>JASPKZ010001983.1:5000-192500 GCA_030220185.1 Diploptera punctata
AATTTCAGTTTGCATAGGACATGTTTGTGCTTGCAAAACTCGAAAGTATTGGGTCGATTGACCTGAAGTTTTGAAACAACGTTGTATTCGAATACACGTGTGTTTATAATAAAATAAAATTTTTACACATTGTTACATTCGAATGTGCGCGTGTTCGAATTCAAACGACTTCATTTTCCAATACGCCTTGAGTTCGCTATGAGCATCAATAAAGCACAAGGGCAATCCGCAAGTGTGCGGTTTGAATTTATAAAACAATTGCTTCTTTCATGGACAATTTTACGTCGCATGCCCCACAGTCAGTAAACCATCTGATCTGTTTATGCAGAAAACTGACAAAAAAAAAAAAAAATGAAGTCAATTCACTAGCTTGCACAATAAAAAAAATCGAGACCACAGCGGGTGGACAAAATAAAAACATACCTCATAAATATTAGACATTAATGTAAATATTAATATGTGCTTCTACATTAAATACGTTGCGTTATGCTCGATGCGAGGCATATAAACAGATACGTCAGTTTAAACTTATATTTTCCTGAGAAAACAATACAGTCAATATGATGTATGTGAGTCAGGTATAGATGTCTTCTTCCTTTCATGTGAAACTGTTACGATCTCAATCCAACGTTTGAAGGGTCTGCCCAATGATCTCTCGCCTGGTGGCTGGTAATTGAAGAATTGATGTGGTATTCTCGTTCTGCTCATTCTTACGTGAGATTTCCAGTTGTTTCTGTACTTTTGCACATATTCCATGATTGATTTTGTTTGTAATTCTTTGAGAATCTCAGAATTCCTTTTATGGTCTGTTCTTGAGTAACCTGCAGTATAGCAGTTTTCTGTGCATTGAAAGTTTTCTATTTATAGTAACGTTTCGTGAATGGGTTTTAAGGGTAAGCATGGTCTATTTAAGGGTAACGGATCTGATGAGAACTGTTATAATTCATTTTCCACACTCATTTTAATAACGTAAACATAATAAATTCGATATAGTATGAAATAAAAAATATGTATTGAGGGAGACTCACCTTTATAGCGTTTTAAAGACATTTGGAAATAAATAATTGTATACAGATGATACCGGTAGTATTGTTATACTAAATTACAAGCAAATCTAATATATAAAAATGAATGTTTGTTTGTTTGTACTTTATGCGCGGCCATACCGTTGATCTGATTGTGATGGGGCTTTCTGCAAAATATTCAGGAGATTCTCGGGATGAACCTAGGCTATAAGAGAGTTGTGATACTGATCTCCTACACCCTTAAAAATCGCCCTTTGTACTGGAAAACGTGTGAAAAAAAGTATCTCTTTGGACGCTTAAATTGCTTACGCTGCCTAAACCATAGCAAATACACGAAATTAATGTACACAGAATTGAATATCTCAAAAAGCTCTACAAAAAAGTCCGCGACATCATATGTTTATCTCTTACAGGTAATTCGCAATAATCATTTTTGTCTTTCATTGATGCCAAGAAGATCGAGACAAAAACGTAGATTCCTGGGCAAGCAGAGCAGCACATGGCGGTATTCTTTTACGGATAACTCACAATAACGAATTTTGTCTTTTAGCTCATTTATGCCAAGAAGATCGAGAGATTCCCGGGCAACACAGGTTAATCAGCACGGGGAATCTTAAAATAATTACGATATACATTTATAATTAATTTTCATTGTACTTATTCAACTAATCATAAGAAGTACATTCATTTTTGTCTTTCAGCTCATTTATGCCAAGAAGATCAGGATGAGTAGATTCCCGGACAATGCCAGGTAAACGGCACGGGGCATCTAAAAATAATTACGGTATAAATTTTTCCTCTTACTTATTTAACCAAAACACATTAATTTTCGTATTTCAGTCATTCATGACAAGAAGATCGGTATAAGTAGATTCCCGGGTAACACCGGATAATCAGCAAGGGGTAGGCCTATCTAAAAAATATAAATTTATAATTATTTTTCCTTATACTTATTCAACTAAACTTAAAAGAACATTAATTTTCATTTATTTAGGTGTAGCAGCCCACGCCGGGTATTTGCTAGTAGGATATAAAAACAATCATTCCAAATATATGGGGGGACCGCATCCCCCAGGGATCCTCCCAACTAAAGCAGTGCGGTGAAGTATAGGTCTTGTAGTTTTCCTCCCTAATGTCCAACATATTAGCATACTTTAACGACTAATGAGATATTGAATTTCGTCAATTTTAAGAACTAATAAAATGTTACTGAGCACGTCGATTTAGACGGTAGCGTTTGAGAGTCATATTCGGAGGTCCCGAGATAGAATAATCTCACTTTTTTAATTCCAGTTTTCTTAATCATCAAGAAAAATGCTAGACTAGAATTTTCTTCTTCTTCACTTCACGGGCTAGGCAAAAATTGCCTGTTCCGCCTCACAGTTGTTCCATCTTTTCACTGGCCTTCCTACATTCCTTTAACCTCTTGGCTTGTAGCTGAATGCTGCTCTTGGAAATCTGGTTTCATTCATTCTTTCCACATGTGTAAACCATTTCTCTCTATATTCTCTGATTTTCTCATTCAATTGATATATATTTAACTCTGTTCTTACATCTTCTTTCTTTATCTGATCCAATCTTGTGCAGCCTTTTGTTCTTCTAAGGAAGTTTATTCTACTTTGTAATTTTTTGGTCATTACCCAAGTTTCGCTCTCATAAAGTAAACTGCCAAGACTAGAATTTTAATATAACTTATTTCATCATAGTCATTATTTCACATAATCAATGCAACATTAAATCAGTTTCTTTCCGCAGAAAAACAAATGACAAACACAAGACATTACTGACTACTATTGCGTTGTTTTTACGTAATATCGAACAAGGTCAAGTATTTCCGTAAAAGTGCAGAATACCTTCTTCTTCTTCACTGGTTTAGGCATTAGTTCCCTGTTCCGTCTTTACTAATAGATCTAAGACCATTTCTTCTGAGGACGTCCGACATCTGTGCAGAATACCAGTTAGATAAATAGTTATTAGTAAGGCGACATTCTGACACCTGTTCTCTAGACTCTTTTCAATAAGATTGAGTTCGTAACCAGTAAAATAGAACTACTAAGTGTAGGAGTTCACCTGAAACAAAACTTTTAAAATAGTTCTAGCGGTCGCAATTTTCGACAATTTGCAACGAATCTCAATATAACTGAGTAACTAACTTACACAACCACGCGAACGTAAGTTTTTCATACATCCCTTGACGTTATGTTTTTCAGTCATCTCCTGTATAATCTACTTCCTTCAAATACGGTTAATGTTTTTCTCCAACCTCATTCTTGGTCTACCAATTGGGCGTTTTCCCTTTTGTTTTTCTACAAGAAGTTTTAATGCCCCTCTTTCAATCCCTATTCGTTCCACATGTCCCATCGCAGTCTGCGAGAATGAAACTCAATATCCATCCATCCAAAGTAATTCTACCCAACGTCAGGTCTTTCATTGCAATCATAGCATTTTCATGCTATACTCTGCAGCTCTACTAGGGAATTAATTATAATTGTTGTATTGTTGCTTAGATCAGTTGGAACAAAATTCATAATTTGTTAACATGTCTGAAGAAGGTACAGTGTACCGAAACAGCTGTTACTGAATTATATAATAAATATGAAAATCAAATAAAACTACGTTTTATTTTTATTTAATTAATAAATATGGATTTTCATCAAGTAAACACCAACTCAATTGATTAATTAATTATAAGTGTGGTAGCTTCCCGTTGCTTTCCACACCGGTTAAGGATGATGATGATGATGATGATAATGATAAGGATGATGGTGATGGCCGGACGATTTTCGGGGACCGTTGGGCCCTAAGCTTCCTGACATTTGTCTTACAGGTGAGGAAAACCCCCGAAAAACCTCACCCTGGAGCCCTTGTCCCGACCGGGAATCGAACCCGGGCCCGCAGCGTGACAAGGCAGTACGCTTCCTCGAGACCACAGCGGTGGACAAACTCAATATATGATACTAAAATAAAATTAAGAAGGCATTCTAAAAAAAATCAACAAAATCTGACCAACAGAACTGGAGATTAACCCGAAACCCGAAATTAAAAATCGGTCTTCTTTTTCACTGAAGTCCGATATTTTTAAATAAGTTGACATCTGAAATTGAATTTCTACAATTTAACAAAATAAATAATATAAATGCAGTGAAATAGCAAAATTGGACCATCAATTCGAATTGCTGAGGAATTCGCTTAGTTTACGCAATTTCTGCGTCATGGACTCTCGCTTTAGCAAAGAGCAAATATTGCCAAGGTTTTGTATAACAATACACTGGTATCTCTTTGGACTAGTGAAGGTTGTATTAATGAATTTATTATTTCCATGGTTTTATTAAATTTAATAATTTTATTTGCTATGTCTACTTCATTCAACTATGTTAATGTATATCCAAGGTATATAAATGAATTTACTTTTTCCAGCATTTTGTAATCTATACAGATTTTGCTACGTACAGGGTATTGTCCATGAATAGTCACTACTTTTGTTTTCTCTGTATTAATTTTCATATTATACTTTTTTATTTAGGAATATTCCACAATACAGTGTTTCTCCTTCAACCCAAAGTGATTTGTCGCCAGAGGTTCCTGTCTAAAGCATCTTCTTCCCTCAAATCTCTAGCTTCCATACTTCTCTTCACTCCATCCACCCATCGTTCTCTAGACCTGCCTCTTCCACTTCTTCCATTAGCTTTCCAATTAAGGATCATCTTTGGTATTGTCTCTTCTTCCATTCTTATGAGGTGTCCATACCATTTCAAACGTTTTTCTTCTATTTTTCCTAATATCTCATATTATACTTGAATCAATACTAATAAAATCCATTATTAAAACCGTTGAGGTGGAGAGTCATAAAATAAAATAAGTTAAAATATACCTTCTTAGGTAAGATCCGTCGTCCTCAACTTATACAATTTGTATTCTTTATGCCTGTAAGCCTTTCAGTACATCCGTTCCATCATCAACAGGTCTTTGTTCGCTACAATATCTAGTATGATGATAGATACTGCTGGTGGTGTTGTCACGACATCATCACGTTACGATCTGCAGTATCTACCATCATACTAGATATTGTAGCGAACAAAGACCTGCTGATGATAGAACTGATGTTCTGAAAGGCTTACAGGCATAAAGAATACAAATTTTATAAGTTGAGGACGACGGATCTTGCCTAAGAAGG
The DNA here is from genome assembly GCA_030220185.1 of Diploptera punctata. NCBI lineage: Eukaryota > Metazoa > Arthropoda > Insecta > Blattodea > Blaberidae > Diploptera > Diploptera punctata. Next base: position 10,200 of record JASPKZ010001983.1, read on the forward strand.
TATATTTTAACTTATTTTATTTTATGCTTGAAGGCTATTTTGTTAAAATTATAAAACTGAAAACTGTAATTCGTCCTTTGAGGGTGCTACTAACCCATCGTCATCTGCAGAAATTAATGTATTTAATTTCAAAATTTTATTCAATTGTATATGTCCATTTTGTAAAGTCGTAATGTAGTTAAATGAGACATAATATGAAATAAAATAAGCATTCCGTATGATAATGCTTACGATTATCCTATGCAATAAGAATTACGTGTCATAAAATGAGCAGATTTGATCCCCGGGACCGTTATGTTGCTAAATAATAAATCTGAAGTAGCTTATAAATGGCAGCGATATAAAAAGTAGAATGTTATAATAACTGTAACGTGATATCGCACGTTGGTTGAACCACGTTTTGCTGATTTACAAGCTTGTGAATACAACAGCTTATATATTTCAAAACCTGTTTTTATTATGCTAACTGCTAGTATTAGCAACACAAAAATATTATGTATCAGTTTTGCCTGAATTCAAAACAAAGAGCTATTGTTTCTAAATAATAATCAATTGAACTTTATAAACCAGAAATAAAGAACACTTTGTCCATATTGAGATTTTAATTTCAAGGAGGATAAAATTGTGCAATATGGAATTAACTGACTTTTTCAACTATTAAAATTATGTAGAAGTAGTTCACAACTACTGGGATTTCAAAAAGAGAAAAAGAAAAAAAAAGTTTATCCTTGATACCTGGATAGCACAATTGGTTAGTGCGTCAGGGTGTAAAGCTGAAGATTTAAATCCCGGTTTAGGAAGAACATCTTCTTCTTCTTCTTCCTTCCAAGTATTAGGCCAAGGCCTGTTAAGATCCTATAGAAAATTTTCCCTCCAGCGTTTCATAGGACGGCCCAGTGATATTCGTCCTCTTGGTATATAATTATAAACAGCTTTGGGGATCCGATTTGAACTCATTCTTTCAAGATGTTGTTTCCAATTTAGTTGGTACTGTTTAATATATTCCAAAATTGGCGTAGTCTTCAATTCTTTTAAGATATCGGTGTTCCTTTTCCGATCCCATCTGGTGTAACCCGCTGTTCTGCGCATGAATCTCATTTCACAAGCTGTTATTCTGCTTTCATGTTGTCTTTTTAGTGTCCATGCTTCACTACCATAGGTCAACACTGGTCTAGCCAAAGTGTTATATAAACGTAATGTGGTGTTTTTTTTTGTACAAGGGATGGTTTCATAACTTGATTAATAATTCCTAAACTTTTATTATAACTAGTAATTTTTCCAAGGATATCCTTTTCATCCCAGATAGAGAGATAATATTCAAGATATTTAAATTGATTAGATCTCTCTAAAATTAGGAAGAACATTTGTTTTTTAATTGTATTAAAAAATAATTTAAGTACCTTTTATATTCGTATTTCTCAATTAAAATAGATTTTTGTTTAAAAAAATTCGATAATCATTTAAAAACATCATTTTAGAAATATTGATAGTTGCATTAAAGACTAACTAACTCGCTGGCACTATCGAACCCATAGGTTCATGGCCGCACGGATATAAGCTCTCCATACACCATTTAAATATTAACTTTTAAATGAATTGCGTGCTTTTATGCTACAACATGAACAAATTCGATGTCAAAAAACAGCAGACATCCAAATAAGAAATTATCAAATTTCAGACGGGCGAATGGAGACGACTACATACCTGTGAGCTACATGTCCTTTATGGGAAATCAGAATAATAACAGGCATCCAAATGAAATATGTTTAAATTTCAGACTGGTGAACGGAGAAGACTGCATAACAGTGAGCTATATGTTCTTTATGGGAACCAGATGCAATAAGAACAGTTAAGTCTCAGACTGCGATGGGCAGGATATTTGGCAGCAATGGGGAATAAAAGAGGAACATAAAATCTTCTTGCAGGAAAACCAGAAGAAAAGTGCTCTTTAGATAAGCCAAGCATGAGGTGAGAGAATAACAATAACCATGATTTGAGGGAAGTGAATTATACAGAGGATGTTGGAAAACATTAGCTCAAGATATATGGAGATATGTTCGCGCTACCATGAATCTCGGTTTAACAGAGCCAGTGAGTAAGTTATATAAATCTTAATTTGAAGAAGTAAATACCTTAATGGGCTAAGAGTCATATTAAATTGTCTATTGCCAAACTTTTATCTTACTTTTTATACTGTTCTTTCTTAATTAAAATGGATGTTTGTTTAAAATGATGCAATAAGAACAGTTAAGTCTCAGACTGTGATGGGCAGTATATGTGGCAGGAATGGGGAATGAAAGAGGGGCATAAAATCTTCTTGCAGGAAAACTAGAAGAAAAGTGCTCATTAGATAAGCCAAGAATGAGGTGGGAGAATAACAATAACCATGATTTGAGAAAGGTGAATTATACAGGGATGTTTAAAAAAAACATTAGCTCAAGATATATGGAGAACATATGTTCTTGCTACCATGAACCTCGGTTTAGTAGTGCCAGTGAGTAAGTTATATAAATCTTAATTTGAAGAAGTAAATACCTTAATGGGCTAAGAGTCATATTAAATTGTCTATTGCCAAGCTTTTAGCTTCTAATTCCGATATATTTTTCCTGGAAAGTTAATAGCGGCTTGTTATGACATACTAAGTTAGTGCTTGTGACTGTTACTTCGTGTGAAGATATATATTTCATAAACATCGGGGAAGTTTCAAATATAGTTTGAGAAACCTGCTATGCCACTAGGGACATGATAAACATAGGTCATGGTAATACAGCCATGTCAAAACAACTTATTGATATGTTGCTGCGAAGAACGAGGCAAATTGAATAAGTACGAGTAACATTGTAAATCATTCAGCAGTTGTAATTCATCATTTTGGCAGTTCAATTTATGACATTTTTATATAGGACTACTTCAGAGATTTATACATCTCATTTCTTTATTGAAAATAAAACATTAATTACATTTGTAACTGTAAATTGAACCAATTAATTTACGAATAAATAGATTGAAAAAATTAACGCAATTCAATCATCATTCTTTTTAGAATAGCACTTAATTATATCAATAAAAGCTATTAATTATTAGAATCTATCTTAATAATTATCTATCTATCTTCGGGCTTTTACAGCTGCTGCCGTCTTCTCGTGCCAAACCTCCAAAGCCTATGATCTTGGGCATCTTCAATGCTTAGATCTCTTGCTTGCATTGCTATCTTCATGTTTTCCTTCCAGTTAACTTTGGTCTCCCTCTTTTCTTCTTTCTGGTCGGTTACCATTGATATAGTTGCTTCGGCCATCGCTCATCTTCCATTCTTAAAATATGCCATAACCACTTTAATTCCTTTTCCGCAATTCTTTCAATTATGCTTTCCTTTTCTTCCATTTTGTTTCTAATTTCCTTATTTGTGACATGTTCTAATTTTGACTTCCTGGCACTTCTGCGTAATAATCCATTTCTAGAGCTATTAGTCTATTCCTGTTCTATCTTCATTAGATTTGCCAACTTGCTCTAAATATGGGCTATATCTACATGTAAATGGAAACTGAACTTAAAATAATCTAAAAAATCTTTGTATTTATTACTTCATTGCATTTTATATTCGGATCAACATTATCGGCCATATAACACTTAGGATAGGCCTATCATATGTATATACGACTTTGAATTGGTACATCTACTGAACTCCCTATGTGTATCAATATTTAATTCATCGAATAATCAATTGAGTTGGTGTTTACTTAATAAATATTTAATTCATTTACTTTTTTTAATTCCAAAAGACGATAATACATATTCCTACATATAACTAACTAACTCACTGGCACTATCGAACCTGTATGTTCATGGCCGCGTGGACATAATCTCTCCATACATTGCTAACCTTTCCATTCAGCCCCTTTATAATCTAATTCCCTCAAATCATGGATAATGTTATTCTCCCACCTCGTTCTTGGTCTACCAACTGGTTAGACTCTGGTTTTCCTACAATACATATACATATTCCTACATATAACTAACTAACTCACTGGCTCTATCGAACCTGTATGTTCATGGCCGCGTGGACATAAGCTCTCCATACATCGCTAACCTTTCCATTCAGCCCCTTTATAATCCACTTCCCTCAAATCATGGATATTGTTATTCTCCCACCTCGTTCTTGGTCTACCAACTGGGTAGACTCTGGTTTTCCTACAAAAAAATTCCATGTATAAATTAATTAAAATACAGTTTATAAACACATCAAAATAAGAAAAACAGTTTATTTTTTATAAATGCTGTAATATTCTATGAACGTTATAAAGTTCCGCACTGTGGCCGAGCGGTATAACGAAACCACCTATGGTATACATCCCTACAGGACGCACCATGAACCGAATTCCAATGTGGTAAGGAACTGTATGGGACCGGTGCCTATCCAGCATCTTGAGGAATTTTGATAAATGCTACAAGTAGCAGATAAAAGTTGAGAAAACTAGCTATAGAAATGAAAGGAAGATCTAACATGCGGCCCAATTTCACCCCTATGTTAGTCCACCTGTGTAATTGACATACGTGGATGTGAGACCTATAGCCTTCTATAGCAGGTCTGATCGCACGGAATGGAGAAGTAGACTGGAAATTTGAAGTATAAGTACCGATATGTGTTTCGTAGAAGTTTACTGAATTTTTGTTATGAATTTTATTTAATTATTTTTAATGAATTTTAATCTTCTTCTTCTTCTTCTTCTTCTTCACTTCATGGACTACGCAAATTGCCTGTTCCGCCTCACAGTTGTTCTGTCCATATTTTCATTGGCCTTCCTACATTCCTTGAACCTCTTGGCTTGTAGTTAAATACGGCTTTTGGTAATCTTGTTACATTAATTCTTTCTACATGTCTAAACCATTCTCTCTATATTCTTTGACTTTATCATTCAATGGGTATAATGGATATCATTTTAATAAACTGTGAAATTATAAAATCGATAGTGATAATGACAACTTAGAATTTTTTTTGTTGGCTGAAGAAAAAAAAACTTAATTTGGCCAGCGTCGGACATCGATTGGGATTCCTGAATAAGGGTTACAAATCTTAAAATCTAATCTTCATTTTCATATATTATTTTCTCAAATTGTTTGATAATTATTATTTTCATTATCTATTTATATTAAAAGATACTATCACTGGCAACAAAGAAAAGAGAAATCAAAGAATTATAAAGAAACAATTTAAGCATAACTAAAACAACATACATATAGGCCTATTTCGTTTTACAGAATTAAAATCTCACGATCGTATTTGATTTTTACGTACATCAAATATGTAGGCATATACTATTATATTTTTAATACCGGTATATCGGCCACGGTGGACTAGTGGTTACGCTCCTTGCCTCTGGTCCTGAGAGTCGTGGGTTCAAACCCGGCCGGGTCGATGGAATGTTTTAGGATGGAAAAGTCCTAGGGGCAAGTCCTCCGGGAGGGACTTTAAGCCGTGGGTCCCGAGTCTGAAGATTTTCAGGCTCGTAAAAGATCCTTAAGCCTGAATGAAAGGCATCTAAGCAAAATTTACCGAATTTTTCCGTCCTAGTACTACCTTGGTTTCCTAGATGTCAGTATGAGGCGCAACGCTGACCACGGACCACTCAAATGACATCTATACGAAAACAAGTGTAACTAAATTAGTATGGTACAAATTCTTCCCTGTAGGCAAGTCTTTCATTCCCATGTTGCACGTATGGGGAATGAAAGACTTGTATGGAAGCTTCTTGTAGGAAAGCCAGAAGGTAAACGCCCAGTTGGTAGACCAAGAATGAGGTGGGAGAATAACATTAACTATGATTTGAGGGAAGTAGATTATACAGGGAATGATTGGAAAGCATTAGCTCAGGATAGGGGCGTATGGAGAGCTTATGTCCGCGCGGCCATGAACCTACGGGTTCGATAGTGCCAGTGAGTAAGTATGTAAGTAAGGGGGAGAGCATATAAATCTCTGTTAAGGGAAACATGGACATACAAGATATATTTTAATAACATTATTAAATAAAACAATGTGTTCTAGATCATTATAAATTAAAAAGAATAAATTATGGAAAATAATAAAATGGAGCTATTTCCATGATGTGTGGTTAGCGAAAACAAACATACAAATTGAGGATACCAATATTTAAATACATATATGATTAAAATAGTAATTTCTGTTTTCCCTACATTAAGAGTACCATTTTTTTCTTTCTAAATAATAGTTTCCTCCAACAATACGAGAGGTCGTTAGTCCAGTTCATTGATGAAAACTGTGCTTCTACACGTGGTCAATTTATTGGCAACATGCTTAAAGCTAACAATTTATACTGAATACTACACGAACAAGTTCTTAATAAGGATAGTGGATTTATTTAACGCCTGCTTTGAGTGGATCTTGCTAAGTCACGCCCCTACCATTATACGCTAGATAATCATAATATTTGTTATTTACTACCTATTCAAGTTAACCTTTCTTATATTATGCTAATTATTTGCACGTCCCTACACATACATACCATTACGAATGCCTCTTATATAGTCCCTTCCATCTAATACTGATCCATGGATTTTAAGTACATCAGAACGTTTTTAAAAACCAACTACATTACTTACTTACTCACTGGCACTATCGAACGCGTAGGTTCATGGCCGCGCAGATATAAGCTCTCCATACAACCCTATCCAGAGCTAATGCTTTCCAATCATTCCTTGTATAATCTATTTCCCTCAAATCATAGTAAATGTTATTCTCCCAACTCATTCTTGGTCTACCAACTGGGTGTTTCCCCTCTGGTTTTCCTACAAGAAGTTTCCATGCACGTCTTTCATTTCCCATTCGCGCCACATGACCTGCCCATTGCAGTCTACGAGACTTAACTGTTCTTATTATATCTGGTTTTTATAAAGACCATGTAGTTTATTGTTATATAGTCTTCTCTATTCACCTGTCTATTCATCTTTCGTCAACCGCTGTGGTCTCGAGGTAGCGTGCTGCCTTGTCACGCAGCAGGCCCGGGTTCGATACCGGTTGGGGTAGTTTTTCTAGGTGAGGTTTTTATCGGGGTTTTTCCTCACCTGTAAGACAAATGTCAGAAAAACTTTAAGGCCCAAAAGGTCCCCGAAATCATTTCGCCATCATCATCATCCTTCACCGGTGTGGAAAGCAACGGGAAGCTACCACACCTACAATTCCCTAGTAAAGCTGAAAGCGTAGCATGAAAATTCTATGATTGCAGTGAAGGACATGCCTCCGGGCAAAATTACTATGGACGGATGGATTCATCTCTCTTTGGTCCAAAAATGTCCTAAGTACTTTATTCTCAAATACTCGTAATCTCCTTACCTCTCTTAAAGTAAGAGAACATGTTTCGCATCCATATAATATAACTGGTAGAATAATAGTTTTATATATTTTCAGTTTAATATTTTTTGAAAGGAGCTGGGACATCAAAAGTCTCTGTAATGCATAAATCGTACTAAGCAACCGGCGTATCTTGCCCATCAATTTTCTCCCCCTGATTTTATCAGTTCTGCTGGGTTCTCATCTTAACCTAATGCTTTATACATCTTCAATTTTTCTTTCGCGATTTCAACCTCTAATGCACTTGGTACCAACTACATTACATTTAGTATTACTACTTTACATAATCGTGCCTCCAATATAAGTTAAAACACACCCTTCAAACACATTATATACTTCATTAAAATAAGTTATTCACGATTAATATGTATTTATTTATGTATGCATTTTTTATTTATTGAAAACCAGCAGTATTATACGCATTATTGTACATCCAACTGGTCCACCGCTGTGGTCTCGAGGTAGCGTGCTGCCTTATCACGCAGCGGGCCCGGGTTCGATTCCCGGTCGAGACAAGCTCCTGGGTGAGGTTTTCTTCGGGGGTTTTCCTCACCTGTAAGACGAAAGTCAGGAAGCTTAGGGCCCAACGGTCCCCGAAATTCATCGGTGTGGAAAGCAAAGGGAAGCTACCACACTATAATCCCTTAGTAAAGCTGCAAAGCATAGCATGAAAATGCTATGATTTCAGTGGAAGACCTGCCCTCGGACAGAATTACTATGGATGGATGGATACATCCAACTATACATTTTATCACATTATCATTGAATACTTCATATACAAATATATACAGTAGCCTCTAACATATATATTCAAGATAACTATTTTACAAAATTTCCACTACAAATGCCATCTCCAACTCATTTCCCCCGTACGTCTAACATGGCTGCTCCCCTAGAAGGAATTTTTTTACCATGCTAATTTTAGTTATTGCTTATTTCTATACAGATGTCAGTGAGTGACATGTGGTCGGCACATAGTCTCAATGAGACATTTAGACCAGTATTCAGAAACCAATCTTTACGCAAAGAACGACTCTTTCCCCCTCTCTATGACGTAGAGAGTATTCATAAAACCGGTTTTATGTTGTTTATTAGTTGAAAAAACAGAAGGCATTGAGAACAATTATTGATAATATGGCCGCAAGTTCGTATTTACTGTTTTATATTGTTTCAAATAAAGTTCAGTTAATTTAAAATGCAGTGATTTGTTTCGTATAATGTACATTAACACTACCTTTTGAATATTTTTTGTATATACATTGTACGTAGTATACATAGAGGGCAATGGTTTTATTTCCCGCACGTGGGCGTAAGTGTAATATTACAGTATAGTTATTTAGGTTGGCAACCCCGAAATGTAGGAAGTTGAACTTTCAATCATAGTCACCATTGCTGTAAGTACGACAAAACGCACTTTCGCGCAAAAACTTATTTATGAACTGTTAGTAAACTGAACAGTCCTTGAAAAAGTATATAGTCTGATAGGTTACATATATTAAGGCCCTAGATTTGGTGCGACTAAAGCGTCTTAAAATAAAATAAGCAAAAATATATCTATGTATGTACATACCCCGTCCCGTGTGGATACAAAGGTGCTCCCTAGCGGGAGTTTCTTAACCAGGCTAATTCAGTTACGCTTATTTACCTACATATGTTAACGAGAAACATGTGATTAGTGCATCCCCTAAAAAATGTACAGTCTGGTAACAAAAGAGAGATCAGTTATTTTAGAATTTGGATACAGCCGAGTGGTTAATGCAGGAAGCCTTGGCGAAGAGCTACGGGACTTGCGCTGGTCCGAGTCTCCATGGGGGAAGAAATTGCTCATGGAATATCGGCTAGTATGGGACCGACGCCCACCCAGCATCGTGAGGCAATTAGGTAGCTACAATAAGTAGCGATTCCAGGTTCAGAAAACCAGCTATAACGGCTGGGGGACCCGACATGCTGACCACATGTCACCTCTACTCTGGCTGGATGATCGACTAGTTCTGTGATTAACACAAGTGGATGTGAGGCCAGCAGCCGGTTGGTAGACTGTGTTTAGATCCGCAGGGTGTTTCCAACACTCAATATAATCTCAAATATCCATCCATAGTAACTCTGCCCGAGGGCAGGTCTTTCACTGCAATCATAGGATTTTCATGCTATGCTTGCAGTTTTAGTAGGGAATTATATGTGTGGTAGCTTCCCGTTGGTTTCCACAACGGTGATGGATGATGATTATGATAAGGATGATGATGATGATGATGGCCGGATGATTTTCGGAGATCGTTGGGCCCTAAGCTTCCTGACATTTGTTTTACAGGCGAGGAAAAACCCCGAAAAAACTCATCCAGGAGCCTGTCCCGACCGGGGATCGAACCCGGGCCCGCTGCATGACAAGGCAGCACGCTACCTGGAGACCACAGCGGTGGACATGTTAAATACAAAGAGAAAATTTAATCTATGTATTCCTGGATAAGTAAATTGATTACTATGCATTGAGATTGTGAGGTTAAGAAAACGTTCTTATTTCAATGTTAAAAATGACGTCATTCTAAGGTCATTGCCGACAAGTAATAATTTATAAATCATGTAAAATATTTAGGCTACAAAATATGACCCAGTTTACACAATTACCCAGTAATTATTTGGACGGTGTTAACTGTAAACTTTGGGCGTTTTAATATGACAAAGGCCAGTTAGCATTCTTCTTTGAAATACGAGAATGCTTGAATATGTAATATGCAATTATCATATTAAATATATGTTGAATACAATAGCGGTAAGGTAATTGCTATAAATTTTGAAATTGCAATACTCTGTCATCACATTGAACGTGCATTATTCATATACACTCACTCACTGGTACTATCGGACCCATAGGTTCATGGCCGCCTGGACATAAGCTCTCCATACACCCCTAGCCTGAGCTAATATTTTCCAATCATCCCCTCAAATCACGGTTAATATTATTCTCCCACCATATTCTTGGTCTACAGACTGGGAGATTTCCCTTTGGTTTCCCTACAGTAAGTTTCCATGCCCCTGTTTCATTCCCCATTCGTGTCACATGTCCTGTCCATCGCAGTCTATGAGATTTAACTGATCTTCTTATATCAGGTAACCTATAAAGATCATGTAGCTCACTGTTATATAGACTAGTTTCTCCATTCGCCTGTCTTTTCATCTTTGTTTGGTCCAAATATTTTCCTAAGAACTTATTTCTCAAATTGGCCTACTCCTGGCGCGACAGTCCTAGAAGGCCCTTAGCTTACCAGCCGGCTGCTGGCCTCACATGTGTCAATCACAGAGGTACATGATCATTAGCCTGTGTAGGGGTGACGTGGTCAGCATGTCGAATCCCCAGCCGTTATAGCTGGTTTTCTCAACCTGGATCCGCTACTTAACCCATTCGCTTCAGGTTTAAATGCTCAGTGCATTTCCCCAGAAACCGGATTTAAGTCACTGTAAATTATATTGTCTTTATTCAGACATTCAAACAAACAAAATATAACGGTACTTGATATCACAATAAGGGTGAAGGCCAAAACACAGTTAACTACTATTAATAAATGTTAACAAAAGATTACCCTACCAAGGGATGTAAAAATATACTTCTTCTTCTTCTTCTTCTTCTTCGCGGTTTAGGTTTATTTACTAGCCTATTCCGGCTCCAAATTGCTGCTCATTCCATCTTTTCTTTGGTCTTCCCAAACTTCTTCTTCCCCGTGGTGAATAGCTGTATGCTGCTTTTGGTATTATATTCTCAGTCATCCTTGCCAAGTGTTATTTCCAGTTTATTCTGTATTTCACTATTGTTATGTTTAGTTCCTCTACTTTTAGTTGTTGTCTTATTTCTGTGTTATGTTTTTGTCTGTTCTTTGAGTGTAAAAATACTGCAAAATATATAAGAACAGAGTTAAGCGAGTGTACCTCGTCTTCTGAGTTGAAGGTAATTTAACTGCTGGCGAGTCTGCCTCGTCTTTTGAGGCGAATGGGTTAATGTAGCCACACAAATGCTTCACGATGCTGGGTGGGCACCGGTCCCATATTGGATGAAATACCATGAGAAAATGTCTTCCCCATGGAGACTCGAACCAGCGCAAGTCCCGTAGCTCTGAGCCAAGGCTTCCTGCCTTAACCACTCGGCTACGGCGTGAGACCAAATAGGCCTACTCTTAATCTTTTATCCTCCCTTAAAGTAAGAGTCCGTGCTTCGCATCCATATAATATAACAGGTAGAATAACAGTTTTATATATTTTCAGTTTAACTTTTTTTTTTAGAGAAGTTGAGGCAGCAAATTTCCCTGTAATACACAAGAGCATGATTTTCCAGAATTGAGCCTATGTTTAATTTTTTTTTGCACCTCATTCCTGTTTGTATTTGTTGTATTGTTCCTAGGTATTGAATTCAGCCATTCTGTATTCAGCCATTTTCTTAGGACACATTTTATATCATTGTAGAAAATGTATGGTTGGGTTCCTATTTTGTTAGAAATAATCAAATTAAGTTGTGAAGTTATGTACTTTTCAAGGGTTCAAAGTGTTTTATGGATTAATTTAGAAATTTCTAACTCGGCTATGCTTCGTCCGTAAAATCTCACTATCGATCGTGGAGGTTAACGTCCACGCCAATAAGCTCTCCATGCATCCCTACTCTGTGCTAATCTTTTCCAAACATTCCTGTATAATTCAGTTCCTTCAGATAATGATTAATATTATTCTTCCATCTCATTTTTCGCCCATTTACTGCGCGCATTCCCTCTAGTTTTCCTACAAGAAGTTTATATGTCCTTCTTTCATTCCCCATTCGCACCACATACCCTTAAGATAAATAACTATTCATAACTTATGAATTAATTGACATAAATTGAACAAAGATAGTGACTTGCATTCTATATAACCTCTCCTATCTAAATCTCAACCCCACCTGCTCATGGTGCAATCTGCCTAAAACAAACAGGGCTCTGGGGACCGAGTCACAGCGGTATAACCGTTCCATCAAGATACAGAGTAAATGCTGTATCATAATCGCGTCTGTCCAGAGGCCTAAGGTGGCAACCCCACCACTGGTCTTGCTCACTTCAGGCCAGTAACCTGTTGTGAGGACTTACCTTAAAAAGTCTAAGAGAAAATGTAAAAGGACTGCTCTAAATGATGATCTTTGGGCAGACCCTACAAACGTTGGATTGAGACCGTAACAGACCGCTAGGTCTATCACATAAAAAGAAAGAAGAAGAAGAAATTGAACATCTAATTAAATTATGTATCATGATAAATACGAGTATGTGTCATTTTATGATGTTTTATAATACTAATTTATAAACTGACAATAAATAGTGAGCTGCCTCAGAAGCTGGCGTCAGAGATTCGTATTTGGGAGATCAATGGTTCAAATTCCAGAACAGATTAACTGTGGTTCTTTTCCTGTATTTCCTCAGTTGTAAACGCAGAAGCTGAGTTAGAATTTCAGTGCTAGGACTTGTTTACAATCAACATTTTACATTATTGTTAACATTGAAATGATTTAATTTATGCAGGAAAATAGCAAAAACTATTAAAATCAGAGCGACTGGTTCAGGAATCTAGATGCGATATAACCGATAGGTGTTATTGCGTCTAGAAATGATGGAAGAAAAGACACGCATGTCGCATATATGAATTAAAAGGAAGAAACGTAACTAGTTAGATACACGTAGAAGTGGCAGACAAGAAATTTGAGGTAGAAAACACAGAGTCTCGACAAAAAATCTGAGTCATCATGTAGTTGTCTGAATTTGATACTCGTTTGTCATATCCAGTATTAAAATGTGATAAATGGAGTTATAGAAAAAAATAAATAAAAAAGAGCCTAAAGAAGATTGACCAATGGACGGGAGAAGAACAAGAACGAGACCAGCCTAGAGATGGTAGACACTGAATGCACATCCAATACATCTTCCTCCGAGATTTTGGAAATAAAGAGGATGAAAATCCTACAAATTATGATTACGAAGAAGAATAACAAATATAGCTATAGGATCGAGTAGAATGGCTTCGAATCTTAATAAGAGATTGGATGAAAACCAACTATTAAAATCCGAATCTAACTTTTAAAGAAATACTTATTATTTGCCAGATATTGGAAAACCTGGTTTTGGCACTATGGTTACTAGTTGAATGCAGGCTTTCACGGCAGGTAATCATAATGTTGAGTGATTCCGCGTTATGTGGCCGTGGTCCATAGTTGGTGTTGATACCAGACGTTTCGCCCTCAACTGCGGAGGGCATCTTCAGTGGCGAGTGCTTCTAGGCGTGTTTCCTGGTCGGATGATCTACTTAGAGTGTAGATCTTCCGACCAGGAAACACGCCTAGAAGCACTCGCCACTGAAGATGCCCTCCGCAGTTGAGGGCGAAACGTCTGATATCAACACCAACTATGGACCACGGCCACATAACCCGGAATCACTCAACATTAGTGTGGTTACTACTTTATTCTTGGGTTTCATCTAAACCTTAATTAAAAATAATGAATATTCATTCATGAAATGGTATGAAAATGGTTTTTGAATGCTCCTATTTATTTTTAATACTAGATTATGAGCATAAAATATGAATTATTTACGATGTAATAGGATATCATCAACCTGAATTTAAAAATAATAGGGCAGCAATAATTAAGATTTTTAATATAAGAGAGATTTTAGAAAATAAATTGGAATAGAATGACACTGTACATCAACTGTATGCAGACTTCATTAAAGGCATACAATTGAATTAAGAGCGAGAATTTTTTTTATATCCTACTGGAGTTCGGAATTCCTAAAACGTTAGACTTTTCGAATATGTCTAAATGGCATAAAGAGTAAGGTGCGTGTAGGACAGAGTTTTTTGGGATACTTTTGAATTTGTGAAAATTTCCAATTACCAATTTACAATGGATTTAAATCAAGGCGGATGACCTATCTCCTTTACTATTATATTTTGTATTAGGACATGGCATCAAATCTTTATATGATAAAAAGTTCTTCAACTCAATGATATGAATACGTTGTTAGTATATGCTAATGATGTGGTACTATTAGGCGATAGCGAGGAGAAACTAAGGGCCAGCACGCACATCTAATTGAGTAACACTAAGAGATTGGGACTATAGGTAATATCGATCAAATTAAATATAAAAATTAATGATATAATGCAAATGGCAGCTAATAAAAATGAGGAAAATTTTAAAGAAGTGGCTGAATTCAAATACACAATAAAACTGAGCAACAAAAAAAGAAACTATTTTTTGTCTCAGAAAGAAAAGTATGTGATTCTGGTAGCATTTTTTTCTCCTGAATTCAAATATATCGGTATTTCTCCATCACGCAAGGTTTGAAGAAGATTCCATCCTTTTAGCCGGGAACCAAGCATTTCAGACTGATTTTTGGATAACTTTAAATCTCGTATGAGATCGTTAAGGTCTTTTTGAGTCAATAAATGAGGCTCAGATGAACAGCTTTGTTCAAAAGTTGTATCACCAAAATCTGTTTCTTCTTCTTCCTTACTTCCATCAGAATCTGAGCTCTCTTCATCTAATGTCACATGTTCTGGAGGCTTTGGTATGGGCAATTCTTCGCAGTGTGGAACTGACCTCATTGCAGATTTGCAAATCAGGGTACACCACTGTATGTTTTGATTTTGAAGTAATCCCTTTAATGTTTGTTATTAGAAATAATTATTTAAATCCATTAATTGAAATTGAAATAAAAAAATTGTGGGTGATGGAGAAATTCCGAATACATATTTGAAAACACGATAAAAAACTGCATTAAGTACAACTATTGGTATTCATGAGACAAAAATAATGTTGACCAGTGTAATTACAAATAGGAATGAGGTGCAGAAAGAAAATAGGCCTAAACATGGGCTCAATAAATTCTAAAAAGTCGTGCTGTTACCCGTTGCAAGAACTTTTGTCGTCCCAACTTCTTCCAAAAAATGTTGAACTGAAAATATATAAAACTGTTATCCTAAGTGTTATATTATTTGAATGTAAAATGTATGACTCTTACTTTAAGGGAGGAGAAGAGATTACGAGTATTTGAGAATACAGTTCTCAGAAACATTTCTGGAACCAAAGAGAGACGAACAAATAGATGAACGGAGAAGACTACATAACAGTAAGCTACATGATTTTTATGGAAAACAAAATATAAGAATAGTTAAGTCTTGTAGACTGCGATTGGCAGGGTATATGGCACGAACAGTGAATAAAAGAGGGGCATATAAGCTCCTCGTATGAAAATCAGAGGGAAAGTGCCCAGTATATAGGACAATAATGGGGCAGGAGAATAAGATTAACCAAGATTTGAGAGAGGTTAATTATACAGGGGATGACTGGAAAACATTGGCTCAGGATAGGGATGTATGGATTGCTTATTTCCGCGCGGCCTCGAACCTATGGGTTCAATATTGCCTGTAAATTAGTTAAATATGAACTATTTCAACAATTGAAAACTATTATTATTTTGTTCTAAATCGTGTACTCTTTACTTTAAATTGGTTTTCTAATTGATCTAATTCTAAAGTAAAGAATTTCAATTTAGCATTACTAATAACACTGGTCAACATGATTTTTGTCTCATAAGTACCAATAGTTGTACTTGATGCATTTTTTTCGTGTTTTCAAATATGTATTCGGAATTTCTCCATCACCCACAGTTTTTTTTATTTCAATTTCAATTAATGGATTTAAATAATTATTTTTTAATAAACATTTTCCGTCCATTTGTCCATTGTAAAGTAAAACCAAATGAGCTAACTCAGGAGATTTCAGCTATGGAAAAGAGACATCAAGGCAAATGGAATCCTAATATGCTGGCCGATTATTGTTGGACCATCAACATATGCGAAATATAGCAGAAAATCGTAATTCCTGGCTTTCTATGTGAGTCCGAATGTTCGAATATTGTTTAGTTACGAATGTAGAAAGTATTAGAGTGTTTGAAATTATAAATTCCTGTCTCTCGGAAACCTTGCGTGGTGGAGAAAAACCGATATCATATTTGAATTCAGGAGGAAAAATACTATCAGAATCTTTTTTTTTTCTGAGACAAATAAAGTTTCTTTTTGGTTGCTCGGTGCAATTTCCTAACGATTCTCGTCTTTCTTTAGGACTAGACCTATAGTCACAATAGATTCAATTCCCTTATAAAATTAATTATTTGTAGGATATTAATAATGACTAAAGAATTTAACTTTGTGTTTAAGACTTTAGATATGTAGTACTATTGGGCGATAGCGAGGAGATACTAAAGGCCAACACGCACACACTATTGAGCAACACTAAGAAATTGAGACTGGAAGTAAATACCAATAAAACTAAATATATGATCACGCATAGAAATACACTATACAATGGAAATGGACAGCTAATGACAAATGAGGAAAACTTTGAGGAAGTGGCTGAATTCAAATACTTGGAACAATAATCACAAACAGGAATGAGATGCACAAAGAAATTAAACATATGCTCAATTCTGGAAATGCGTGCTATTATGCATTACAGAGACTCTTGACTTCCCAACTCCTTTAAAAAAACATAAAAATGAAAATATATAAAACTATTATTCTACCAATTATATTATATGGAAGCGAAACGATAGACTCTTAATTTAAGGGAAGAAAGGAGATTACAAGTATTTGAGAATAAAGTTCTTAGGAAAATTTTTGGACCAAAGGGAGATGAACAGACAGGTGAATGGAGAAGACTTCATAACAGTGAACTACATGGTCTTTATAGGAAGCCAGATATAATAAGAACAGTTAAGTCTCGTAGGCTGCGATGCGCAGGACATGTGGCACAAATGGGGAACGCAAGAGGGGCATGGAAACTTCTTGTAGGGAAACCGAAGGGAAATCTCCCAGTCTGTAGACCAAGAATATGGTGGGAGAATAACATTAACCATGATTTGAGGGAAGTACATTATACAAGGAATGATCGGAAAACATCAGCTCAGGGTAGGGATGTATGGAGAGCTTATGTCCACGCGGCCATGAACCTATGGGTTCGATAGTGCCGTGAGTTAGTTAGTTAGTTACTTTAAGACTTTAGATAACATAGGCCTAGGTTTACATATTTTATGTCAAAATCAAATACACGGATGGATGGATGAATTGATAGATAAAAGTGATTATTGTACCGGAACTTACTATATAAAGAACTGCAGATTACAAAATATTGCAATTATTTTCGAAATTATCTTCAAGATTCTTTTCGATTTCATCACGTGTTGTCAACTGACTGGAAACTGAGTAATCCCACAAGGTAGAATATTTCATATTCAGGGAGTGTTATTTCTATTACCTTTTTTAAATTTTATTCATGCCAGTAGAACCCAATTCTAGAAAATTACCATATATTTTCAAAGTATTTTCATAGTAAAGCTGGATTTTCCGGAAAACCACATATTTCCATACATTTGAAATCTTGCTCTATCCGCAACTCCCAGCTATCTTCACACGATCCATATTGTTAAAAATCGCATCTTTTCGAACATTTATATTTCCACTTTTAATTATTTTTTCGCTACTTTTTCGTATTTTTTAGAACAAAAATCAGATATTCTTTAATCACTAATAATATCTAGCAATTCGTCTGTTTTTTTTAGTAAGAAGTTGTGTCCGCTATTATCTCAATGAATAGAAATACTTATATTTATGGAAATGGACAGCTAATAACAAATGAGGGAAATTTTGAGGAAGTGGCTGAATTCAAATACCCAGGAACAATAATCACAAATAGGAATGAGATGCACAAAGAAATTGAACATAGGCTTAATTCTGGAAATGCGTACTATTATGCACTGCAGAGACTCTTGTTGTCCCAACTCCTTTCAAAAAACGTTAAACTTAAAATATATAAAACTATTAATCTACCAGTTATGTTATATAAATGCGAAACATGGACTCTTACTTTAAGGGAGGAAAGGAGATTAAAAGTATTTGAGAATAAAGTACTTAGGAAAATTTTTGGACCAAAGAGAGATGAACAGACAGGTGAATGGAGAAGACTACATAACAATGAACTACATGGTCTTTATAGGAAGCTAGATATAATAAGAACAGTTAAGTCTCGTAGACTGCGATGGGCAGGACATGTGGCACAAGTCGAGAATGAAAGACGTGCATGGAAGCTTCTTGTAGGAAAACCAGAGGGAAAACGCCTAGTTGGGAGACCAAGAATGAGGTGGGAGAATAACATTAACTATGATTTGAGGGAAGTAGATTTTACAGGGAGTGATTGGAAAGCATTAGCTCAGGATAGGGATGTATGGAGAGCTTATGTCCGCATGGCCATGAACCTACGGGTTCGATAGTGCCAGTAAGTAAGTAATTACTCCAATTAAAGACAGTATGACTTGGAATATAAAGTCATATCATAATCGTGTTCAAAAATGCTCAGCGGGTATCAAAACGTGTTCCAAGAACACATAATTCATCATTATTCCAATGTCACCTTGCAAAACTCATCGACAACTCCGCTTCCTTGTTATTACCAATAGAAAATGTTACTCAAATAACACAATCATCATCTGTTATATATGGTAGCTTGTGTCTCACATGAGGAAATTTCTAGAGAAGTAATTATCCACATTCCATTGGAATTTGTACTGATATAATGTGTTTAAACATTAAAACCGATGAGTAAGAATAACAACATAAGGACATAAAAATCATAGCCAAACACATTTACATTCTGTTATTATAGGTCGGTGAAGTTAATGTTAACCTAATTAAATAATAATTAATTAAAATGCTGGGGATTTAACCAAATACTTAACTGTCATTATATACAAACGGAAAAACACTTTACATACGCAATCAATAAACAGAACATTTCGGCCCTACTTTAGGATAATAACACATTATGTGACAGGTATCAAGTAATCAATGCTATATTACATTCATTACGTACAAAAATATTAGTGTTTCATTCATTCATAGTGTTCTGCCCAAGAACAGGTCTTTCACCGCAAACTCAACATTTTCCACTTTTTCCTTAACTCAGCCTTCCTTTTTTGTATCTGCATACAAGCCATTTATATTAATATTGTCTATCATGTGACAACACAACAATCTACCAGAATACAAGCTGCTGAAATGAGAATCCTCAGACCAATATCAGGATATCAAAGAACAGACAAAAAACACAACACAGAAATAAGACAACAACTAAAAGTAGAGGAAATATAGAACAATCTGGAAAGAACACTTGGCAAGGATGACTCAGAATAGAATACCAAAAGCAGCATACAACTATTCACCACGAGGAAAAAGAAGTTTGGGAAGACCAAGGAAAAGATGGAAAGAGCAGCAATTTGGAGCCGGAACAGGCTAGTAAATAAGCCTAAACCGTGAAGAAGAAAAGAAGAAGAAGAATATTGTCTATCATCTGATGTCTTTTTCTGCCTCTAAATTTCTTTCCATTGACCATTCCTTCTAGGGCATCCGTCAGCAGGAGTTTCTTCTCAGCCAATAGCCAATCCAATTTCTTTTCCTCTACTTTATGAGTTCCAGCATCGTTCTTCCTTCACCCACTATGTCTAGCACATCTTTATTTTTTTTTATTTTATGTGTCCATTGTATACGTTACATCCTTCTCCATATCCACATCTCAAAAGCTTCCAGTCGCTTTTCCTAGTTCCGTCGTAATGCCCACGTCTCTGCACCATACAATGCTGCACTCCACACAAAACACTTCACTCGCCTCTTACGTATTTATTTTGCCAAAGGTCCGCAGAAAATGCTTCTCTTCTTGTTAAAAGCTTATTTTACCATTGCTTAGTGTAATTAGCATTAATTCGCATTGAACTATATTTTATAATTTTCTATAAATTACAATAACTCTTACAAAAACTGGAATTATAGGCTTTATGTATGTTACAATAGGCAGACATACATGCACATAAAACTCAGGTAATACACAGCAAACTAATACAATTAGGCGTTTTTAATTAAAAAAATATAGAAACATTTATAGCTTTAATTACCCTCTGTCAGAATACTGGTATAGGCCTACATTAATTTTAGAGAACTTTCCATATTCAGATTCGAACTATGACAAGCTTTTATATGAAGTTTGTAGTACACCGTATCCACAAATATAGTAAAATACTTTAAATACTATTACGTCGCTTTGGAAAATCGTATATATTTGAAATTGGTGACAATCAAAAGAGAAACTCAACAAACTTTTGCTGTACCTAACAGACATTAAATGTGGCCCCCACGTGTGACGCTGCAGACATCTAAATATCCAACAATGAACCCATATCGACCACAAAAAACATGACTAAATTTAGTTTAGTTTCTGTATTGTTGTACATTATTATCCATTGTTGACATTGTTAACATGCACAAAACGTTTCGAGTTTCTCTTTTGATTGTCACCAATCTCATTTAGATACGATTATTCAAAATAACGTAGTTGTAGTTTAAAGTATGATACTACATTTGTAGACAGTGTATATTGTTAATAGGCATATTCAATAAATCAATAAAAATCGTATGTATATATATATATATATATATATATATATATATATATATATATATATAATATAGGCCTATATATATATATATTGCTTTCGTACGAAAAATTTAAGTTTATAATATATGCAATAAAAATATTAAATGGAATTTTAGACTACTTAGCGCACCTCTCTGCACATATAACAGCAAACAAATTTTATTTTTTTTTTTTTTTATTTTACACAACACTCAATAGAAAATCTAATTAACTAATTGGCATTATCGAGCCCGGGAGTTTATGACCGTGCGGACGTAAGGTCTGTAGGCCTATACATTCTTTTTCTGGGGTAATATTTTTAATCATTGCCTGTAAAATTTACTCCTCAAATTATGGTTAATCTTACGGTATTCTCCAACTTCATTCTTCGCTACCTACTGGGCATTCTCCCCTTGGTTTTTCTACAATAAGTATCCATGCCCTACTTTCATTCCGCAGTCATGTGATGCCCCACTTTCATTCCTCAATCGTGCCACATGCATCGTCCATTGCTATCTAAAAATATTTAACTCATCTTATTAAATCTGATTTTCCATAAATTAATGTAGGCCTACCTCATAGTTTAGGCCTAATAGTCTTCTTCATTCTCCTGACCGCCCGCGTCCGTCTCCCTATGTTACAAATTTCTTCCTAATAACTTTATTCTCAAATACTGTAATCTTTTCTTCTCCCTTAATGTAAGAATCCACGTTTCGCTTCCATATCCTATAATGTGTTAATGCCCTAGGTTGTCTTTTTTTTTGACATTTCATAATATGATTGCAAGAATAACATATTGATATCTTTTTAGTTTAACGTTATTTAATAGAATAGGGATAATAAGAGATAATATGCGTTTTCAGAATTAAGCCTATGCCCAATTTCTCTCTGCAACTCATTCCTGCTTGTAATTATTGTTTCCAGGTAATTGAATTCAGCCACTTCTTTAAACTTGCATAAATACATATTCAATCTTCCATTCCCTAAAACGTTTGAAAAATTTCCTTTCTTCTTCATTGAAAAAAATACTTGTCTCAACCTTGATTATGCCGCATTTCGATTATTGTGACTTACTCTTAATTGACATGAGTATCGCATTGGGACAAAGACAGTAACGAGTTCATAATGTTTGTGTACGTTATACATGCAACCTACGTAAGTCAGACCACATAACTCCAGTATTTGAAATGTTGTCTTGGCTCCGATTGGAAGAAGGGCGAAATATACATTACCTCTGCTTCTTATAAAACACTTTGTCCTCCTCATCACCCCTTTATATTTCTACTCGCTTTCATTCGCCATCCTCCCACCATAACTTGAACACACTGTCAAGAGAAAATTTAACTCTAGCTGTTCCTCTGCATCGAACATCTCACTATTCCTCATCCTTCCTTGTCTCAGCCACACGACTCTGGAATTCCCTCCCCTCGTATATCAAGGACTGCCCGACTCAAAAACTGTTTAAAAAGGAACTCGCTTCATATTTCCTTATACAATATAATATATAACCGTGTTCCATGTATACTTTTATTATTCCTTTATATTTTAAACTTTCCTTACCAAGACAATTACTTAATCTAATTATAGGTTATTTTGTTATTATTATTATTTTTTTCTTTCTTTCCCTTGTCAACTTTATATTGTGTAGTGTATAATTATCTAATATGATAGTCTATAATTATCTATTATGTATCATTTATCATAATTTTATTGTATGTATAATTTAACCCTGGTGAAGTGGAAGAGACGACCTTACGGTCTTAACTTCATCAGGTAAAATAAATAAATAAATAAATAAATAAATAAATAAATAAATAAATAAATAAAATAAACCTTCCTCGCTTGTCATCAACTGTCCATTTTCATTATATAACGGTAATATATTTCTATTTGTAACATTATATTTATTTGTTTTGATATTTACTTCCTGTCCCAATTCCGTAGTGTTACTCAACAGAATATGCGTGTTTGCCCTTAATATCTTCTTGCTATCGTCATCAACAGCATAGGCTTATGCTAACAGCGTATTAATGCCATTGAGTTGTACGCCTTATTTATCCTTTAATATTTGATGAAACGCTCTTGTACAACTTCGGATAGTAGAGGAGATAGCGCATCTATTGGCTTTAACCCTCTGTGAATTTCAAAAGTGCATGTATCTTAAAGATGTTTGCCTACGCGCATCTTACTCTTTGAATTATACATTTAAATTGATCAATAATCATTTAGTCAATTGTTGTAATTTTTTTCTGA
The DNA here is from genome assembly GCA_030220185.1 of Diploptera punctata. Taxonomy (NCBI): domain Eukaryota; kingdom Metazoa; phylum Arthropoda; class Insecta; order Blattodea; family Blaberidae; genus Diploptera; species Diploptera punctata. The sequence goes on from JASPKZ010001983.1 coordinate 33,336, forward strand.
GCATAATTATGCTCTTATGTTTTTACATTTAACATTTTACACATTTAATTTTAGTTGTAGAATTTTAAATAAATGTATTTAAAAATATGTGAAGGTAGGTGGCAGGATAAGGCATTGATTTTTAAAATAGGCACTAAACGAACATAACAAAGCACCAAAAACAAAATTAAGATTGAATGTAATATAAAACATTTTGGTGGGTAAATTTTATTAATTTATTGAATAATAATACTATAGTATTATTTTTAAATAAAAGTCAATTATATTAAGTAGTTTAAAATCAGTATAAGACAGATTTTAGAGAAGAAATGGGAATATAATGGTACTGTACATCAACTATATGTAGACTTCAAAAAAGCATATGATTCAATTAAGAGGGAGAAGTTATATAGTATCCTGCTGGAGTTCGGAATTCCTAAAAAGTTGGTTAGACTTATACGAATGTGTTTAAATGGCTCAAAGAGTAGGGTGCGTGTAGGCAAACAGTTTTCAGACACTTTTGAAATCCAGAATGGGTTGAAGCAAGGAGATGCACTATCTCCTCTACTATTTAATTTTGTACTAGAGCATGCCATTAAATCTTTAGAGAATGAGGAAGGCTTACAACTGAATGGTATTAATAAGCTGTTAGTTTATGCTGATGATGTAGTACTACTGGCCGATAGCGAGGAGATACTAAAGGCCAACACGCACACACTATTGAGTAACACTAAGAAATTAGGACTGGAAGTAAATATCACTAAAACTAAATATATGGTCACACGTAGAAATTCAGTATATAATGGAAATGGACAGCTAATGACAAATGAGGGAAATTTTGAGGAAGTGGCTGATTCAAATACCTAGGAACAATAATCACAAATAGGAATGAGATGCACAAAGAAATTAAACATAGGCTCAATTCTGGAAATGCATGCTATTATGCATTGCAGAAACTTTTGATGTCCCAACTCCTTTCAAAAAACGTTAAGCTGAAAATATATAAAACTATTATTCTACCAGTTATATTATATGGGTGCGAAACATGGACTCTTACTTTAAGGGAGGAAAGGAGATTACAAGTATTTCAGAATAAAGTTCTTAGGAAAATTTTTGGACCAAAGAGAGATGAACAGACAGGTGAATGGAGAAGACTACATAACAATGAACTACATGGTCTTTATAGGAAGCCAGATATAATAAGAACAGTTAAGTCTCGTAGACTGCGATGGGCAGGACATGTTGCACGTATGGGGAATGAAAGACGTGCATGGAAGCTTCTTGTAGGAAAGCCAGAGGGAAAACGCCCAGTTGGTAGGCCAAGAATGAGGTGGGAGAACAACATTAACTATGATTTGAGGGAAGTGGATTATACAGGGAATGATTGGAAAGCATTAGCTCAGGATAGGGATGTATGGAGAGCTTATGTCCGCGCGGCCATGAACCTTCGGGTTCGATAGTGCCAGTGAGTAAGTAAGTAAGTAAGAGTATTTAAAATAAACTCATGTGCCCAATCTCCATTTTTTTCATCAGTCACCTTTGACTTGACAGGTTTGCCGCTCACATTCCTGGAATCATATTTTGTCTGTTATTCATTATCTGCATCTGTATCATCTAAGGTCACCCTCGTTTTCTCTTTATATTTGGGACACAATCTAAAATTCTTACTGTATTCAGATCTTCACATGTCCAAACCACTCTAATTGTTTGGTTTTCAAGAAATGAAGAATTCGTTATATAAATCTCCCACTCTTAGGTCCTCCTCGTCTTTTCTTCCAATTTAGATTTCAGTGTAGTCCACCGCTGTGGTCTCGGGGTAGCGTGCTCCTTATCACGCAGCGGGCCCGGGTTCGATCCCCGGTCGGGACAGTTTTTCTGGGTGAGGTTTTTATCGGGGTTTTTCCTCACCTGTAAGACAAATGTCAGAAAAACTTTAAGGCCCAAACGGTCCCCGAAATCATATGGTCATCGCAATCATCATCATTCATATTCATCTTAGGTTAAGCTTAGGATTAGGGACTCTCCTGGCGCACCATTATCATCATCACCCATAATATCATTGGGGCAACGTAACCCCGCCTTCCAGGCGCCCCAACCTCAGAAGTGGGTTACAAGTACGCCATGCCAGGAGAGAAACCAGGAATGTCGAAAGACAAACCTGGGGCATTTGGGAAAAGAAAATTCAGTATAACTTCATAGTGGCACTTTTCTAGATTCATCCTCTTTAAATGTCCAATTGTTTCGTTTCTAGGAATTGAATAATTCAACTTTTTTTTCTCTCTCTCTCTCTTATAGTTTCATTTATAGTCCTGTCTAATTTAGAACATTGTACTGGTCTTAAAACTTCCATATCATTGGATTGATTCTGAAAATGTTATATCTCCTTAAACATAAAACATTTTTGTGCTAAAAATAAAAAGAAACTTAAATTGTATGCTCTTTTCCTATTTTTAAATGTGTATTCGGATATAATTAGGGCCTACTATTTCCGTCAATTTCAATTGCCTATTTATCTGCCTATAACTCATTGGCACTATCGAACCCATAGGTTCATGGCCGCGCGGACATAAACTCTCCACACATCCCTATCCTGATCTAATGTTTTCAAATCATCCCCTGTATCTACTTCTCTCAAATCATGGTTAATATTATTCTCCCACCTCATTATTGATGTACCAACTGGCTATTTTCCTTTTTGTTTTCCTATAAGAAGACTCCATGTACGAGGGCGGATCGGAAAGTAACGCACAATATTTGTTTTCTGCCTTGGTATTGCAGCTAGAATATTGAAATTTCACAGAGATATAGTTTGAAGTTTTCACTACAGATGGTATTTTTTTCTCAGGTGCACCTCTTGCGAGAGAAGCTTGAACTATGCAACAAAGATGGCGCGCATGCTACAGTCGTCCACCTGTGAGGAACAGAGAAGTGTTGTTCGATTTTTGTGGGCCAAAGGGCATAAACCCAGTGAAATTCACAGGGACATGCGTGGCGTGTATGGGGATGATTGTATGGATCGTAGCAATGTCTCCAGGTGGTGCACATTCTTCCAAGAGGGACGCGTGAACCTTAGTGATTCGCCACGCTCCGGCCGACCGACAACAGCAGCAATCCTGCAGAATGTCAGAGGCATTGAGGCGGCAATTCTGAACGACCGGCGTGTGCAACTGCGAGCCTTATCGCAGAAGTTCAACATTTCCTATGGTGCGGTGTACGATATTGTTCATGAAAATTTGAAATTCTGTAAAGTTAGTGCTCGCTGGGTGCCTAAGAACCTGACAGACGACCACAAGGGCCAGCGAATGATGGCAAGCTTGGACCACTTAACGCGGTACACCGCACAAGGACATGACTTTCTGGAAGGAATCGTCACAGGTGATGAGTCGTGGGCGTACCACTACACGCCCGAAACAAAGCAGGCATCAATGGAGTGGAAACATGCTGGTTCCCCAGTAAAGAAAAAATTCAAAGTGACTCAATCTGCCAGGTAAGTGCTTGTGACAGTGTTCTGGGATATGCATGGTGTTTTATTGGTGGACTTTGCTGAACACGGGACCACTGTGAATGCTGCGGCCTACATTAAAACTTTGGTGAAGTTGCGTCTTGCCATTCGTGACAAACGTCACAACATTAACGTTAAACTTCTTCATGACAATGCTCGCCCCCATGTTGCTGCTGTCGTTCGTCAGAAAATCGCCGAATTTGGTTGGGAGGTGCTCCAGCATCCACCATACAGTCCGGATCTTGCACCATCGGACTTTCATCTGTTTGGTCCCATGAAGAAATTCCTGGCCGGCAAACGCTTTGAGACAGATGTGGAAGTGAAATCAGCAGTGCGCAGATGGCTACACTCCAACCAAACGGACTTCTACGAACAGGGCATATTGAAACTGGTAACACGATGGGAAAAATGTGTTGAGAAAGTTGGTTACTATGTCGAAAAGTAGGTAAAAGATGTAAGTTCATTTGTGATTTTTTTCCTTTTTTTTAAATATTAAACTTTTTAAAAAAATTATTGTGCGTTACTTTCCGATCCGCCCTCGTACTTTTTTCATTCACCATAAGCGCCACATCACAGTCTACGAGACTTCATTGTTCTTATTATATTCATCCATAGTAATTCTACCCGAAGGCAGGTCCTTCACTGCAATCATAGCATTTTCATGCTATGTTTGCAGCTTTACTAGGGAATTGTAGGTGTGGTAGCTTCCCGTTGCTTTCCACACCGGTGAAGGATGATGATAATGATAAGGATGATGATGATGACCATATGATTTCGGAGACAGTTTGGACCTTAAAGTTTTCCTGACATTTGTCTTACAGGTGAGGAAAAATCCCGATAAAAACCTCACCCAGAAAAACTGCCCCGACCGGGGATCGAACCCGGGCCCACTGCGTGACAAGGCAGCACGCTACCTCGAGACCACAGCGGTGAACTTATTATTATATAAGGTTCCTTATAAAGCTCTCACACACACACACCACACACACACACACACACACACACACACACACACATATATATATATATATATATATATATATATATATATATATATATATATATATTTATATATATCACTGTTTGTCCACCGCTGTGGTCTCGAGGTAGCGGGAGCTGCCTTGTCACGCAGCGGGCCCGGGTTCGATCCCCGGTCGGGGCAGTTTTTCTGGGTGAGGTTTTTATCGGGGTTTTTCCTCACCTGTAAGACAAATGTCAGGAAAACTTTAAGGTCCAAACGGTCCCCGAAATCATATGGACATCATCCTTACCATTATCATTATCATCATCATCCTTCACCGGTGTGGAAAGCAACGGGAAGCTACCACACCTACACAATTCCCTAGTAAAGCTGCAAGCATAGCATGAAAATGCTATGATTGCAGTGAAGGACCTGCCTTCGGGCAGAATTACTATGGATGAATATCACTGTTATGCAATTTTCTCCATTCGCCTGTTTGTTAATCTCATAACTAGTATCATAAAAGCTAAAGACAACATTATATAGATAGAATAGGTTAAAATATAACGATGTAATCATATACTGATTTCTGGTATCGTACATGAAAACCTAACTTCTCCATCCATCGTAGCTATTAAAGGAGACATTTTGGTTAAATTTTGGGCTCTACTAATAAAAATTAGATAATAATACACTAATTTGTTGTGAGTAACTATACAAACAGGAAACAGTAATAGGATGTCTAGGTAAGAACAGCAAGCAAGTTTTGCCCACACAACTTATACATGTTTCAGTAGGACCTCTCCAGCTGTGGGTCATCCCACGATCCTAACCTCACTCGCTAATTTGTATTCCTCACAGAAACTCGTAAAAAAATCTAGCAAAAATTCGAATCGTGTAACTTTAGTACTCATTTATCCTTCTATCCATGGCCATAAACAAATACTTTGAATGCAACACATTCAAATTACATCATTTTCATGTAATGTTCTAAGTTTAGGGAATCCAATTTTACAGATTGCATCTTAAAATACACTGAAATCTCACAAAAAAATCTTCAAACATAACCACACGTGAATATATATCTTGTGTCTCAATACTTAGCACTATATGATACATAGTAAATAAAGTTTTTTTTTTAATTAATAGGTTTCAGTAGTTAACACACTCTGCCACATAATTTTGACTTTATATAATTTCCTTGTGATTTGTAATATATATATATTTTATACAACTTGCAAATTGGTTTAAATATTATGAATTATAAATATAATTTCGAAAAATAGATCACATATATAATGTATATAATGCTTTTTATAGGCTAATGATTGTTCCATGATTTAATTAGTGTCGTTATTAAATATTTTTAAATTTGAAGAAACCATCTTTGTGGAAGTAATATTTGTATAGTAGGCCTTCATAATCAACTTTAACATGAACTATATATCAATTTATATTTTATTATAGGAATTAAACACAATGTGTACATGTGAAAAGTGATATGTTATTCGTCATTTACGTAATAAATATAATTACGTTAAATAAAATAATTTATATTTTTTTAGTATATTTTACTAACTTGCATGATATAAAACGCTTAAGGCGAAACAAATTTTTAATGTTATTTTTAGAGTACAAATTAATGGATAAATATATTTTTCGATGTATTTAAAATTCATGATGAAACACTGTATGTAATATTTGTAATATAAAAGTAGAATACCTGAAATCTGGGTACTGATTTACAAGCCGAAGATGAAGCATATACTTCGAAAGCACTCCACATGCCACATCCCACATCCAAAGTTGAAGAACAGTGAGATCTCAGGTATTCTATTTTTATATTACAAATATTATTTTTTTTTCTTGTTGACCGTCAGAAAATATTGAAATGTAAGACAGTACTCATGATCTAACAAACATTATGCATTTTTTTATTTTTGTGAACTTCGCTGTTCATTTTGAAGTGTTCTGTATATATCTTCCTTTTCTTGTGAATCTTTTTTTATTTTAATCTTGCTGTTATAGTAATTTAGTGTCTGTCTGTACGCTAACAACGTGTTCAATTTTAAATTGTTCGCTACCTGATCTCGAAATATTTTACTGGGTTACATGTAATTGAGAAATCTACATTATATGAATAAACGACAATGTTTAGTGTTGATAACCTGAATATATGATTTTTAGTTATGTACAACAAATTATAAACATCAATGAAATGGAGAGACAAATATTTCTGTGATTTTATTATAAATAATGTTGCTGTTTAAAAAAATATATATATATATATATATGCCCTTTTATTTGAACCATATTCGTAAGTCAGATCGTGTCATGAGAACTTTAGGTGTAGAGTTTCTATTGTTTTCTTTTTGTAATGTTTTTTAAACAAGGCAAATATGATATCAATGATTATGAACGCCTTACAGTATCCTGACACTTGTCTTACAGATGAGGAATACCCCAATAAATCCTCACTCAGGATTCTTGTCCCATCAGTGGATCGAATCTTGTCCCGAAGCATCAACGGTCCGGTTCATATCCCGGTCTCGACCAACCTTAATGTAGTTTTTATTTCTGATTTACATCGATTATATCAAGGCAGTCCACCGCTGTGGTCTCGAGGTAGCGTGCTGCCTTGTTACGCAGCGGGCCCGGGTTCGATCCCCGGTCGGGGCAGTTTTTCTGGGTGAGGTTTTTATCGGGGTTTTTCCTCACCTTTAAGACAAATGCCAGGAAAACTTTAAGGCCCAAACGGTCCCCGAAATCATGTGGCCATCATTATCATCATCATCCTTATCATTATCATCATCATAATCATCATCCTTCACCGGTGTGGAAGGCAACGGGAAGCTACCACACCTACAATTCCCTAGTAAAGCTGCAAGCATAGCATGAAAATGCTATGATTGCAGTGAAGGACCTGCCTTCGGGCAGAATTATTATGGATGGATGGATATCAAGGCAAATGCTGGGTTGGAATTCCTCTACTTTGGGCAATTTACCCCTAATCACCATTTAATAAATATAATATACGGACCTGTTCGGTAGACGTTCCTTGGGTGACGTTAGTTTTTTTTTTTTCGCATATAAGACAAATGTCTGATACCTTCAAGACCAAAATAGCGCTCAAACACCATTTAACAGTCATAATTATCCATATCATATTCACCTTGTGTCCACCGCTGTGTTCTCGGGGTAGCGTGCTGCCTTGTTACCCAGCGGGCCTGGTTTCGATCCCCGGTCGGGACAGTTTTTCTGGGTGAGGTTTTTATCGGAGTTTTTCCTCACCTGTAAGGCAAGTATCAGGAAACGTTAAGGCACAAACGGTCCCAGAACATCATCTGGCCATCATCCTATGTTTAGTGTGAATGGTGTGTTGGTCTTAATGCTGTGATGTCTCGGAGGAGGCCTTGACATTGAGTCTCCATCCGGTGAGGACCTCCATGTCTTTTTGTGGTAAAAAATGTGTGTGTTCCCTCTCCCGACAGGTCGTATCATTGTATAAGGCCCGGGTAGCTTGTAAAAGTAACTATAAAGCGAGAGGTTATACTGAGATAAAGAAAGAAAACATCTATGTCATCCTAAAAGCACAGTTTTTTGTTCATACGGTAGGCCCTATAACTAACTAACTCACTGGCACTATCGAACCCGTAGGTTCATGGCCGCGCGGACATAAGCTCTCCATACATCCCTATCTTGGGCCAATGTTTTCCAATCATCCCCTGTATAATCTACTTCCCTCAAATCATAGTTAATGTTACTCTCCTACCTCATTCTTGGTCTATCAACTGGGCGTTTTCCCTCTGGTTTTCTTACAAGAATCTTCCATGCACGTCTTTCATTCCTCATTCGTGCCACATGTCCTGACCATCGCAGTCTACTGTTCTTATTATATCTGCCTTCCTATAAAGACCATGTAATTCACTGTTATGCAGTCTTCTCCATTCACCTGTCTGTTCATATCTCTTTGGTCCAAAATTTTTCCTAAGAACTTTATTCTCAAATACTCGTAATCTCCTTTCCTGCCTTAAAGTAAGAGTCCATGTTTCGCATCCATATAATATAACTGGTAGAATAATAGTTTTATATATTTTCAGTTTAACGTTTTTTGAAAGGAGTTGGAAAGTCAAGAGTCTCTGTAATGCATAATAACATGCATTTCCAGAATTGAGCCTATGTTTAATTTCCTTGTGAACACGATAGGCCCTATAACGACACAAAATATTACATTGGTTTTATTTAAACCTCTCATACATACACATATTAATATAAGATAATTTATATGTAATATATATATATATATATATATATATTAAAATAACCCAAATGTTAGCACAAATTTGCTCTCTGTGATGAAAACGTTAGAGATTTTTATCTGGGAGCTCTCGGGTTAAATCCCATTCCCGAACAACCTGATAAAGGTTTCTCCTTTGTTTGTCAGTAGCACATATAAAATCGGATTGCAATTTTATTTGTAGGATTTTTTAAATCGTTGATACTATTACATAATGTAATTAAAGTAAAATAAGTGAACGTCAGAACACACATGACAAAAACAACCTACTGCATACACCTAAATATCCTACATGCGATATCACCATAGATTTAAAGCGTCTATAAGTAAGAATGAAAGAGAAAAAATTACCTCTAATACTTTATTCGTGTGACAATGTAGGCTATGTAGGTACCTCGATAAAATTATTCCCAATAATTATATCATGACACGACAGGCCTAGAAGGTCCTTAGCCTATCAATAGCCTGCTGACCTGACATCTACATGTGTTAATCACAGAATTGGGCGTTCATCCAGCCAGTTTGACGATGAAATGTGATTAGCATGTAGAATCCTCCAGCCGTTTAGTCGGTTTTGTTAACCTGGAGCCGCTAATTAATGTTGCTATCTAAATTCCTCATGGTTATGGGTGGGCACAAATCCTATATTGGACGAAATTCCTTGAGAGAATTTCTTCACCACGGGGACTCAACCCAGCGCAAGTTTCGTAGGTCTTCACCAAGGCATAATAATAATAATTACAATATTTATAATAACAAAATTATATTTTATTTTACTGAAGCAGTTAAGACCCTAAAGTCTTCTCTTCAATTTCACCAGGATTAAATTATATCGATATTAAGAGATATTAACAATTATGAATTATCTACAACTTCATTAAAAATACATAATAGGCATAGGTTATAAAATATACACATGCCAAAAAAAGAACAAAAATACATTAAAATATTATTAATAATAACTTACTTACTTACTCACTGGCACTATCGAACCCGTAGGTTCATGGCCTCACGGGCATAAGCTCTCCATACATCCCTATCCTGAGCTAATGCTTTCCAATCATTCCCTGTATAATCTACTTCCCTCAAATCATAATTAATGTTATTCTCCCACCTCATTCTTGGTCTACCAACTGGGCGTTGGTAATAATAATAAAGAGAGTAAAGTAAAGTGATTCCACAACAGACCCGGAGGCCCTTGGGGTAGTAGGAGGTTAAGGATCCCACTTTTTCTAGAAAATCGGCACTTTATGTCAGCCGGGTTGCAGCCCTGCGTGACGGCCGCCTTTACCCCAAAACAAGCGTCTGGTACTCATTTCCGTTAGAGGCTGAGTCGACCCCAGGACCATAGTGCCGCCAGAGGGTTTGGGTGAGTTTAAAAATCCTGATCCCAACGGGACTTGAACCCTCGACCCTCCGGCTTGTAGCTCAGTGCCTTAATCCCTACGATACGGCGTGCCCCCCAATACTAATAAAAATACTAATATTAATAATAATAATATTATTAATATTAATAATAATAAAAATATTAATATTAATAATAATAATAATATTAATATTAATTACGGAACAGGCAACTCTTGCCTAAACCAGGAAGTGAAGAAGAATATTAATATTAGGCCTAATAATAATAATAATAATAATAATATTAATAATAATAATAATAATATTAATAATAATAATAATATTAATAATAATAATATTAATAATAATAATAATATTAATAATATTAATAATAATAATAATCTATCTCTATCTTCGGGTTTTTACAGCTGCTGCCGTCTTCCCGTGCCAAACCTCCAAAGCCTACGGTCTTCGGCATCTTCGATGCTTAGCCCTCTAGCTTGCATTACTGTCTTCATGTTTTCCTTCCATGTTAACCTTGGTCTTCCTCTTTTCTTTTTTCTGTTCGGATGCCATTCATATAGTTGCTTCGGCCATCGCTCATCTTCCATTCTTAAAACATGTCCTAACCACTTTAATTCCTTCTCCTCAATTCTTTCAATTATGCTTTCTTCTGCTTCCATTATGTTTCTAATTTCCTTATTTGTGACACGTTCTAATTTAGACTTTGTGGCACTTCTTCGTAAATAATCCATTTCTAGAGCTATTAGTCTATTCTTGTAGTACTTATTGATTGTCCATACCTCACTTCCGTACATTGCAACAGATTCCACCAATGTTTTACCAATATATTTTTTTGTGTCTTTCCAAATATGCTTATCCCACAATTATGGAATAATTCTCCTGCTACTTCATTAACTTTGTTTCTAATTCCTCGTACATTCCACGTGCCTATATTCAATGTCCGTTTTCGTTGCTTTTGTCTTTCATACTTTTTTCTGTAATAATAATAATAATAATAATAATAATAATAATAATAATAATAATAATAATACATACATACATAAGTTACAAATTGATTAAAAATTGGCTTGGTAATGGAAGTGCAAAATATCTAAGAATAAGAAAAATATCCTTAGAACGTGCTTATATTACCTAAAAAAAATATTTAAACAACATTTTTTAACTGTTTTTGATTCGGGCAGTCCTCTCTTATACTGATCGGCTAGGGCGTGGGACAATTGTTCCCAGTCCCTAGTCAATATCCATCCATAGTAATTCTGCCCGAGGACAGGTCTTTCAGTGCAATCATAGCATTTTCATTCTATGCTTTGCAGCTTTACTAGCGAATTATAGGTGTGGTAGCTTCCCGTTGCTTTACACACCGGTGTAGGATGATGATGATGATAATGATGGTGATGATGGATGGATGATTCGGGGACCGTTGGGCCCTAAGCTTCCTGACATTTGTCTTACAGGTGAGGAGAAACCCCGAAAAAAAAACCTCACCCAGGAGCCGGGCCCACTGTGTGACAAGGAGACCACATCGGTTGACTAATCAATATTGTATCTAGTAATACATTGCAATACTATAATGAATTTCTGGTGTTACGTAATATCTTCATTACTTATACAAGTTCAATTGCTCGTTAAGCATATCTACATATTGTTTAAAAACCTTCTGTAAATATATACATATCCTTCAGCGTTGAACATATTTTATTTTTGTGGAGAAAAAAATTCCAAAGAGTGAATTCAAGATAGAAGGAAATCTACAAGGATCGGAAAATGTTGTAATGTTAGAGAAAAAATGTGACGTCAAGTACTTACGTACTTTTGCTTCTAAAGGAAGGATGACACATGTTTTTATATTACACTATATAAATTATTTTCTGTTACAGATTTGCCATAACGTTTGAATGGTGTGCAAGAGAAGCTAGAAGTGATACAATATAATGATGACGTCGTTAAAGGCGTTATTTATTTTCTGCGCAGCATGTGCGGCTCTTCGGGGGTCGGTCTCCACAAAACAAGGTAACATATAGGGTTACTTCCCGTTTAATAATGTGAAAAAAAAACACTTCTAAATTACGTCATCCACATTCCAGTAATATACCAAACTGAAATAAATAAAAACCAGAATTTCCTTCAACATCTTCTTCGTCATAGTTTAGGCTTATTTACTAGCCTGTTTCAGCTCCAAATTGTTGCTGTTATCAACTTTTCTTTGGTCTTCCCAAACTTCTTCTTCCTCGTGGTGAATAGTTGTATGCTGCTTTTGGTATTCTATTCTCAGTCATCCTTGCTAAGTATTCTTTCCACTTTGTTCTATATTTCACTATTGTTGTATTTAATTCCTTTACTTTTAGTTGTCTTATTTCTGTGTTGTGTTTGTTGTCAGTTCTTTGATATCCTGTTATTGGTTTGAGGAATTTCATTTCAGCAGCTTGTATTCTGGCAGATTGTTGTGTTGTCACTGTCCATGTTTTGGATCCATAGGTATTAAGAGGAACTGCCATTGTTTTGTATAATTTCATCCTTCAACATAAAACTATTTTTAACTATCAAATTTTGGTTTTAACTGATTGAAGGAGATTTGATAACACTAGTTTTAATTAGGAACTTACAGTCTTAAAGAATTCTAGCTTAAAAGGTAACTCTCTCTCTCTCTCTCTCTCTCTCTCTCTCTCTCTCTCTCTCTCTCTCTCTCTCTCTCAGGCAAACACAGGATAAACTTGGGCAAATTTCTGTAAGAAACACGGAAAATAAAAACAAACCTCATTCCTGAATAAATAAACATGTAAGCAAAGTTTTTTCTTTTTTGCAAATGCCTCAGGTTGTCTTTCGACATTCCTGGTGTTCTCTCCTACTTGTAACCCAGTTCTGAGGTTGGGGCGCCTTGAAGGCGGGATTACGTTGCCCCGATGATATGATGGATGATGATGATAGCGGTGAGCCAGGAGAGTCCTTAATCCTAAGTTTTATCTAAGATGAATATGAATGATGATGTTTGCGATGGCCATATGATTTATACGTAACCTAATCATTATATAATGTAATTATATTGTTATCTATTGTGTGTTTTTCTAACTGTTCTATCTGCTTTATATTATTATTAGATATTATTTTATTGATACAGACTATGAAAAGCACGTACGGCTTGCTGCCCATTCGAACCATACTTGTAAATAACATTGTATGCATCTTACTTTTAGTCTAATAAAGGCCTACTACTACTACTACTACTAATGTAAATATCCATCCATAGTAATTCTGCCCGAAGGCAGGTCCTTCACTGCAATCATAGCATTCTCATGCTATGCTTGCAGATTTACTAGGGAATTGTGTAGGTGTGGTAGCTTCCCGTTGCTTTCCACACCGGTGAAGGATGATGATGATAATGATAATGGTAAGGATGATAATGATAAGGATGATGGCCTATGATTTCGGGGACCGTTTGGGCCTTAAAGTTTTCCTGACATTTGTCTTACAGGTGAGGAAAAACCCCGATAAAAACCTCACCCAGAAAAACTGTCCCAACCGGGGATCGAACCCGGGCCCGCTGCGTGACAAGGCAGCACGCTACCTCGAGACCACAGCGGTGGACAATGTAAATATAGCTACATAAAACTAAAATGATTACAATAGATAAGTAAATAAATAAATTGATGTATAATCAATTGAATTGGCGTTTACTTGATTAAAATCCATATTTATTTAATTAAATGAAAATAAAACTTAATATATATATATATATGAAAATCATATAAAACTTTAAGTTTTATTTTCATTTAACAAAATATAAGTATGAAAAATCATATAAAATTTAAGTTATATATTCATTTAATTAAATAAATGAATGTATATTTATAGGTCTACTTACACATAATCACACGTATGCCGTCTTTGAATAGTGTATGTGTGATCGAAATCCCAGAGATCCCGGGTTTGATTACCTGCTAAACCATGGATATTTTAAATTGATTATATAAGTTTTTATCGAGATTCACTTAAACTCTTGAGAAAAATGAGTAGCTATTTAACAATAAGAAGTAACGAAATTCGGTTTATGAAACTAAAACGATGTTTGAGGAACTGCACCACGCAAATAATTATGCTACTCTCTGTATTGTTATCTGCTAGCTACCAGCAGCGTCCACTTCAGTTGGCCTTGGCTTATCGGAGGTCTCGTGTCATCAATACTATATATTCGGCCGCGGTGGTATAGTGGCTATGTTTTTTTGCATCTAGCTCGAAGGTCGCGGGCTCAAACATGGCCGGGATCGATTTTAGGATGGAAACATCCAAGGGACAAGTCCTCCAAGAGGGACTTTAAGCCGAGGGTCCCGTGCCTGAAAATTTTAGGCTCGTAAAAGAACCTCAAGTCTGAATAAAAATACATCTGAGCAAGATTTTACCGAGTAATGCCTCCATTTCCTACTATATGTCTCCTCAAGGTGATTTACTAACGACATATTATTCGGTGACATATGTAGGGAAATAGGCGTAAATAAATGAGTTTGGTTAAGAAACTTCCCTGTAGAGGAGCACCCATGCGCCAAGATGGACGAACGGGAATCAATCATATATATATATATATATATATATATATTCTGAGAACTTTCCTCATCATTGAGGGTTTTCTCCAAACCAATCTTAGTCTTTACCATGGATTTAAAAAATAGGAACTTCGGGTAATTTGGACACCTGTTTTGAATTTGTTGTTTTCCCTCTTTTAATTAAAGATTTGAATTTTGTTTAATTTCTGTGATCATCATTAGTGTTGTAACTATGAAATAGCATTGTTATTTTATTCAAATATGGAAACATCTTCATAATTTATAAACTTTTTTTACATTACAAGAAATGTCCACTTTAACCTCCATATTCGGATAAAGTGGACCCCAGAGTCCACCTTAGCTTTTAGTCTATTTTTAAGTTTATTTTCTCTATTAATTAATACAGACAGGCACAGATTAATCTGAAAATATTTATGACATATCTAATTAAAAATCGTTGATATGTATTTAATGTTTTGAAAAATTGTTGATTATAACATTCACGCGTCATTCAACTGCAGAAAGCGACGGTCTTTGGGTTTAGTAAAATTACAAGGATATTAAATAAAATTAATTAAGTGAATGGTTTTTACAGATAGCATCCTCGTTGATAAAATATGCGTATTCGTGTAAAGTGGACCCAGGTCGTCGTGGAGGGTCCACATTAACCGAATTCCTTTGTTATATTTATTTTATACAGCCACCATGTCACATAATATCAAACTAAATCCGTCTGTATATTAAATCAGCATCTACATTATATAATATACTTAGGAGTTTTTTCAACATTTGCAATATTCAATAGCATAAATTAAGAATTGATTCTTGGCTTGAAAAACTTTTAACGTGGTCATTTTCATAAATATCACAAATAAACCTTTCTTCGCACAAATAATAAAAGAAACTGGCCTTGAACCCGTCAAAGTTGATGAGGGGAAGAAGTTAAAATATTTTCAGTCCGAGGGCAGCACCAATTAAATAAGATATTAACAGGATCCACTCAAAAAGAAGGGTCCACATTACCCGATATTCCCTATATATAATTCTGAGGGAAGGCAAGTCCTTCACTGCAATCATAGCATTTTCATGCTATGCTTGCAGCTTTACTAGGGAATTTTAGGTGTGGTAGCTTCCCGTTGCTTTCCACACCGGTGAAGGATGATGACGATGGCCATATGATTTCGGGGACCGTTTGGGCCTTAAAGTTTTCCTGACATTTGTCTTACAGGTGAGGTAAAACCCCGATAAAAACCTCACCCAGAAAAACTGCCCCGATAAAAACCTCACCCAGAAAAACTGCCCCGACCGGGGATCGAACTCGGGCCCGCTGCGTGACAAGGCAGCACGCTACCTCGGGACCACAGCGGTGGACTATATATATATATATATATATATATATATATATATATATATATATAATGACTTTGAAAGATAAATTAAGATGCACGCGATGTTATTTACATATATGGATCACACGGGCTGTTAAAGTCCGCATCAATAAATTAATACTGGCAATAATTCAATAATATAAAATTAATATAGATAACACAAATGTATAACAATACAATTACTTTATACATTAATTAAGTTACGTATAGTTATTAAGTATTAATGATATTAACCATTACATTCCTAATGTATCCTTTTGGATACATCAGTTGGTTGAATTAATTTAATTTTTTTAATCAGAAGAAAACGAACAAAAATAAACCACTTACATTTGTGTCTAATTATACAATATACCTACCTAATAGTAACAGTTACACAAGATTCCATTTTCACTGCGGTCCGCCACATTCGAATAACTACCAGAAGAAATTTGTGTTTTTCCAATTTAAGGGTTAAAAGTTGAAATTAGAAAAGGAATTAGAATAGGTAACAAAGAGCTGAAGATAATAAACTATGCTGATGACACAGTTCTAATTGCACAAAGTGAAGATGATTTACAAATGCTATTGCACAAATTTAGAATCATTGCAGAAAAATATAACATGAAAATCTCAACAAATAAAACCAAATCAATGGCAATATCCAAGGACCCACGACGTGTTAAATTAGAACTAGAAGGGAAAAGTATAGAACAAGTCATGAAATTCAAATATTTAGGAGCAGAAATTAATAGCAGCAACAGAATAACAGATGAAATCCTCCATCAAGCAAATAATGCAAACAAAAATATCGGGATGTTTAAACAATACTGTTTGGAAAAATAAAAATTTAAGAATATAAAAATCTGTCATAAGACCAGTTCTAACATATGGTTGTGAATGCCGAACAGTAACTCAAGAAACAAAAACAAATCAATCCCCCAGCCTGAACAACCCGAAATGAAAGTTTTAAGGAAAATCGCTGAGAGAGAAAATTCGCAGCTCTGTTGAATGTGAAATTGAACCTATAAACCTTTGGATAAATGATAGAAGACTAAATTGGAACGATCACATAGATAAAATGGAGAACAGTAGATTAGTGAAGAAAGTACGTGACTGGACACATCAGCAGAAAAGGCCATTAGGAAGACCACAACTACGGTGGAAGGATGTCACCCTACCCCGGACCTGTAGTGAATGAACACGCAACAAGCTGCCAGCTTTCATGCGTAGAGGAAGAGGAAGAAGAAGAAGAAAGATGATATTACACTGTGTTTACATATTTCTTTATTCACGAATGAGTCTTGTCTAAAATTTACCCACGATTATCCATTTTTCTGGGTTTACCATTAACTGGTAGCATGCCAATCTATCACAATTTGAATTTAAAAATATATATATATATATATATATATTAAAGTTGTGTATGAGAGAGATAAGTTTAAAGATGATGTCTTCAACAATATAGGTTTCATACAAGAAGCTAACCAATGAATGGCATTTCAACTTTGGGAGTGTCGAGTTGCGGATCTAATCTCCAGCAAAATTTGCATAATTTAATTGGAGGTTTTTTTTTTTCACTCCAGACATCGTTATGCGCTAAGGTGCTATCGCTAATAGACAAACGCCAGAAATAATTTTACAGACATTGGACAAGATTAACTCTAATGAGCCCAGTTCTTATTATACAGTGCATCAAATCGATATTGGTATATAACATAACTCACATTTTATCATTAGATATATACATATTTTATCTGTGGATACATTTGAAGAAACTTTATCTAACAATACAATTAAGTAGAAAACTTTGGAAATTATTTAAAGAATCGTTCTCGTATTTAGACTATTTAACTCATGCCCTAAATGACAGTCAACGACCAATCACATTTTAATGAATTTTGATTTACAACCAATCACAGTCTTTTTCAACCTCGATTCTATCACTTTCATTTCATCGCTTTCATTTTAGTAAGTGGTTCCCAGATTGTATATATAGTGCACGAATGTAACCAGATTCTGCTTGCGACATATAATAGAAAAACATTCGTAGCAAATGATTATATCACAAAAAAAAACACTGTTTGCACTTTATTAAACGTATTATTTCCCAGGAATTAATGTTGCAGAAAAATATAATTGAAATATTTACATCATAGTACATCAAAAATTAATGAATAACCTGTAATGATGTGTTTCATTTTTTCTCCACTAGGGTGCATTCTTACAATATTGCGAATCTATTTGGCAATAAATAATATGATCTGGTTGCAGTGATGAACAAATGAAACATAACGTTTCTCAATTGTTTTCAAACAGCGTCGTTTACATTAATATATAATTATTTTGGAATAACTATATTTAAATAATGATTTGTGAGTAAACAGCTTAATTTTATTCGTTAAATAGTCCTAACAAATGCCACTCTTGATTTCCAAATTCTCTAGATAAATTCACCCCTCACTTCGAGAGTCGTGGATTTATCGATAATTTGGAAATCACTCGTGGCATTACATATGACAATCAGTGAGAGATTGGCAAACCTAATGTAACGGGGGACGATTCCTTTTTTTTGCGTCTTTTAATAAATTAATTAATTAATACCTGCACCCGGCGGGAAATTTAAGGTCTATGTCGTACCATTTTGTTATAGTTAAGTTGATGAATACCCGCAAAATTTTATCACATGAAGAATTTAGTCCCAGTATGTTAATGAGAGGAAAAATTAATTTACTTTTATTGTTTTCGCATATTTTCAAATTCATTTGCATATGTTACCGAATTATTCAAATTTGTAACTTGCAATAACACATGTCTACACACAAATATAAACACAAAACCAACTTGTAATACACAAAGTGGGTAGATGAGATTTATATTAAATTATTTTTAGATGTTATATTACAGTCGCTTTAACTAAATTACCATATCGCTGTTATTTATGTCGATTATTACTGTGGACTATTTAACTCATGCTCCAAATGGGAGTCAGTGACCAATCGCATTTCAATGATTTTTTATTTACAACCAATCACAGTTGTTTTCACCCCGATTTTATCAATTTAATGTTATCACTTTAAAATCAAGCTCCTCCTCCTTAACATTCTGAATAGGTCATAGCATTATTTTGCAGTGACTGCATGTGGCTACCAGATTGTATATATAGTGCACGAATGTTAGCAGATAGAGCTTGCGGAATATAATATAAAACATTTGTAGCAATTGATTATACCACAAAAAGGAATACACTGTTTGCACTTTCTTAAATGTATTATTTCCCAGGAATTTACGTTCCAGAAAAATATAATTTACATCATAGGACATCAGAAATTAATTAATAGCCTATAATGTTGGTTATAAAGAGTTTTCCTCCACTAGGGTGCATTCTTACAATATTGCGATCCTTTGGCAATAAATAATATGATCTGGTAGCAGCGATGAACAAGTGAAACATAACAAATGTTTTTCTCGTTTGTTTTCAAACATCGCCGTTTACATTAAATATATAAATATTTTAAAATAACTATATTTAAATAATGATTTGTGAGTAAACAGCTTAATTGTATTCGTTAAATAGTCCTAACAAATGCCACTCTCGATTTACAAATTGTCATAAGTAATGCTATGGGTGAATTTATCTACAGAATTTTGAAAACAAGAGTGGCATTTGTTAGGACTATTTAACGATTAAAATTAAGCTGTTTACTCACAAATCATTATTTAACTATAGTTATTTTAAAATATTTATATATTTAATGTAAACGGCGATGTTTGAAAACAAATTAGAAACGATAGGTACGCTTCATCTGCTTCTTTTGTTTATCACTGCAACCAGATCATACTATTAATTGCCAAAGGAACGCAATATTGTAAGAATGCTCTCTAGTGGAGAAAAAATGAAACACATCAAACTGTATATTAATTCATTTCTGATGTCGTATGATGTAAATATGACAATTATATTTTTCTGGATTGTTACCTGGGAAAAAATACATTTAAGAAAGTGCAAACAGTGGTTTCTTTTTTTGGTGGTATAATGAATTGGTACAAATGTTTCTATATTAACTCCCGCATGCGGCATGTGTTGACATTCATGCACTATATATACAATCTGGTAGCCGTATTTCTCACAGGCTCAGTCACTGCAAAATAATGGTCAGACCTGTTCAGAATATTAAAAAGGAGGAGCTTTCTTTAATATTGTAATTATAACACTGATAAATTGGTCATTGACTCCCAATTGGGGCATGAGTTAAAGAGTCAAGATAAATTCACTCCTCACTTGGTGAGCCGTGAACTTATCGATGATTTGGAAATCACTTGTGGCATTACTTAAGATAATCTGTGAAATATTGCGTTCTCTTGCGATTAGACACTTAGCTTACTAATTGGTGAGCTCTCTAAGCGCCACGAAGTTTAGCTTCATTGACAGGTGCTCTTTATCCACGATCCACCGAATATCACGATACCTTAAACTCTTAAATCCATCGAAAAGACCACAATGTGTTTATAGTTTGGAGTTTTAAAATCTCGGTTACAATAGACGCTGACAATCACTACTCGTGTCTCTGATGATCTGGTTATATGTTATAAACTCTGTGTTTACCTATTTTTATTAACATGTTTGATGATAAATATGTAATCGGTAAATTTTCAAAATTTTAGCGAAGGTATAGCCCAAATGTAACCCTAAAAATCTGTCACAAAATTCAGTTGTGTTAGAGTTAACGATATCACTCTTGACTTAGATCATAGCGGATTCACGTAAGGAGAATTTTTTTCTTCACATTGTAAAAACTGTAAAGCAATTAAGTAAATTTCATAAAGGTATTGAGGGTGAGGCCGCGGTGGACTAGTGGTTATGCTCCTTGCCTCTGGTCCCGAAGGTCGCGGGTTCAGACCCGGCCGGAGTCGATGGATTTTTTAGGATGGAAAAATCCAAGGAACAAGTCCTCCAGGAGGGACTTTAAGCCGTGGATCCCGAGTCTGAAGATTTTCAGGCTCGTAAAAAATCCGTAAGCGTTAATGAAAAGGCCTCTAAGCAAAATTTACCGAATTTTCCCGACCTTGGTTTCCTAGATGTCAGTATGAGGCGGAACGCTGACCACGGCGGACCACTCAAACTGACATCTATACGAAAACAAGTGTAACTAAATTAGTATGGTTCAAATTCTTCTCTGTAGGGGAAGAGCGCCTAAATCTCTGTAAAAGGAAAAACATGGGCTTGTTTGTTTATTGATGGAAAATTCAACAGTCGTAAAAATGGTTGAAGATAGGAACAACTGTTCCTGAAACCATGGTCCTGTGCTTTGAAGAACACATAGTGCATGAGGTGAGATAATTAACACCAATTTTTTTATTAGATTAAGAAAATTGGTTTGTAAAACCCACCCCGTGTCCGAACGGTTAATGAACATGGTTTAGTGCAGAGCTAGCAAACCTACGTTGATTCGAGTCCAATAAGAGAGTGATTTTTTTAAAAATTCAGATCAGTTTATGGGATCGGTGCACCGCGGTGTCCACAAGCGCGAGAGGAATTGGAGTAGCTACGATAAGTTCCCTACAGTGATTAAACCAGCTATATCGGTGGGCGGATCCGATGTCTGACCACATTTCAACTCTATAATGGCAAGATGATCATCGTTCACACCACTTCTATCATACGTAATACATGTGAATGCGAAGTCAGAAGCCGGATACTAACTATTCTAGGTATGCCGCCTTATAGATTAGTAATTGTTTTGTAAATAGAATATATTCTAGAATTTCCATTACAGCATGTAGCCTACTCAAAACCATATAACCAACTAACTAACTCACTGATTCTATCGAACTCGTAGGTTCATGGCCGAGCGGATATAAACTCTCCGTATATCCGTATCCTGAGCTAATGTTTTCCAATCATTCCCTGTATAATCTACTTCCCTTAAAACATGGTTAATGTTATACTTCCACCTGATAATTGGTCTACCAACTGGGTGTTTTCCCTTCGGTTATCTTACAAGAAGCTTCCATGCCTCTCTTTCATTCCTCGTCCTTACCACATGTCTTGCCCACCGTAGTCTACATGACTTAAATGTTGTTATTATATCTGGTTTCCTATAAAGATTATTTAGCTCATTGTCATAAACTCTTCTCCATTCGTCTGTTGGTTCATCTCTCTTAGGTAAAAAAAAAAAATGTCCTAAGAACTTTATTCTCAAATACTCGTAATATTTTCTCCCCTCTTAAAGTAAGCGTCTAATAAATCATCATCATCATCCGGTATCATGGCAGTTGCCGCCGTCTTCCGGAAACCAAACGCCATTCCTCTCTGTCCATCCATTGATCTTCCTTCAATCCTCTGATATTCATAGCTGCTTGTAGCCATTCTATCCAAGTTTTCTTCGGCCTTCCTCTCTTCCTCCTTTCCATCGGGATCCATTCCATAATAATTTTAGGCAATCTTTGCTCTGGCATTCTTTTGACATGGCCATACAACTGTAATATTTTCTTTTCTATAATGTCTATGATGTCCGGTTCCTCTTGTACACCCATAATTTCCCTTATTTCTTTATTTCGTAATCTATCCATTCTAGATTTTCCAGCTGAATTTCTTAAAAGATCCATTTCTGTACTTATAATTCGTTTCGTTTCTCTGTCAGGAATTTGTCAGAGTTCAGCACCATATGTTAAAATTCTCTGAATTATGGTTTGATATATTTATAATTTTCTATTTTTTTTTTAATTTTTGTTTCACCAAACAGAGTTTAAAGCAGTTATTGCTTGTTTTGTTTGGCCAAACATGTAGTAAATAACAGTTTTATGTATATGTAAATTTAACACAGAACTGGCCGCATTGCTTTAGACAGTAGTTTATAAATTCTGGAGGCTTCCTTGGAATTGGTGAATAATTTTGAATCTATTAGAGGAAAGTTTACAAAATTCAACCATATTTTATTAAATAAATTTCATATTTTAAACTTCTTGTTTTTTTTCTAAAATAATAACTAGCTATAAAATCCTGGAACCAAAAAACATTCAAGTAAATGTACTGTAAATGTTAAATAAACTTCATTTCAGATAAAAATTTTATCGCAGAAATTATTGTACAAAAACACCATTAGTTTTGCAATTAAGTAAGTCTCAGAAGCTTTCTGATGTTATTTAGTGACGCATCTAAATTTTTTTATTCTTTCTTTTCATGAACCGAAGCGTCGTATCAAATTGATGGCGTTAGTTTCTCGCTAAACTGGTTAAGCAGATTTTCAAATCTATTCGCAACAACGACCGCATAAATACTTGTCAGTTCGCTTCACTTTGTATTCGGTGTTGGAAATTTTCTATTTTAATTTAATGCAAATTATAAGTTACATTTAAGAATATGTTTGCTCGTTTACCTTGAAATATACAGGCATATAAAAGGAGATTTTGCAATTTAGAAATACTTTAGATAATATTACATGTTTTGCCAGGAATCTTAAATTTTGACGATGTGATTCTATGTATGGAAATTATATCGGATAGAAAATATTATTTTCTTTTAACGATATAGTTAATAGAAATGGCTAATATCACTACTAGCCTTGAGTTTGTTTTAAATATCTGATAAACAGAGAAACTTAAACTTCTATTATTCGTATTTTATATTCTATGCCTAATTTCACTTAAGCGAATTCAATGAAAAGTTGTCCAAAATTAAGTAACCCTTATATCTATAATATAGATGCGGTCTTTTTTGGTTGACTATTTAACTCATGCCCCAAATGGGAGTCAATGGCCAATCACATTTCAATGATATTTTATTCACAACCAATCATAGTCATTTTCACCTCGATTTTATCAGTTTAATTTTATCACTGCAAAATCAAGCTCCTCCTTTTTAACATTCAGAATAGGTAATAGCATTATTTTGCAGTGATCCCATGTGGCTACCAGATTGTATATATAGTGCACTAATGTAACCGTATCGTGGTTGCGGGAGATAACATAAAAACATTCGTAGTAATTGATTATACCACAAAAAGGAGAAACCACTGTTTGCACTTTCTTAAAAGTATTTTTTCCCAGGTAATAACATCCCAGAAAAATATAACTGACATATTTACATCATAAGGCATCAGAAATTAATTAATATATAGTTTGATGTGTTTCGTTTTTTCTCCACTAGGGTGCATTCTTACAATATTTCGATCATTTAGCAATAAATAATATGATCTGATTGCAGTGATAAACAAGTGAAACATAACTTTCTCATTTGATTTCAAACATTGCCGTTTACATTAAATATATTTTAATGTAAATATATTTAAATAATGATTTGTGAGTAAACAGTTTAATTTTATTCGTTAAATAGTCCGAACAAATACCAATCTTTATTTCCAAATTCTCTAGATAAATTCACTCTTCACTTTGCGAGTCGTGAATTTATCGATAATTTGGAAATCACTCGTGGCATTACTTATGAAAAATATATTTCAAGTTCACACAATCAACATCAGGAGTGAGAAGTAAGGATAATTATACAGTATTTTTATAAGTAAATAATAATACCAATAAAACAAAAATTAAATCTTTTTTTGAAACACTGACTTCGGACACTTAAATGTAATATGTTGAGCATGATATTTTACAAACAAATCAATACAAAGAAAACTAAAGTGATGGCCTTTTGTGGGAAATATCCTATACCTAGCAAAATTGTTTTGAGTGATGAAATTTTAGATCGAGTAAATTAATTTAATTATTTGGGTTATAATTTAACATTTCAACATGAAACCGATGTATCAAAGAAAATCACAAATTTCACAAAAACAACGGGGATAATTAACAATATAATGAAACCATCTTTAGTACAAAAGAACACAAGATTACGGCTTTATTAGGTTCTCGCAAGACCAGTATTAAGATATGGTAGTGAGGCATGGACAATATGAAGAAGAGATGAAAGCTGAATAACAGCAAATGAGATGCGATTTATGCAACGTACAGCAGGCTATACAAAGTGGGACCATAAAAGAAAAGAGGAAATTATGGAAGAGTTGGATGTAGAATCCATTCTTCACCAGAACAACTGGAAAGCCCATCTTCAACGAATACCATCTCATAGAAGAATTCCAAAAGCTGGGACATCCAAAAAAGCGCTGGATGCAAAATTCCTCTTTGAGACCGTAACTAGGTACATAGCCTAATACTTGCATGGATGATGATGATGATGTCTATGTCACATACAGCACATTATTGGATGCTAATTTGATTATCTTATAAAATATTCCTCTCAAGTTTTAAAATTTGACATGTTTTGACCATATGAAAATAATTAATTTTTATTTTAATATGTAATTTTTATGAACAGCCCTGTATTATAGGTAACCACTAAAATGAATATCAAACATTATTAGAGATCTGTCACAGCAAAATCTTGTAATGAAATCAAATTTCATCATCATCGTCCGGTATCATGGCAGCTGCCGCCGTCTTCCGGAAACCAAACGCCATTCCTCTCTATCCATCCATTGATCTTCCTCCATTCCTCTGATATTCATAGCTGCTTGTACCCCTTCTATCCAAGTTTTCTTCGGTCTTCCTCTTTTCCTCCTTTCCATTGGGATCCATTCCATAACAATTTTTGGCAATCTTTGCTCTGGCATTCGTTTGACATGACCATACCACTGCAATCTTTTCTTTTCTATAATGTATATGATGTCCGGCTCCTCTTGTACACCCATAATTTCCCTTATTTATTTATTTATTTTGTATTCTATCCTTTCTAGATTTTCCAGCTGATCTTCTTAAAACATCCATTTCTGTACTTAAAATTCTTTTGATTTCCCTGGTAGGAATTTGCCAGACTTCAGCACCATATGTTAAAATGCTCTGAATTATGGTTTGATATATTTGTAGTTTTCTATTTTTTGTAATATTTTTGCTCCACCAAACAGAGTTTAAAGCATTTATTGCTTGTTTTGTTTGTGCGATTCTATGAAATCAAATTTATAAATAAAAAATAACTATCCTCAACTCGTGTCCAACTCAGGGTCGGGTCGAGGGATGAGATGAGATGAAGCCCCCTAATTTACTTGAGCAATAATGTGGTTAATTCCTGACGTCACATCTATCTAGCGAGGAACGTTATTTGGTCAAATTGTCACATCATATGATTGAAGTGATTTTAATTAAATACTGTATAATGTTTTAAAAATATACTATCTTTATAATAACTGTCACGTAATGTAGTTTTTTATGTCTGCAATTGATTAGTGGAGGGATATATACGGAGTCTTCAATCTCCAGCTTACAGAATTAATGAGTTTATTTATGGACGATATGTGGAAACAAATTTCATATTTTGTTAAAATGTAAAACCGGATATTTATCCCCATATAATAATAATAAGGGTTTTTGTTTTGTTTATAATTATATTTATTTATATGAAGAATGGACATCAGATTGATTTATAGAATTCAAATTTTTTTATAAGTATATAAAAAAAAAATAACCAGTCAATATAAACTGTTAATACAGTTAGATGTTTTTATAACTGATGCAGTATGTAAAATACTTCAAATATTCAAATTGATAATTTTTATAAAGAAATAAATGGGATTGGTGGAATTGGATAGAAGTTAGCTTGAAAATACTCCTTCCTTTTCTGTTGGACCAATCAGAACCTAGAGGTTATTACATAATAAAAAAGATGGCTACAATACTTGAAGATGGTCGGTCATGTTCAGCGACTGCTCCTTAAAGAATAAGGAAATAATTGTTTATTTTATTGATGTTGGTTGAAAGAAATAGTGTTAAAAGTATGAAAGATTATATAGTGATATAATAGTCATCCATCTTGGTGAAAAACAGTTTCTAAGTGAAAATAATGAATAATAATGACTGGATTGACCGTTAGCATTCGTCATCCATTAAATACATAAAATGGTAATCTTCTAGAAGTGAAAAATATCAACCTAAGCCGGAATCTTTTGGAACTTTTAAATTACAAGATTCATCTTGACCAAAGTGAGAGTTTTAAATAAACTAACTTATCGTTCAACTGTTAATAAAGTGTTGTTATTTGTGTAAGAAACTTTTCCTCATTCCCCTGAAGAGAGTTATTAATACCGTGGCAGATTTAAAGTGATTTAAGTTATATCACAAATCTTCAACTTCGGATATCTCACCGAGAAACCCAACTTTAAATGTCTCCACAACGAGGGGCATAAAATTAAACACAGCTTTAAATGGCGCATCAACGAGGGCTCGAATGGGAATCGAACCAGGGACCTGTAAACCTGAATCGAACCAAGGACCACGAGAATGAGGAAAGTAATAAAAATCTTCAAAAGTGAGTACAGTTAAAATTTATATGTGAAAAGTGAATTAGTGATAATAACAATTAATGCTTTTAAGAAATAAGAAAATATTAAAATACCCAACAATGGCCAATAACGAAAATATAACTTGTAAAACTGTTAATATTGAAAACGAACAAATTAGTGAAGGCCAAGAAAATTTAATTTTGTGTAACAATGAAAATAATGAAACTAATGATACACCTCCTTGGGTAGCATTATTAATAAATAAATTAGAGAAGAATAGTGCAGAATTAAAAGAAATTAGGAATGACAATTCAATTCTCAGTAGTAAATTAGAAGCTAATGTAACTAATCTTAGCAATAAATTAGAAAAGAACAGTGATGAATTAAAAGAAATTAGGAATGACAATTCAAATCTCAGTAATAAATTAGAAAAGAATAGTGATGAATTAAAAGAAATTAGGAATGACAATTCGAATCTCAGCAATAAAATTGATACAAATATTTCCAATCTTAGTAAAGAAATTAAAGAAAATAACTTAAAACTAGATCAAAAGTTAGAAAGCATTAGGTTAGAATGCAAACAAAACAATTCTAAACTGGAAAAGAGAATAGTAAATATAGCCAAAGATTGTAAAAATGAGATAGAAAAATGTAATGAAAAGATTGATGAAACTCATAATCAAATAGAAACATCTTTGATTGAGGTAAGGCAAAGTTGCCAAGATAAAATCGAAGAATTAGGAACTAAAGTCGAAGATAGACTAAAAATTTCCGAAGAAAGTGTTATCTTAGGTAATGAAGAACTTCAATCAAAGATAACAAATGAAGTAATTATTATAAAAGAACAAGTTGAAGGATGGATAACTAAGATTGTTGAACTTGAAAACAAATATGTGTCAAAAACTAGTGAAAAGGAGATTGAGGTTATGTCAGGACATTCTAGTAATGTTAATAATGATCCTCCTTCTAGTAGTAGTAGTAAAAATGTATGTAAAATTCCTGCTAATCTTTTAGGGGAAATTAACTTACCTAATTTTGGTGATACTGTAGGCCAAAGTCCTACTGATTTCATTAGGGAAATTGAAGAATACTTCGAAATCAAAGGAATAGAAGACAAGTTCAGAATGTTCTTCATAAGAAAAAGTTTAAAAGACAATGCAGAGTCTTGGTTTAAGATAGCTTGCCATGATTCAATGACTTATCAAACATTTAAAAATGCTTTCTTAGGTTACTACTGGGGACCAGAAAGACAAAACAAACTAAGGTTAGACCTAACTAGTGGAAAATTCTCCAACAATGGTAAACAAGGTTATCTTAATTATTTCTTGGAGAAGGCAAAAATGGCATCATTGTTACAGCCTCCAATAGATGAGAGAACTTTAATTTCTATGTTATCGCATCACTTCCCAGATGAGATTAGATATCATTTGATAGTAGCCAGACCACAAAATGTTTCTGAAATGTTAGAGTTGTTAGCTCTACTAGAGAATAAAAGAGAAGTAGATAAATGTAGTAAAAGAAATTTATTTGGGGAAGGGGCAGAGCCCTATAATAAGAAAGGTAATTTTGTAACTAAAAGAAATGATGAATATCATAATGAGAATAGAGAAAGAAGTTTCAAACAGGGCAACAATAATAATAGGTTTGTTCAAAATAGAAACAGCCCAAATAAAAATAGGATGACTAATAATTATAGTAACAATAACCAGAATGGATGGTTCAAACGTAATGAAAATAGGAATGACAGACAAATTAATTATATGGATGTTAACAGAGTAGGAGAAAATAGAAATAGGTATTGGACTTCTCCCTGTAGAGGTAAAAGAAGAAGGAATACCTATGGTAATGAAAATAAAGGGTATTTCCAACGACAACAAAATTGTCAAATTAATGAAACTAGTGATAGGACAGAGCAAAATAGAATAGACTCTGTAACTATTCACAACCAAAGTCAAGATATACCTAGTAATGAAAATGACCACGAAGTAAATCACAGGATACCTCATGCTTTAAACGCATAGAAGGTACATTAAAGACTCCGCAATGTACCTCAATCGTTATGAACTTAGGGGTCCAAAATAGATGCTTTGATAGGTTTCAAAATTTAGAAATTGTACCAGCAAATATGAGAGGAGATAGTAAGTTATGTACCTCAAGACAGCGAGATAGCATAATATTGAATAATCATTTGAATATTTCTAAGAATCAGGATACTATGCCTGTTACTAATAAAGAATTAAATGTCATAGGACGACCACCCAAAATTAAAGTAAATATTTTTAACAATGATGTTACTTGCATAGCGGATAGTGGCTGCTCAAACACAACAATAGATCAGAAATTTTATAATTTCTTAGTCAACAAAGGGAATAAGATAATGACTGTAAGAATATGTGGAGTGTATTGTACTCTTGCGATAGGCAAGAAGAAACTGCCAATTAAGCTTCAGTGCCTTCTAGATTTACATATCGGAGGATATTACTTCAGTGCGATATGTTTAATTTCTCCATACTTGTCTTGTGATATGTTAATAGGCTGCGACCTGTTGGAGCAATATAATGCCATAATAAATTTTGAGTGTAAGAATATTTCCTTGTATAATGAAGATAATGTGAGAGTCGTCATCCCATTTGATAATGAATATGAGGAGAACAAGAATTTAAGTAAGAAGGAGAGTGACATTGCTGAAGAACACATTTTTATAGAGAATATTGTTGTTCATGAGGAGAGGGAATTGGTGAATGGCCGTGGATGCCAAATGCAAGATAATATTGCAGTTAATTGTACTTCCGACAAAAGTGTCGAGGGCGAAGAAAGCCTTAATAATGAAAATGATTGTGCTGACGATAATGTCGCATGTAAATGTTGTGATTTAGAATGTGTCTCTTGCAATACTGAGTATGATGAAATTCCTCTATTATATTGTGTGAGTGACGAACTTGATAAAGACATCTGTGAAATGATAAAGGAAAAAGTTAAAGACACTCATGGCATAAACAATGAACAGAAAGGCATGTTGTATGACATCTTAATGAAAAATAAGAGTTCTTTTTCTTCGAAGCCGGGATTGTGCAACTGTTTTAAATATTCCTTTAAAGTGATGGAACATCCACCTATAAATATTAAGAGTAGACCCATCCCTATTGCCATCAGAGAGCAGGCAGATCAAATGATAGATGACATGTTAATGCAAGGAATAATACAGAAATCTGATTCTCCTTACGCCAACCATATTTGCTGGGTGCTAAAACCTAATGGCAAAATTCGCCTGTGTTTAGACAGTCGTAGGACTAATTCTTTCACTGTCCGGGATAATTATAGGCCCGAGACAATTGAAGCATCTATAGCAAATATGAAAACAGGTAGATTTATTAGTTCTATTGATTTAACTTCTTCATTTTGGCAGATAGAACTAGACCCCAAAGTTCGGCCCTATACAGCTTTTATACATAATGGAAAAGTATATGAATTTACCAGGTGTGCATTCGGTCTAAGAAATAGCGGAAGTGCGCTTCTTAGAGCCCTAGATATTGTACTATCTGATGATGTTAAAAGACATTGTACTATATATGTTGACGATGCAATTATTATTGATAATGTTTTTGAGAATCATATATCTCATATTGATTTAATGTTGTCTCAATTAAAGAATAGTGGAATGACAGTCAGCCTAGAAAAGTCTGTGTTTGTTAGGTCGGAGGTTCAATTCCTAGGATATAGGATCTCTAATAAAGGGATTACTCCTGACCCAGACAAGGTTCAAGGAATCTTAGAAATTCCTTCACCAAAGAACATAAAACAACTTCGTAGATTTTTAGGAATCTTAAATTACTATTCGAAGTTTGTCATCAACTATGCCTCAGCGGTTAGTAAGCTGAGAGGGCTGCTGAAGAAAGATAGTAAATGGAGATGGACAGAGGACCATCAATCTACTTTTGAATATGTTAAGAAGTTATTTGCAAATAGTATTTCACTACAGAGACCAAAAATGGACAGAGAATTCCATTTATACACAGACGCGAGTAAAACTGGCCTCGGTGCTGTTTTAACTCAATTTGACGATGATGGGCAACAGTATGTTGTGTCGACAGCTTCTCGCTCGACTACCATCATTGAAGGAAATTACACTGTTTCAGAGTTGGAGCTTACAGCAATATTTTATGCTCTAAATAAATTTAGAATTTATGTTTATAAAAACAAAGTTATTGTTCATAGTGACCACATTTCACTAAGTTTTATAAGTAAATGTAGATTATCCAATAATAAACTGAGTAGGATGATCATGGAAATAATTTCCTATGATATTGAAATAAAACACATAGAAGGAGAACAGAATGTGTTTGCTGACCTCCTGTCTAGATTGAAAAGTGTTGGGAAAATACCTGAAACTGTACATACTCCTAAACACGAAGTAGTAATGTTTAATGTAAAACTGTATAGAGACAAAGGATTTTCATTGTTGATGAAAAACATTGTTGAGCATCAAAAATCTGATATAGAGTTACAACGATTGAAGTATAGTGCGAGAGATATAAATAATGATGACAAAAATGGAATTGATTGTAATAAGAAAATCGGTATAAAGGATGACATTCTTTACAAATTACATGGGAGAAATGTGAAAAAATGGAAAGTTATAATTCCTAATAATATGGAAGTTCCACTATTTAGAACTTTTCATGTCGGCTTAAATCATGCAGGTTGTGAAAAATTAGCTCTCAACATAAGTGAATTTTTTTATGTTAAACATTTAGATAAAAAGTTGAGAAAGTTTACTTCTTCATGCATAACTTGTCAAAAAGCCAAATGTATGAACGTAAAATATGATATAGTTCCACAAAACATATTAAGGAACAAAGTAAATAGCTTAGTAGTAATGGATACTCATGGAGAAATGCCTACTACTCAATTTGGTTACAAGCATATTCTTGTATTATCTGATGTATTCTCAAAATTTGTAAAAATATATCCATTAAGAAGTGTAAATAGCAGAGCTTGCCTAGGTAAAATTGTGAGAGATTATTTACCTAATTATGGACCTATTGATGCACTACTTAGTGATAATGCTTCAGTGTTCTCAAGTCCTAAGTTTAAAGATAAACTTACTGCGATAGGAATTAAATTGTACCATTGTAGTAAATATCACCCAAAAAGTAATCCCTGTGAGAGAGTTAATAGGGAAATTACTACAAGTTTAAGAATTTTGACCCATCATAAACATTCTGACTGGTTTAAACATATCAGCGTCATAGAGAATGTTATGAATCATTCAATTAATGTCAATACTGGGGAAGCACCCATATTCCTAATGACAGGTAAACAACCTGACAGGTTAATTGCTAATTTACCATTACCTATCATTGATAAAAGTCAAATCCCGGAGACATCCGAGGAAATATGTAAAAGAGTTATTGAAAGGTTAGAATGTCGCGCAGAAAAGCGCAACAATAAGGTTAAAAGACATAAAAGGAAGTGGAATCCCAAAGTTGGAGACAAAGTTCTCATAAGGGATATTTCATTATCCAATGCTTTAAAGAAACAATATCATAGGATGAACCTATTGTATAAAGGTCCCTATGAAATATTTAAAAATTTTAATGATACTACATATGAGCTAAGAGAAATAGACACTAGAAAAGAAATTGGAAAATATTCCAAAGAACTGTTGAAACCATTTCAGACTCCTATTAATTAGTTGTAGCTGGTGACTTCAAATAGTTCAAAGTGTATTTAAAATATTGTATGTAAATTTTGTAAAATTAATACTTCTATTTCATTATGTAACATGTATTTATTATAATTGTGATGTATTACATTGTATTGATTCTAATACAGATGAATCTTGTATAGAAAGAAACTTGATATTTGGGGAAAGTGATTTATTTTAATTTAGCCTCACACTTAGTTGTAGCTAAGATTAAAATAAATCAGGGGCAATTTAAAACCGGATATTTATCCCCATATAAAAATAATAAGGGTTTTTGTTTTGTTTATAATTATATTTATTTATATGAAGAATTGACATCAGATTGATTTATAGAATTCAAATTTTTTTATAAGTATATAAAAAAAAAAAAAATAACTGGTCAATATAAACTGTTAATACAGTTAGATGTTTTTATAACTGATGCAGTATGTAAAATACTTCAAATATTCAAATTGATAATTTTTATAAAGAAATAAATGGGATTGGTGGAATTGGATAGAAGTTAGCTTGAAAATACTCCTTCCTTTTCTGTTGGACCAATCAGAACCTAGAGGTTATAACTGAAATAACAAGATGGCTACAATACTTGAAGATGGTCGGTCATGTTCAGCGACTGCTCCTTAAAGAATAAGGAAATAATTGTTTATTTTATTGATGTTGGTTGAAAGAAATAGTGTTAAAAGTATGAAAGATTATATAGTGATATAATAGTCATCCATCTTGGTGAAAAACAGTTTCTAAGTGAAAATAATGAATAATGATGACTGGATTGACCGTTAGCATTCGTCATCCATTAAATACATAAAATGGTAATCTTCTAGAAGTGAAAAATATCAACCTAAGCCGGAATCTTTTGGAACTTTTAAATTACAAGATTCATCTTAACCAAAGTGAGAGTTTTAAATAAACTAACTTATAGTTCAACTGTTAATAAAGTGTTGTTATTTGTGTAAGAAACTTTTCCTCATTCCCCTGAAGAGAGTTATTAGTGCCGTGGCAGATTTAAAGTGATTCTAGTTATATCACAAATCTTCAACTTCGGATATCTCACCGAGAAACCCAACTTTAAATGTCTCCACAACGAGGGGCATAAAAATAAACACAGCTTTAAATGGTCCATTTGGCATACCACTGATATTTATTGAAATCAAAATATAATATTAAAAACTCAATTGTTATTAAAAGCGTAATAGAGCTGTGAGTAAATTATTATGTATTACTTCATAAAACTACTATTGAATAATAGCATAAATTAATTCTTAGTTTGAAAAACTTTTAAAATCATCTTCTTCTTGTAAGTCCATGTTTCCCTTAACAGAGATTTAGGCGCTCTCCCCCTACACGGAAGAATTTGAACCATACTAATTTAGTTACACTTGTTTTGTATAGATGTCACTTGAGTGGTCCATGGTCAGTGTTCCGCCTCATACTGACATCTAGGAAACCAAGGTAGTCCTAGGACGGTAAAATTCGGTAAATTTTGCTTAGAGGCCTTTCATTCAGGCTTAAGGATCTTTTACGAGCCTGAAAATCTTCTGACTCGAGACCCACGGCTTAAAGTCTCTCCCGGAGGACTTGCTCCTTGGATTTTTCCATCCTAAAAAATCCATCGACCCCGGCCGGGTTTGAACCCGCGATCCTCGGGACCAGAGGCAAGGAGCATAACCACTAGTCCACTGCGGTCTTTT
The DNA here is from genome assembly GCA_030220185.1 of Diploptera punctata. Taxonomy (NCBI): domain Eukaryota; kingdom Metazoa; phylum Arthropoda; class Insecta; order Blattodea; family Blaberidae; genus Diploptera; species Diploptera punctata. Next base: position 68,031 of record JASPKZ010001983.1, read on the forward strand.
TTTAAATGATCATTTTCATAAATATCACAAATAAAGCCTCCTTTCCCTAAAGAATAAAAGAAACTGACCTTCAACACGTCAAAGTTGATGAGGGGAAGAAGTTAAAATATGTTCTGTTCGAGGGCAGCACTAATTAAAGAAGGTATTAAAGGGGTCCACTCAAACCGAAGGGTCCACATTACCCGAATAACAACAAGTTAATATAAATTTATTTAATTTTATATAATTTATTGTATTATTGTAATCCAACTCTGTCACACATGCTGCAATTATAAATTATTTATATAATGCGGCCAGAAAGTTGATAAAATATGCCTATATAAAGTAAAATGTAACAGCGCGAAATGTACATGTTAATAAAAATAGAGAACATTTGCAATACAAGTAAATCAAATTTAATATTCCTGCTGCAACATTATACCTATGCAGAATTGATATTAACATATTTGCGACGCGGTTTAATTAGTGATTCGTATGCCAGAACGCGCATTAACTGTAGCAGATGGCGCAGGAATGTTAATAAAAATAAATGGGAAATTGTAAGTAGCATTCTAGAAAAAAAATTACAACATTCTGACATCGCCAAATTTTTACTTCAATATGAATATAATTTAACTTAAATTACTAATTTCAAATTCTTTCACACACATTGATGTTTCATTTTATCTCATCTCTGATGTGAACTTTTATTTAACATACTAACAATATCTATGTTATCCCAGCTCGATATTTTAATGTCTCCATATCATCATCCGGTATCATGGCAGCTGCCGCCGTCTTCCGGAAACCAAACGCCATGCCTCTCTATCCATCCATTGATCTTCCTCCATTCCTCTGATCAAAGTCCTTTTTCTTAGCTTTAATCGTCCTAGAGTGTTTTTCCGAGGCATGATGTTTGGTTTTTTAGCATTTTTTTTTTCCTTTTATGATGAACGAGGAGCTGGCCCGATGCATCGATGGGGGACGGGTAATTTTTGTTCAAGGTTTTCTTCCTCTAGCCTTTGATAGTCCAGTATCTTACTGCAAAGCAGCAGCGCTAGTTTTGGTCCGTCCTGGGTATTTTATTTCCCCAGTACCCGCCATATCTGGTGAGCATTCCCCTATCCGCCACCTGGGGAGGCGTCCGATGGGAGACTGGCAACTCCACACGGAGTCTCCATATGGCAATATAACTATTTTGTATGAAGTATAAAGTAATGGCAGTGCTGCTTTAACATACGGGAGGGAGTCCTGGACAATAAGAAAAAAACGGATATATTCAGGCGTTTGTAGATCATGCTTGTGGTATACAAAATTATCTAATACATAAAAATGAATGTTTGTTTGTTTATGCCCGGTCATACCGTTGATCCAATTGTGATGGGGTTTTTTTCAAAATGTTCAGGAGATTCCCGGGATGGACATAGGCTATGAGAGAGTTGTGATATTCGACTCTTACACTCTTAAAAATCGCCCTTTGTAATGGAAAACGTGAAAAAAGTAATTCTTTGGACGCTTAAATGGCTTACGCTGCCTAAACCATAACAAATACACAAAAATTAATGTACACAGAATTGAATATCTCAAAAAAGCTCTACAAAAAAGTCCGCGACAGCATATGTTTATCTCTTACGGATAACTCACAATAACCATTTTTGTTTTCATTGATGCCAAGAAGATCGAGACAAATACGTAGATTCCTGTGCAAGCATAGCAGCACATGGCGGGTATTCTTTTACGGATAACTCACAATAACGAATTTTGTCTTATAGCTCATTTATGCCATGAAGATCGGGATAAGTAGATTCCCGGGCAACGCCTAGTACTCAGCACGGGGAATCTTAAAATAATTACGATATACATTTATAATTATTTTAAATGTTACTTAGTGAACTAATCATAAGAAGTAGCCTATATTCATTTTTGTCTTTCAGCTCAATTATGCCAAGAAGATCGGGATGAATAGATTCCCGGATAACGCCGGGTAAACAGCACGGGGTATCTAAAAATAATTACGATATAAATTTTTCCATTTACTTATATAACTAAACATAAAACACATTAATGTTCGTATTTCAGCTCATTTATGTTAATAAGATCGGGATAAGTAGATTCCCGGGTAACGCCGGGTAATCAGCACGGAGTATCTAAAAATATAAATGTATAATTATTTTTCCCTTTACCTATTCAACTAAACATAAAAGCACGTTAATTTTCATTTATTTAGGCGTAGCAGCGAACGCCGGGTATTAACTAGTAGCAAATAAACAAATGAAGAAATTAGAAGTAGGCTACATAAACATATTTGCAATAAAGAAAAAAATGAATATAGACATAAATGGGAGGAACATTTGAAAAGAATGGACGATAGGAGAACTTTTTTTTATTTCGGAATTTATCCACAATATAGTGGTTTTTCATCGCCCTCAAGAAATTCACCTTCTCCAGTTATAGAGATCCTTGTACATCCTCACCTACAAGTCCCAGTTCACTCATATTTCATCTCACACCGACAATCCAACCTTCTTTAGGTCTTCCCTTTCTTCTTTTGCTAACTTTTTTTTTCCACTCAAAGATCTTCTTAGGGATTCTATCATATGTCATCCTCTTGATATGTCCACAACCATCTTAATTGTCTCTGTTCAATTGCCTTTAATATATTTCTTTCACCTTTCATAATTTTCGTAATTTCAACGTTTATCAATACTAATAAAATTCATTGTTTAAAACCGTTGAGGTGGATAGTCATAAAATAAAATAAAATTAAAAATAGCCCACTATAAGATATCGTCAGGAAGAAGTATTAGTCACGGACAACACTATATTAGGACCAGCACCGAGAACAAGTAATGTAGCCAAGAAAGACCTGCTGAAGATGGAATAGAGATTCTAAAAGGCCCTCAGACAAAAATAAGCATACATATTTTATAAGTTAAGGACGACGGCTCTGACCTCACCTTAAAATATACATTTAAACTATATTTTATTTCGAAGTTTACATTTTTTACTTTTTCTAATCTGAACTTCCACGATAGGAGAATACCGAAAATAATTATGTTATATAAACCAAGAGGACGGCAAGATCATGGAAGACCGAGACAGACATGGAATGAGGCCGGAACAGGCGATTCGGCCTAAATTATGAAAAGAAGAAGAAACGTTGCTTACTTCAATACTAAATTGAGCAAATTTGGTATCTTATTATATCCTTAATTGCGGTTAAAAAGTTTTTATAGACTTGTTATTTTTTAAGGGTTTTGGTGTTTAACTGATACGAAAATAGTTAAAATAATACAGCTATTTTATTTCAGCTCAGTTACTTGTGCGTTTTATGGCTATATCATGCTGCTCTACTTGAATTTTTGATACTTCATTCTATTACTTTGGGGGGGGGAATCTATAATTTTCAGTAACACATATAGGAGGCCTAATGCATATGCCAAGTTACATTTTAATTTTAAATATCTATAACATTATTACAACTATTTATCTTATTGTTGTCCACCGCTTGGTCTCGAGGTAACGTGCTGCCTTGTCACGCAGCGGGCCCGGGTTCGATATCCGGTCGGCACAGGTTTCTGAGTGAGGTTTTTTCTCGTTGTTTTTCCTCACCTGTAAGACAAATTTCAGGAAGCTTAGGGCGCAACGGTCCTGAAAATAATCCGGGCATCATCACCATCCATCACCGGTGTGGAAAGCAACGTGAAGCTACCACACCTTAGTAAAGGTGTAAAGCATAGTATTAAAATGCTATGATTGCAGTGAAAGATCGACCATCGGGCAGAATTACTATAGAATAGAATCTTATTGTTATTCAATTTTCGTTTAGGGTCTAATGTTATATTATGATTTTTGTATTTTATGTAACATTTGTCTACCCTAGTTTACTGGAATCGAATATCACTTAGCCATAACTTGATAAAACTAAATACATAAATAAATAAAAATAAAATACACATTTCTCCTCACACGTACTTCTGATTAAAAAAAAAAGGTTATTCAAATGGACTTGGCAACTGTAAAAACCACTCCTAGCAGAAATAACGTGTAATTTAATGTAACTTTCCTAAAAAGAATGTAAATAAGAATGTGTTTAACTAAAGAGGAGAAACATGATTATCACATTCAAAGATAAAATGAAAATATATACCTACTGAACTAAAATATATTTTATATTAAGAGCAGCACCATCTACGCCTAAATGACAGAAGAACTTTATATTCACATACCTTACTATTCCAAATACTGCACACATATTTACCAAGTTATTTAACAACACGTTTTCAAAATTTATCGGCTCATCACAACTTAGCAACAAGATCACAAGACTCTTCTTTACTTTTGATACCTCAGCACAGGACATGTCTATACTCTGAATCTTACACAATATCTATGACTAGAGCATGGAACTCACTTCCCAGTCATGTCAGGGACCGTCAATCGCTATCATTATTTAAATACAAATTAACTGATATATTCAGTTCGACACAATGAAAATATTAACTGCATAACAACTATATACAACATTCTATAAACAATCATCTAAGAAGCTACTTACTTTATTTTGTATCATTTTAATTTTATTATATTCCATGTTTTTGTTAGTATTAGCTAGTATTAGATCACATCATCATTGTATTTTGTTTAGTCTGTATTTTAATAATATCTTAATATTGTAATATATATGTAATTTTTGTATAATTCTATTAATCGCTAGTTGAGGGGAAGAGAAGGCCTTATGTCCTTGACTCTGTCAGCTAAAATAAAGAATTATAATAATAATAATAATAATAATAATTATTATTATTATTATTATCATCATCATCATCTTCAAGGTATTACAATATATAATCAGATATTAAAAGACGAATGAAGTATCAAAGTACATATACATACATAAAATCACATCAGGAAGATATAATAAAATTTTAATTTTGATACCAACAGGAAATAACAATAACAGAGTGTCACATGAATGAAATTAATTATTTTCGATAGAATAAAAATGAGAGACTTAGAAATACTAGATTCGGAGGATAGATAAGAGCTGGATACAGAAATAATTGAATATTTTATATAAAAATTGATATCAGCACATACGTTATGTCCAAATGCACGAATTTATGAAAAAAAAACTTTTCATACAGATATTTAGGCCTACTTGTTTTACTTTATTGTGAGCACTGAAAGGTTTTTCACATACGAGAAAAGAGTGAATGCAACACTTTTTCCTTCTGTATATTCTATTCTTGGCCATTTATCACAAATTAAATTAAATGAGATGAAATGAAACATGTGTAGAATTAATTTTACACAAGAATAATTAATAAAAACGATGGGGCAGGTTGTGTATTTGTGGGAATATAGAATTTTTTTATATTTTGATTAAATTTAACACAAGTGGAATCATATTTAAAACCTATACATTTATTTTACATCCACGATTTATATGTAAGCATAAAAATCAACTTTTTTTTCTCAAATTTATAACAATTTTAACTTTGTTCCCAGTTAAGGAAGTGGATTTTGAACTTGTAAAAATTCCTTTCCCTTATATTAATATCTAATTACTGTAGAGATCGTCGTAATCTTATTTTATGCAAGAAATAAATTCCGCCTTTCTCACCGGTTCTACCAATCAGAGGAGAAGGCCCTCCTAACGTAACTGTAAATAGTGGCATAGCGGAACGTCTTAAGGAAGAAATAAAGCAGTCACTACCTTAACACGTATGGTCTTGAGACCGTTTGGTCAAATTTGATTACATAAAATCTGGTTAGGAATGTAAAAAGAAATAACCTGCCATGGGCAGATAACAAATATGTGGCCAAGATGAATACACAAAGGTCATTATCCTTTAAATGGATGCAGAAATCTGACGCTGGAGATCCATTAATGAAATTATAATCTTGTAACTTTGATACCAATGTGGCTTTGCTCAAACCGCAAACTCATTCTCTATTCAGATAATTTCACCTTAGGCTTCTTTCATTCATAACTTTCTGCTTTTGTTGCATAAATTTATTGGACACTTGCTAATACCCGGTGTGCGCTGCTACGCCATAAATGAAAATTAATGTTCTTTTATGTTTAGTTGAATAATAAAGGGAAAAATAATTATAAATTTATATTTTTTACATACCCCGTGCTGATTACCCGGCGTTGCCCGAGAATCTACTTATCCCGATCTTCTTGACAGAAATGAGTTGAAATATGAAAATTAATGTGTTTTATGTTTAGTTAAATAAGTAAAGGGGCAAACATATATATCGTAATTATTTTTAGATACCCCCTGCAGTTTACCCGGCGTTGTCCGGGATTCTACTCATCCCGATCTTCTTGGTATAAATGAGCTGAAAGACGAAAAGTAATGTACTTATTATGATCAGTTGAATAAATAAAATGAAAAATAATTATAAATGTATATCGTAGTTATTTTAAGATTCCCCGTGCTCATTATCCGGTGTTGCCCAGGAATCTACTTATCTCTATCTTCTTGGCATAAATGAGCTAAAAGGCAAAAGTCGTTATTGTGAGTTATACGTAAAAGAATAACCGTCATGTGCTGCTATGCTTGCACAGGAATCTACGTACTTGTCTAGATCTTCTTGGCATCAATGAAAGACAAAAAATGGTTACTGTGAGTTATCTGTAAGAGATAAACATATGCTGTCGCGAACTTTTTTGTAGAGCTTTGTGAGATATTCAATTCTGTGTACATTACTTATGTGTATTTGTTAGGGTTTAGGCAGCATAAGTCATTTAAGCGTCCAAAGAGCTACTTTTTTCACGTTTTTCACTACCAAGGGAGATTTTTAAAGGTGTAGGAATTGAGTATCACAACACTCTTATAGCCTATGTTCATTCTGGGAATCTCCTGAACATTTTGCAAAAAGCCCCATTACAATCGGATCAAAGGTATGGCCGCATAAAGTATGAACAAACAAACAAACAAACAAACAAACATTCATTTTTATATATTAGATACCTTTTACATCTTAGAAGAATTACACATGGAATCTTTAGAAAACAAAATTTCTGATTATAAGTCAAGATGGATACAACATGTTCATCGAATGGAAGATCACAGAATACCCAAACTAATGTTAAGATATCAACCTGCAGGAAGAAGAAGACCAGGACGTCCACTCAAAAGACTTCTGGATGGTGTTTCTCTTGAGGCCGAAACAGGTCAACAAATGGCCTAAATTCGTGAATGTACTATGATGATGATGATGAGATACCTTTTACAATTTTCATGATTCCTAAAATCACCCATTATTATCAATAACACACACATAAATAATTGAGCATGTTATAGAGAGTGTGACAGAAAACAGAACCGAAGCCCTTTTTTTTATTCTTATTTTATTTTGAAACTTCCAAATGTCCTTGGTCATACCCCGGATAGAATGTTGACCGCGGTGGACTAATTATTATGTTCCTTGCCTCTGGTTCCGAGGGTCAAGGTTTCAAACCTGGCAGTGGTTACTGTATTTTTTTTAAGATGGAAAAATTTAAGGAACAAGTCCTCCGGGAGGGACGTATGGACGTGCATAGAATAGAATACGAAGAAACAAACAAACACACATTGATTTTTATATATTAGATGAATTAACTAATAAATCATTCTCACCTAAAAGGACACGTTTACTAGCAAGAATTGCTCTATAAGAGCAAGTTATTTTCTAGACGTGAAAAACCTATAGAATTTTTGGGTGTATCCCAATTGGCTGCGTGAGTCTACTATTGTTCATACTATGCGTCTTCTTTTTTTCTTATTTTTTTTTTTAATTTTTGTTTTATTTCGGGACTCCTGAATATGCTAGGCCATAACACGTCTAGATTTTTTGAGTGAATACAAATAGACTGTGGGTACCTATTATTGTCCATATCCATGTTTCATGTAAATATTCTAATATTTTAAATGTATGTAACTAAGAACAGGATACCAAAATCAGCATTCTACGATTCACCAAGAGGAAGTAGAAGTTTGGGTAGACCGAAGAAAAGATGAAAAGAGCAGCAATTTGAAGCCGGAACAGGCTAGCGAAAGCCTAAACCATGACGAAGAAGAAGAATATAAACAAATTAAACAGTAACCCAAAACAAATTCCTGTGTATCATTAACAACCTGTTTCAATGCAAATCTCAAATAAAAAAATATAAAAAAAGATGGTTACAACTTTGTTCTGGGCGGCTATTCAATTATTAATGATAAAATTATTGCTTGTAATGCAATTTATCAAAATCAGGAAAAAATCGCTGTCAGGTAGGTTGTAACTAGATTGAATTACATTAAATTTATTATATTTACTGTACCTATAATTGTAACGATAGTTGACTTATAATTTTTTTATATTCTTTCTCTATCTATCTTCGGGTTTTTACAGCTGCTGCCGTCTTCCCGTGCCAAACCTCCAAAGCCTACGGTCTTAGGCATCTTCGATGCTTAGCCCTCTAGCTTGCATTACTGTCTTCATGTTTTCTGTCCGGCTTTGATTGATTTGGTCTTTTAGCATTTTGTTTTTTTTTCTAATGTGTGGGGAGCTGGCCCACAGCATAAACCCCCAACCTGGAGGACCAGGAAAATTTCTGGATTTTCCTCCCATAGCCTTTGAAGATCCCTCTTCACCGCAAGGCAGCGTTTCTCTATTTCCCTTAGAGATAGGGTTGCCTTTTCCGCCAGATCCGCCGTGATGAAGGACTCCTTCTGCGCCGATTCTGCTGTTGAGGTCTTCACCGTAACCCTGGCTAGGGACCCTTACAGAGTACTATCAGTCGGAGAAAACTGAACCCTGGTTTTTTAACGAGGTTGTTACTCCTCCCCCTCCTCCTTTCTCATCCGGGCATGGGACCGGTCATGGCGGAGTTTTATATTCTTTCTACTTAATTAATTATGATTCAGATCCAATTATATGTGTAATCATTTGTCAACAACATATCAGAAATGGGGTTTAAACATCAACAAAAACAAAACAGAGCATTTAACAAATGGCCCAGATGAATTATATATTGATGGGGTAAAGATAAAGAAGAGCGATAGTTTCAGTTATTTGGAATCAATTATAGGGAAAGATGGAACATCAAATAAAGAAATAGCAAAAAGGATTAGTAACGGAAGAAAAATCATAGCAATGTTAAATTCTGTACTATGGAGTAATAAAATCGTTAACAGAACAAAACAACTAATTTATGAATCCATACTAGGAAGTATAATGTTATATGGATCGGAACTTTGGACAACGACACAACAACATGTCAACAGAATAACTTCAGTAAAAATGGATTTTTGGAGAAAAGCTGCCAGAAAATATCGACTGGAAAAAATTAGAAATACAGAAATTAGAAAATGGATGAATGCAGAAAGAAATGTCGTCTATGCATAGAACATTGAAAGAAGGAACAGAAAAGGAAGACCAACATTCAAAATTCAATGAGGAAATATTGGTGCACCAGATGAAGACACAGAGGACAGAGAACGATGGAGAACTTTAATTAAGGGAAATTTGTGAATGTTTGTTGCAAACTGATAGTCTGTAAATCCGTAGTCATTTATATTTATTTGTTTAATTCATGTTAATTACTAAGATTGGTTGGAAGAAAACTCTCAATGATGAGGAAAATTCTCAAAATGGATGAATGAATAATTAATTAATTAATTGATTTATTTAATTTTGTTAAGTCACTTGCTGTTCTATGGGTTACTTAATTTTCACAGAGTTATTCCGAGTGACATATTTCTGGTGGTTGAAGATTTTTTTTTCTACATACAGTATTAAAGAGAACCCCATATCCGTAAACTTACGGAACAGTGCTGAAAATGACAATATCAAATTAAATCTCCGTGACCACCAAAATAAATTAATACAGCGATTGTCTACCTCGACCATTCAATTTTTTGAAATGTTCAGACGAGATTGTGTCGTATGGCAAATAAAAATCTACTAGTGAACTCCCATTTGCTCAATATTGTTCTGTAGCACATTATCCAAGACCTTCACCATGAATTCTTGCAGGAAATTCAAACAACTTTTAGAGGGTACGTTATAATCGCCCTTTGCCAATGTGGTTTATATACCGTGAAATTAGATATGTTTAAACCCTAATGTTTATGATTATTATGATACCGAATCTGTTGTTTATATCCGGACATGGGATCTTCTTAAAACAATCTTTTATTAATTATACACTACAATTTCGAGCAGTGTATAATAAAAGCTGTATATCACTCTGTAATTAATTCAAATATGTTTCTATTACAGACGAAGAAAAAGCAATGCAGCCCAGATCATGGAGTAAACGACAAGGCAGAATGGCACCATATTTCGATTGTCCCTCGGAAGGTTTCCATCCATCACCGCGCAACTGTCAGACCTTTTATCGATGTGTCGATATGAGTGGGGGAAATATCCTGTGGCGTGTTTCTGACACTGGAGGAGGACAACAATTAACAGCGTTTGAATTCCGTTGTGCTGAAGGAACAGTGTTTGATCCTGCATATTCTATATGTAATCATCCTTATGAAACAACACGACAGGAATGTGGTGGAAGTCCAGAGATTGCAAAGCAAACTCCTATCGTCCCAGATGAAAGTGCTAACGAGGTAGACAATTCTTATCTACCGCCAAAATCATCGACTCCTAGTACAAGTCAGATGCACACGACCACTGCGATGAAATCATCTACCAAATCTCAAACTACAGTACCTGCTTCAGAATCTTCTTCTGAAAGTGGAGCTGGAAGTAGCTCATCAAGTACTGATAAATGTACTGGTGAAGGATTTTTCCCAGCAAGTGGCGATTGTAAGAAATTCTATCGTTGTGTTTCAAATGAGAAAGGAAGTTACACCAAATATGATTTTACCTGCGGTGAAGGGACTGTTTGGGACCCAGAAAATAATGTATGTAATCACGAATGGGCAGTAAATAGAAAGGGTTGTGGGAAAGGTGGCCAAGACCAAGGAGCTCAGCCAGGTCCAGGAGAAGGTGGCTCTCCTGGACAAGGAGAACATGGAGGCCAAGGTGGATCTGGAGGTGAAGGTGGTTCTCCCGGACAAGGAGGATCTGGAGGTGAAGGTGGTTCTCCAGGACAAGGAGGATCTGGAGGTGAAGGTGGTTCTCCAGGACAAGGAGGATCTGGAGGTGAAGGTGGTTCGCCAGGACAAGGAGGATCTGGAGGTGAAGGTGGTTCGCCAGGACAAGGAGGATCTGGAGGTGAAGGTGGTTCACCAGGACAAGGAGGATCTGGAGGTGAAGGTGGTTCACCAGGACAAGGCGGGCCTGGAGGTGAAGGTGGTTCTCCCGGACAAGGAGGATCTGGAGGTGAAGGTGGTTCACCAGGACAAGGAGGATCTGGAGGTGAAGGTGGTTCACCAGGACAAGGAGGATCTGGAGGTGAAGGTGGTTCACCAGGACAAGGAGGATCTGGAGGTGAAGGTGGTTCACCAGGACAAGGAGGATCTGGAGGTGAAGGTGGTTCACCAGGACAAGGAGGATCTGGAGGTGAAGGTGGTTCACCAGGACAAGGAGGATCTGGAGGTGAAGGTGGTTCATCAGGACAAGGAGGATCTGGAGGTGAAGGTGGTTCACCAGGACAAGGAGGATCTGGAGGTGAAGGTGGTTCTCCCGGACAAGGGGGATCCGGTTCTGACAACAATCAACTTAGCACAGCTCCGATGGAAAGCGGTGGTCAACAAACATCCGAAACAACAACAGAAATGGCCGTTTCTTCGAACAGTCCCGATGGAAGTTCTTGTCCTAGTGAAGGATTTTACCCTGCTAAAGGAAACTGTAAGAAATTTTATCGATGTGTTGATAATGGAAAAGGAGGTTACACTAGATATGACTTCACTTGTGGAGAAGGAACAGTTTGGGATCCTGAGAACAATGCTTGTAATCATGAGTGGGCAATTCACAGAAGTGATTGTGGAGCTGCAGGAACGACTCCTAGTGGCGAAGAAGGTGAAAAGTCCACTGCATCATCATCATCTTCAAGCAGCAGCAGTAGTACAGCAGCTTCTTCGTCGTCAACGTCTTCATCATCTACATCATCCTCATCATCATCATCATCTTCTTCGTCATCCTCATCGTCTTCATCTTCATCTACTTCTTCTACATCATCTTCTTCTTCGTCATCATCGTCTTCTTCGTCTTCATCCTCATCTTCCTCAAGTAGTAGCACTTCTTCTACTAGTTCAGAAAACAGTCAACAATCCACTACATCATCTCAGTTAGAGTCGACATCTAGCAGTGGTAACCAACAAACTACGTCTAGTGGAAGTAACCAACAAACAACTTCCAGTGGAAGTAACCAACAAACAACTTCCAGTGGTAGTAACCAACAAACAACTTCCAGTGGTAGTAACCAACAAACAACTTCCAGTGGTAGTAACCAGCAAACTACATCAAGTGGCAGTAATCAAGAAACGTCATCTAGTGAAAATAACCAGCAAACAACGTCGAGCGAAAGTAACGAACAAACGACTTCCAGTGGTAGTAACCAGCAAACGACCTCCAGCGGAAGTAACCAGCAAACTTCATCTAATGAAAATAACCAGCAAACGACCTCCAGTGGGAGTAACCAGCAAACATCTTCGAGCGAAAGTAACCAACAAACAACTTCTAGTGGAAGTAATGAGCAAACGACATCTAGTGAAAACAACCAGCAAACTACTTCCAGCGAAAATAATCAACAAAATGTAGCAGGAAGTCAAACAGAAAACACCTCTTCTGGAAGTGAGGGAAGTTCAAGTCAGCAAGGTCAAACTGGCGGTACGACTCCCATGACACCCTCTTCTGCATCTACTACATCAGGTGGTGGCGAATGCACGTCAGAAGGATTTTATCCTACTCCTGGAGATTGTAAAAAATTCTATCGTTGTGTTGATAACGGAAAGGGAGGTTATACAAAGTATGATTTCACATGTGCTGAGGGTACAGCATGGGATCCAAACAATAATGTTTGCGATCATGAATATAATGTTAATCGTGATTGTAACACTGTTAGTAAACCTGAGGGAGGACAAGAATCTAGTGGATCACAAACCGATACTAATCAAACTAGTGTTGTAACAGAATCAACACCTGGCGGTCAAGAGGGTAGTGGTGATACAAGCAGTTCTACGTCTTCTGGAGAAAGCAGTTTTACGTCAACTGTGTCTTCTATAGAAAGTACTACTACATCTTCTACATCCTCCGGAGAAAGCAGTTCAGAAAGTACTACTACATCTTCTACATCCTCCGGAGAAAGCAGTTCAGAAAGTACTATTACATCTTCTACATCCTCCGGAGAAAGCAGTTCAGAAAGTACTACATCTTCTACATCCTCCGGAGAAAGCAGTTCAGAAAGTACTACTACATCTTCTACATCCTCCGGAGAAAGCAGTTCTAATGCTTCTTCAACTTCTGAAGGAGGCGACAGCAGTTCTACTTCATCTGGAACTCAACAAGGTACTTCAACCGCATCATCTGGAATTGAGGAAAGTAATCCTCCAAGTTCAATGCCTGAAGGTGGACAGACATCAACAACCCCTGATAGTTCAAATAGTGGAGGAGAATCTACAACTTCTAGTAGTACACAGGAAGGCAGTGGTGATAGTTCGACACCTTCTAGCACAAGTGAACAAGGACAAGGATCTTCACCACCTTGCAATCAACAAACAACACAATCTAAACCTTCAAATGCTAATCAAATAAAATGTGAAAAAGCAGGATATTATCCTCATCCAACGGACTGCAAAAAATTCTATCGTTGCGTTGATTGGGATGGCGACAAAGGAGAACGATTTTCAGTGTATCACTTCGATTGTGGCGAAGGAACAATCTTTGATCCAAGTTTAAGTGTATGTAACCATCCCGAATCGGTTTATCCACCGAGAGACTGCAGTGGAGGTGGAGCTACAAATGCGCCAGATTCTACTTCTAACACACCAGCAACATCGCCGAGTGAAACTTCATCGACAAGCTCATCTACAACACAGATGGAAACAACAACAGAAAGAGGCACTTCTGAACAAACATCTGGCACAACAAGCCCAACAACTGGGGGAGATCAAACTACGTCGAGTACTGTAGAAGAAACAACAACTAGCCAACAAACTACAGGGGCAAATACAGGGACTACAGGGACAGATACAGGAACGACAGGGACAGATACAGGAACTACAGGGACAGAGACAGGAACTACAGTGACAGAGACAGGAACTACAGTGACAGAGACAGGAACTACAGGGACAGAGACAGGAACTACAGGGACAGAGACAGGAACTACAGGGACAGAGACAGGAACTACAGGGACAGACACAGGAACTACAGGGACAGACACAGGAACTACAGGAACAGATACAGTAACTACAGGAACAGATACAGTAACTACAGGAACAGATACAGGAACTACAGGAACAGAATCTACAGAATCTCCTTCCAGCACTACAAATCAGGAATCCACAGAAACAACAGGAAGTAGCACTTCAGGAACAGAACCCCCAAGTTCAACAACTGGTCAAGAAACAACTGGCACTCCCAGCGAAAGTACGGACAGTACAACGCAAGCATCTACCGATCAAGGCACAAGCGGTACAGATCAAGGGACAACTGGAACTTCAAGTACAGACGAAACAACAAATCCAACAGATTCAAGCAGTTCGACAGAACAAACAGGAAGTACCTCAGAAGTTATGACAACAACAGAAAGTGGAACAGCTGCTCCTGCAGGAGGGGAGTGTGCAAACGTAGGAGAACTTACTGAAGAACAATTTCTGTTGGTATGTCCAACAGGATTCAGAAGGCATCCCAAATACTGTGAGAAATTTTACCAGTGTACAACATCAGAAAATGAAATCAACGTATTGGTGCTGTCATGTCCGAACGGAACAGTCTATGATGATGATAAAATACAGTGCTTACCTCCCAAAGATGCCAAAGCTTGTGCCGACGGAACATACGATGAGAGACGTCTAGCTGATGAATTCAGTGATACAATGCCAGTAAGTATTAAATACAACTAGTGGGGGAAAAGGAGAAATCCATAGAGTTGAAAGTTCAATGTTTTTTATAAATGAAACATATTCAATTTGCATGTACAAATACTATAGACTAAATAAAAAGTCGAATCATATCTGACCTGCATGAAATAATAATAATAAACTCCATGGCGAGACTGGCCTAGAAAGCCCTTGGCCTACTAACCGACTGCTGTCATTACCATCCTTATGTGAAATGATAATAATATATTAATAGTGTCATGTTTGGCAGAAGAAAGGGTTTTTCTTCCAATAAAACAACACAGACATACAAAATATAAACTATATGATCAACAGAAATTTAATATATTATGCATTTAACATAAGTAAAAGTATGATATACTTCATCTTAGCTTTATATATATATATATATATATATATATATATATATATACAGTTCATTTAATATTAACAACAAAATAATAACAAAAATATAATAATAATAATAATAATAATAATAACAGTAATAACAATAATAATAGCAATAACAATAATAATAGTAATAACAATAATAATAGTAATAACAATAATAATAGTAATAACAATAATAATAGTAATAACAATAATAATAGCAATAAAACAATAATAATAGTAATAACAATAATAATAGCAATAACAATAATAATAGTAATAACAATAATAATAGTAATAACAATAATAATAGCAATAACAATAATAATAGTAATAACAATAATAATAGCAATAACAATAATAATAGTAATAACAATAATAATAGTAATAACAATAATAATAGCAATAACAATAATAATAGCAATAACAATAATAATAGTAATAACAATAATAATAGTAATAACAATAATAATAGTAATAACAATAATAATAGCAATAACAATAATAATAGTAATAACAATAATAATAGTAATAACAATAATAATAGTAATAACAATAATAATAGTAATAACAATAATAATAGTAATAATAATAATAGTAATAATAATAATAATAGTAATAATAATAGTAATAATAATAATAATAATAATAATAATAATAATAATAATAATAATAATAATAATAATAATAATAATAATTGGGCGACAAATTACTTTGGGTTGAAGAAGAATCAGTGTATGAAGAATATTCCTAATAAAAATAATCTTCTTCTTCTTCTTAAACTTAATTTGTAGGATTTTCATCCTGTGTATTTCCAAAATCACTCCTCGGAGGAAGACGTACTGGATGTGCATTCACCATTCATAATATTTCAACAATTCCTATTTATAAAATATAAACAAGCTTAGCCCTATCTATTTTAAACTAAGTTTATCACAAAAGGATTACGATGAGGAATAATTCTATTTATTATTTCAGAAGTATTTTTCTCTATCCATCTCTTGGCTGGTCTTCCTCTTGCTCTTCTCCCGTCTATTGGTCTATCTTCTTTAGCTCTTTTTGCAAGCCGGTTTTCTTCCATTCTTTCTATATGACCCTTCCAATATTTTCGTCTATCTATAATAAATTTGGTTATGTCTTGAATATGGCATTTGTCCCTAATTTCTGTTGTGTATTTTATCAAATAATGTTTTCCCTTGAATAGTTCTTAAGATTTTCATTTCGCGTGTGCTTATTATTTGTTTAGTTTTTGTTGTATCAGCCCGAGTTTCTGCTGCATATACGATAACTGGTCGAACTATTATAATAAAAATAATAATATATATTAAAATGTATATTATTCCTTTCTGTACTATTTTATCAGTACAAATACACAGTCCTAAAATAAGTTATTTAAGATATATACCAGGCAAATGGTTAATTTTAAAATTCAAAATAAAAGCGGTAATTTAGAGCACTTATTTAATAAGTAACTTTAATTATATACATATATATATATATATATATAATTAATATTTTTTTGTTACAATTAATTTATATTTTTACATAATATATCCCAATAGCTTCTAAGACGATTAGCCATTAAACCAGATTTATGGAGCAACATTCGTGAAGAATGTTTTTATTTCATGAAATACGATTACTACCGAAGTCCCTTGAGGCAAATTAAACACTTTCAGAATAATATACTTTGTTCAATTCGCTTGGATTTATATATGTCTTAAGCTTTTGGTAACTTACACAAATAAAATGTAAAATACTGTAGCTGCAAATTGAATTAAATTGAGCATTTGGAATTTAACACTGTAATGTTATATTTAAATCCAAATTCACATAAACAAATGTCATCTAGCAACATTAGTGGTATTGTAACAATAACAAAAAAGAACCAGTTATAGGAAACAAAACGAAGATTTATGGCATGAACAAGTCATTTGACTCCTCCCTGTTAATAACATGGAGACATGCATCACTTATTAAGTTGGGCCCTAAGCGACAAATTAGCTCCATATTTTATCAAAATTGTTATCCCGTGACCTGTCCCTTCCGGCTGCTTTAGGGACTTATATGCCCTCTTCAGCCCATTGGTGTAGGTATCGACGATTGAGTGAATATTTACTGCCGGTCGCAACTAGCCGCAGATGGGAGATAAAGGACCCTGTGGTTAGACATTAACAAGTCTTAAAAGCTGGTCGTATTTGATGATCTTAAATAGATGTTCTAGTTTGTTTTGATTCGCCAAGAGAAAGACAGCAACCGCCACGGCAGCCGCCAAGCCCCAGAGGGACATAAACGAGAGGACTAACCGCTAGCTCAATCAGAAACGGTTCCTTTCAAGTTTAGCTGATCTCTTGCGGAATTTTGAATTTTGGAAATCTTATGGGAAGTGAAATTTACTGGCGGACTCTGGAGAACCACTCCGACATTTGTCTTAAAGCTGAGGGAAACCAACAAAACCTCAGCAGAGTGGCTGGAATTTAGTGATATATAATAAATAATTTAGAAAAAATAAATTAAAAAGTTAATCATTCAAAATGATCAGCTACTTCGGATCTGTGCAGAGTTAGTCGGCGGAATCACCTTTTAAAGGTGTGTTAATTCACGACCTATCGTTTATAGCCAGGGAAAAGATGATGCACATGTTATAATCTTTATTGTTAACTGTGCTGGTTCCCAGCTAAGCCTACGGGCTCGTGGACAAATTGTGGGGTCGCCAGGAGATGAGCACCTGGATGTACTAAAGTCTCACACTGCGGGGCTTGAGGATTCAAGCCCTAGCCGGTCTCACAACGGCTGCAGGATGCGTCCCTGGAGGTAGAACAGGGGAACGGTCGGTGGATCTGAGACAGCAGTCCTCCCGGCTAGGCCCGTGAACCAACTGTGGGGTCGTCAGGAATGAGCGACCTGACGTACTATGTAGCTCAGCAATTTCCCTGAAGTTGCGACTCCAACACCTTCTCCCTGAGGTGTTGGTTTAAGGCCCAGAACTTGAACGTGGACGCGAATAGATAGGGAGGACAAGATACTGGGACTTGGGAGTATGGTCTTTGACCGAGGTATCCCAAGGGGTGGAGGCATGGACCCCCTAGAATCTTTATTGTTATTGTTTGTTTTACCCAGTCATTGTTGGCTAATGAGAAAATTCAAACGCCACTGCATTTAAATAAATCCATATGGTTATCATAACAATACATTATGTAAAATACAATATAAAATTAAACTGAATATTCATTTATGTTAAGGTAACTATAATTAGGTTAACCAAGGCCTACTCATTACAGCAAATAAAAATATTCTAAAGAAAACAATAGACAGGCTAGGAACAAATATGTAATAAAATAAATCAGGTAATATTTTTTCTAGATAAAGACTACACAAATGAAGCTACTTTGTAGAGCAGCGGTTCCCAACCTTTTTCGACTCGCGAACCCCTTCCACAACGATACGAGTTGGGTGGACCACTGACTTTTAAATATACATACAGTAGATATGCATAAAATTTAATTCCAAGCAAAAGGTTTAGTAACCTTAAAAAAATAATTTAACCATTAACCGTTAAAACCTTAAGTTACTCTAGTTACCGCTTAAAAGTTACACAACGTATGGGCTTAGTTGTAGCGAAATCAAATGCATTAATAACGTTGTTACAAAACTGTAAATCAGGCATCGCGGTAAATATAAATTTATTGTGGAAATAATGTGATAAATTCCCGATGTTACACGTATGGAACAAGGGACATTATAGGGTTAATTTAATTTTGAAATAATAATAATAATAATAATAATAATAATAATAATAATAATAATAACAATAATAATAATAACAATAATATATAATAATAATAACAATATTTAATAATATATTATATTATTATTATTATTATTATTAAATTTAAATATTATTATTATTATTATTATTATTATTATTATTATTATTATTATTATTATTATTATTATTATTATTATTATTATTATTACAATGCTGCAATACCTAACCTCGAAACCCGCCATTACGGAAAAGGTTTGGCAAACCCCTTGAAATATTTTGCGAACCCCCTGGGGATATATTTTACAACATGTGACGCGAAAAACGTTTTTAAGTTCTAATCATACACCATGTGCATGTTAACAGACGCGAAGCGGTTTACACTATGGAATCACGGGATACAGCTAACATATACACGATATTTGAATTCGCGTTACTAAGGAACCTAACGCAATTTAAGTACTCTAGCCTGTGAAAGAATGCACGCTGCTTTTATTTAGTATAAGTTAATTAGTACAGACTCTATGTTGGCTGCACTGGTACACAGAATATTCGTTAAAATCAATATGGCTGCCACGTCTTCGTTTAATTTAACATAGTGAAAAAATATATTCAATAATCATTAGAAAACATGTAAAATCATTGAAGATGGTGGGATATAATTTGAAAAATTAAACCCTAAGAATCAAATTTGACAGGAGGTTATGAAGGAATTAAAAAAGTCACGTCACAGGTTGTAAAGTTTAGCCTAATAGTCTATTGGCAATTATTTCAAAGTTCAACAACAGCTACTGTCAAATATTTATAACACGTAATATATTCAAGGCTTAAAAATAAAAGCCGTTTGATTAGGCTAAACTAATTCTAATATGCTATGCCTAGTTTTGAATATTGAAGCTAACTTCATCAGATGTTAAAGAGCGTCGTTAAATTTACTATAGAATTAAATGTCAATTTTTTTTATTACAGCTTCAAGTGAAATCAAGGAGTAGCTTATGTCCTGGACCAGGATTCTACCCCTACGAGAATGACTGCTCTCGATTCTACAGATGCAAGAGAAACTCAAGGGGCAAGTTGCAAGGATTCTTGTACGAATGTCCGGCAGGATATGCATTTTGGGATGTTTCCAAACGTTGTGAAAAGATCGCCAAAGTGCCTGCTTGTACGCGAGGAGAAAAAACTGTTGCAGCTGGAACTGCACCTATAGAAAACAGAAATTTGGGCTCCAGAAGAATTAAATTTAGGCAACCACGCATGCATGTCTGAAACACAAATTTACCGATATCTGGACAATTATTTCGTTAAAAATAACATTTTGCACTAAGATCAAAAGAAACTTTGTTGTCTACGAAAAAAATATATCAGAATCCCTTAACTTGTACAGGATCCTAAATAATCTCTTCGTTTCTCATCCTCTAATAGGTTCTTATGGGGCATTTGTTAAATCGGAAATTTATTATCAAACTAGGATTATAATGTAAGTTAGTACCTTTAAACTTATTTCTGTTTAAATACTATTTTACATAAAATTTTATTTTCGTACACTAGTAATGTAAATGGGGCACGCCGTAGCGTAGTGGTTAAGTCACTGCGCTACAAGCCGGAAGGTCGAGGGTTCAAGTCCCGGGGGTCAGGATTTTTAAACTCACCCAAACCTTCCGGTGTAACTATGGCCTTGGGGTTCACACATCCTCTAACTGAAATGAGTACCAGACACTAGTTCTGGGGATAAAGGGCGTCACGCAGGACTGACAACCCGGCTGACATCAAGAGATGGTTGTCCAGAAGAAGTGTAAGCCTTAACCTTCCACTACCCCAAGGGCCTCCTGAGTCCTGTAGTGGGATTACTTTATTTCACTAGTAATATAATTTTTAAAAATATTATTTCGGTGTGTTCGAAAGTTATAAAACAATTTCACAACACACTTAATTAGAGTAATTTATTTTTGATTATTTTTCTAAATCAAGCTGTTCTTAATGGATCTTCTCAAGTTTAATATTCTTCAAAATGGGATCGGAATTCAGAAATGTTGAGCAACGCTTTATAAACGACACGAAAGAACTGTAGTAAGAAAACAGTTTAGATTTTGGTTGTTATAGATAATAGGATTCCGTCTTTAAAATGATCATTTTGAGCTTACTGTATAACGATGTTTAGAGTATACCCAAACTTGAATGCCTGTGCTCGTTCTGAGATTTAAAAAGTATGACGCGTTATTATTTAGTTAAATTCCTCTCACCTTTATAGACACTTTTACATGTCACACAGTGGCACAATCTGTTAGGAGAGGGATTTTAAACTACAGATCACATATATAGTTTTTTTTTTACCACACAGGACATAGAGCGCCCACAATGAGTGATCGGTTCATTATATTGTACATCGCTATAATTCAACTTTTGATAAATATCAAGGGTAACATATGGAAACGCTTTTAAAAATTTATTATATCTATCATTTTTTAATTGTCTTTTGTCATTCTCGCTAATTAAATTCAGAATTAAGCTACTCTGAGTTTGGTGAACATTTAGATTAGTACATCCACCTCTAGCTTAATAGTTAGGAGAAGTGGAAAGTGGATCTATCGTGGTTCGTATTCCAGAGAAAACATAGATTACGGCTGCCATCCAATAGATAATATTTTGATTTTTCTGTGGAGTGTACACAAATTGGGTGCAGATGATAAATGCGATAAATAAAAAATTATAAGCATTCGAAAAAGTACAACTTCATTCATAATGGTCATAAAAGTATTTATAAAACCACATTTAAAACAACAATAATATGCCTTAAGAAAGGAAATAAGTAATTTTATATTAAAGTATATATAAAATGAAATATATGTGATTTTGTGATTTCGTAAGAAATGTAGGGATATCAATTACAGTTAAGTTCAATAAATTACTTTCTTTTTGGTATTTCGTGGTATTGTTTATACAATACTTTTTGAATGCAAATCAAATGTTATATTTAACTACTACCCTGAATTAGGAAGCACAGGCCTTATATTTGACAAAATAATTGTCCTTTTGTACAGATAGGGAGGAGAATTTGTATATATTAGTCCCATCGTAATAAATAGTTTATAAACAATTTTACTCATTTGGTTTACTTTTAGGACCAATAGAAACAATAAGCTCGAAATGATATACAAAATCTCGCATAACTATACTACATTTTGATATCAAGAATTTTGATTTCAGGATGTTGAAATACAATTTTGCTATTTTGTATTATCTAGATCATAATAACGTAAATTGCAATATTACTAATGGCAACTAATAATGACAATATTAATTCAAAAATTGACATGTTTGGGTAGTTATTCGAATGTCATGAAAACGGATTAACCAAGTCTATAAAGCCTTAATGATTATAACAATTATTTTAAAATATAGAATTCAAGAGAGAAAAAACATAACAATGTCATTTCGAAAAGTGTATAATTGTCAGAACAACTATTTTATGTTGAAATATTAAAATATTTTAACGTCTACATATTGCAGAAAAATAATAAGTAATTTGATTACAATATTGTAAATTAAATGAGTAAAATTAGAAATGTAATAGTTGTGGTATTATTATGGTTTGTACAGTCAAATTCATAACTGCTTGCTCGTTAATATTTTATAGATGAAAATAAAATAATTGCACTTTTGGGTTTGACTGTACAGTAAACAAAAAATGCTGAGTTTTCAACTACTCAGCAAAAATTACAATAACAACTAATGTTATCCTGGGATCGCAAGGTGACGGTTTAATTAAATATTTATAATTAATCACAATTTCTATAAATTAAGGTTATTTATTCCTTTTAGTTAACCTGCTAGATAATTTGTCTTCATACGTACATAACACAGTGTGATAATAAAAATGTTTTATTTTCACCTGAGACATTCATAGATTTAAAACTAGAAAATTATTTATTTTACATTCTTGAGTAAAGATAATTCAGACATAAGAAAATTTACGCTGAATTTCATTACAGTCTCTTATATTTTATAAAATGACTACGCTTCCGTTTATAATTAAAGTAATTTTTTATTTATACTGTGTGTCTATTCTTAAAAATTATAATTTTATGCAATAGAGAAAAAATACAATTAACTAACTTTTGTAAAATTTTTAAATTGTCATGTTTTCAGATTATTAAAGTATATTTTAAAATACAATAGGAAGTAACATTAAGAAGTTTGTTTAATAATTAAAGCATTTTGTCTGTTCATTCTTACCTCTTAGAGTTGTTTTTGTCGAACATATGTTTCAGAGCTTCTTAGCCACAGAATGTAATCGCTGACGATGGTGCTAAGAAGCTATGAAATATATGTTGGACAAAAACAACTCTAAGACGTAAGAATGAACAGACAAAATGTCTTAACTATTAAAGTTTAATTAAATAAACTAGTTCTCAATTTATACCGAACAGGTTAGATCAACATGACTCCCAATTTAACATTAAAAACATAAATCTCAAAGAAAATGAGAAAAATAATATAACGAACATTCCAGCAAACAGCAGGTCGAACATTTAAAAATCAAATTTCCATAGGCCTATAGGTTAATTGAAAAACAGAATTTTTAATATTTGTGTACGTAATTTCCCTTTCCGATATTTTAGACGAAACATCAAAAGAAAATATTTTTAGATATTTTATAAAATGACATAATTTTAATGTCATGGCATGAATTTTCTTAAACATTTGTGTTATTAATTCAAAATATATAATACCCGTTATGATTTTATGTATATTTTAAAATTGTATTCAAATTCCAGCTATTTAAAAAAAATTAATGTTACGACAGAAAAATCGGTAAATACTTTGTAAATAACACACTACCTCCTCTTACAATGTAATAAATCTAAACTTGATGAAGTAGAATAAATGTTGAGGAATTTGTGTACAGTAATTTCGTATGCTTCGTTTCTGAATAAAAGATATTCACATAATATTACCTGAGTTTTATTTTAATCTCGTTCTCTAACCTTCAGATGTCTATATGATTTTACAGGTAAGGCATTATTATTATTATTATTATTATTATTATTATTATTATTATTATTATTATTATATTATTCCTTTCAAGTATTAGGCCAAGGCCTGTTACGATCCTATAGAAAATTTTCCTTTATGGGAAATTCTCATA
Source organism: Diploptera punctata (assembly GCA_030220185.1). Classification (NCBI taxonomy): domain Eukaryota; kingdom Metazoa; phylum Arthropoda; class Insecta; order Blattodea; family Blaberidae; genus Diploptera; species Diploptera punctata. The sequence continues at coordinate 92,293 of JASPKZ010001983.1, forward strand.
TAAGACTTGAAAGCATAATAATAGTCCCTTCGATTGGTTGCTGGCCAAAGGAAGGCAAGACCAGTGATGGGGCTGCCATCTTATAGCCTCTGGTCAGGCTTTCTGGAGAAGAAAAGAAAATAAAGGAAAGAAGAAATGGAAGAAAGGAAGGACTCCCTAGCCCTCGGATGCCCTAATAGCGTCGGGGTCGAAAAAACAAGAGTTAACCAAGAGAGGTTAGATAGTAAAGTTAAAAGAGTGCAAAACACAAGTAAGTGGAAGAAACGTTTTGCACAGCTTGGGCACCTTGTGGTCGCCATCCACATATCCCCTAGATGAGGACCCCTGAGGGTTATTATTATTATTATTATTATTATTTTATTGCGGATGAGCCCATGTAGGACTACGCAAAGTACTTAGAGGCGTTTCCTTTGAGCCCAAATTTATTTCATTCTTCTGCTATGAGCTTGTTTTCTATCATCTGTCCAAGTTGTTCCAGTTTTTTTTTCTTCGGTTTGTCCTCTTGGTCAACTTGCCACTTATTCACCTTAATTCTAAATATATCTCTGTTTGGGATATCTTCTTTAGTAATTCCTGCCAATTTTATTATTATTAATATTATTATTATTATTATTATTATTATTATTATTATTATTATTATTATTATTATTATTATTATTATTATATTTAGGAATATTCCACAATACAGTGTTTCTCCTCCAACCCAAAGTGATTTGTCGCCTAAGGTTCCTGTCTAAAGCATCTTCTTCCCTCAAACCTCTAGCTTCCAACTTCTCTTCACTCCATCCATCCATCCATCCTTCTCTAAGCCTGCTTCTTCCACTTCTTCCATCAGCTTTCCAATTAAGGACCTTCTTTGGTATTTTCTCTTCTTCCTTTCTTATGAGGTGTCCATACAATTTCAAACGTTTTTCTTCTAATTTTCCTAATATGTTTTTTTTCAACTTGTATAATTTTCTTTCCCTTCTTGAAATTCTTGTCCATTGCCTCCAAAAATCCATATCTACTGCTAACAGCTTGTTGGCTTCTTTTCTACTTAATGTCCAGGTTTCGGACCCATATAATAAAATGCTTTGTTTTATTATTATTCTTATTATTATTATTATTATTATTATTATTATTATTATTATGTCCACCGCTGTGGTCTCGAGGTAGAGTGCTGCCTTGTCACGCAGCGGGCCCGGGTTCGATCCCCTGTCGGGGCAGTTTTTCTGGGTGAGGTTTTTATCGGAGTTTTTCCTCACCTGTAAGACAAATGTCAGGAAAACTTTAAGGCCCAAACGGTCCCCGAAATCATATGGCCATCATCATCATCCTTATCATTATCATCATCATCATCCTTCATCGGTGTGGAAAGCAACGGGGAAGCTACCACACCTATAATTCCCTTGTAAAGCTGCAAAACATAGCATGAAAATGCTATGATTGCAGTGAAAGACCTGCCCTCGGGCAGAATTACTATGGATGGATTATTGTTATTATTATTATTTCTCTATGGCTTATAGAATTCATATTCAATACTGGATTCACTAAAACTGGAATTTAGATTATTAAATATGTGTTCCTTCCTAAAACAAAAGACCGTCACGCAAGAACTGCTGAATTTATAATATAATAATAATAATAATACTTTATTTATTCTGGCAGAGTTAAGGCCATAAGGCTCTCTCTTCCACTCAACCAGCGCGGTCCGTGCAGAAAACCGCCTCTCCACCAGGGGCGTGCCTATAAATAGGGAGGGAGTTTCCAACGACCAGCCAGTCTGCAGCAGACTGTTGAGGAGTTCACAGAGAGCACGCAGTATCTCCTGAAGATGTCTACCGCAGCAGTAGACGAAACGTCGAGTAGAAGAACGACTGGACCACGGCCTATATGCCCGGAAGACGAACCTAATAGGAAGTGTTTATGTAACATAGTTTTTGCGCAATAGTACGTTTTGTCGTACTTACCAGCAATGGCGACCATTATTGAAAGTTCAAATTCCTACATTTCGGGGTTGACAACCTAAATAACTATACTGGATTATTACATTTACACCCACGTGCGAGAAGTAAAGCCACTGCTCTCTATGTATACTACGTACAATGTCCATCCATAGTAATTCTGCCCAAAGGCAGGTCCTTCACTGCAATCATAGCATTTTCATGATATGCTTGCAGCTTTACTAGGGAATTGTGTAGGTGTGGTAGCTTCCCGTTGCTTTCCACACCGGTGAAGGATGATGGTGATGATGATAATGATAAGGATGAAGATGATAAAGATGATGGCCATATGATTTCGAGGACCGTTTGGGCCTTAAAGTTTTCCTGACATTTGTCTTACAGGTGAAGAAAAACCCGGATAAAAACCTCACCCAGAAAAACTGCCCCGACCGGGGATCGAACCCGGGCCCGCTGCGTGACAAGGCAGCACGCTACCCCGAGACCACAGCGGTGGACCTAGTAGTGTTAATATACATCGTACGAAACAAATCACTGCATTTTAGATGAACTGAGCTTTATTTGAAACAATAAATACGTACTTGCGTTCATGCTATCAATAATTGTTCTCAAGGCCTCCTGTTGTTTCAAGTAATAAACTTGCCCACACTGTTAACGTTAGCCAATTGTTTATCCATCCATAGTAATTCTGCCCGAGGGAAGGTCCTTCACTGCAATCATAGCATTTTCATGCTATGCTTGCAGCTTTTTTAGAATTTAAGTTTGAATATATCTAACTTGCAATTATCAATAATTGCAAATTTTTAGGCTGAACTGTGGGGAAGGCAACGTAAAATGTTCCTATAATATAGGGAATTGTAGGTGTGGTAGCTTCCCGTTGTTTCAACACACAATTGTTTATAATGAACGCAAATATCTCCAACAAAGGTGCTATTATTTTACTATTATCTATTATTTTGAAAACACCATCATGCAAAAAATAAGGTCAACGCAGGTTTGTGAAGTATTTTACAGAATCTCGGCGATTCTGTAAAAATCACTTCCCAACCTCGCATCGTACTGAGAGTCTGTTGACTGCACTCATCTGTTGGTTCACACTTGTCCAATTTCTATCCGTCATCGCGCTGACAATGTAGAATTCATCTTCTATATCGTTCCTTTTTTTTTTTTTTTTTTTTTTTTTTGCAAATATTCCGTCATAAGATTCTAATATGCCTGTTAATTGAAATCTATGTGGCTCTATCCTCAGCAAACTGAATCCAATCACGGCCTGCTCGATGATAAATCATCATTTTTTTACTGTCTTGGTCTACGAAATATCTAAGAATGTTACAAAAATTTTTAACATATGCCCCAATGATTTTATTATCTAACCACTAGGGCCATTAAATTACAGGATTAACTGAATGGCTTCGTACGCAATTTTGTAATTACTAATTTATTTAACTTCGTAATATTGAGTAAAATGACACTAGTTCATTAAAAGCACAACGAGCTTGTAGTAGCATACTTTACTTTTGCTGGTTGGAAGCCAGCACTAAATTTTATTCTGCGGTCAAGCGAATGACAGTTGACTGATAAGCGGTGTCGTGAAAATCGAGGCCATAAAGAAACAAAAATCATTATCAAGTGGCCGTGATGCAGTACATATATCCGATAACAAAATCCATCCGAATGCCTAATACTTCCATATTAGCTTTCTTCTCAAAGATTTCCAAATACAAATTGTTGAAGAAGATATTATTAGTATTATTATTATATAGACTTTTGGAGGAGGGCTTCTAGAAATTCAAGAAGAGGCACAATTAGAAATATTAATATCAGAGAAATAAAGGATGTTTAAAAACATATTCTACAAGTTATTGAAGAAACAAAACTAAAATCGTTTGGCCACGTAAAGAGGATGTCAGATGACAGGATACCTAATATTAAATTTCGAAGCGAAGGGCAACAGAAGAAAGGGAAGACCAAAAGAACACTGGTTTCAAAAAGTGCATAGTAGCATGGCGTCAAGAAACTGCAGAGAATACGTAGTGATTTATGGAGGAGTAAAATTTATAATGGGTTGTAGGAAAACTACTGTATTGTAAAGAAATTTCTAATAAAGATCATTATTATCATCATTGTGATTATTATGATTATTATTATGAATGATTATTATGATGATGATGATTATTATTATTATTATTATTATTATTATTATTATTATTATTATTATTATTATTATTATTATTATTATTATTATTATTATTATTAATTATTGTCGGCCGCGGTGGACTAGTGGTTATGCTCCTTGCCTCTGGTCCCGAGGATCGCGGGTTCAAACCCGGCCGGGGTCGATGGATTTTTTAGGACGGAAAAATCAAAGGAGCAAGTCCTCCGGGAGGAACTTTAAGCCGTGGGTCCCGAGTCTGAAGATTTTCAGGCTCGTAAAAAATCCTTAAGCCTGAATGAAAAGGCCTCTAAGCAAAATTTTCCCGTCCTAGTACTACCTTGGTTTCCTAGATGTCAGTATGAGGCTGAACGCTGACCACATACCACTCAAAATGACATCTATACGAAAACAAGTGTAACTAAATTAGTATGGTTCAAATTCTTCCCTGTAGGGGGAGAGCGCCTAAATCTCTATAAAGGGAAAACATAGGCTTACAATACAATACAATACAATTATTATTATTATTATTATTATTATTATTATTATTATTATTATTATTATTATTATTATTTAGCATTGAAAATGCCCAAGATCGTAGGCTTTGGGGATTTGGCACGGGAAAACGGCAGCAGCTGTAAAAACCCGAAGATTATTATTGTTATTACTATTATTGTTATTATTATTATTATCATTATTATTATTATTATTATTATTATCACTGTCGTTGTTGTAAAAATCTTGGTATAATTTCATTAATTTATTTTTATTGCATTATTTCATTGTTTACTTTTTTATTATACATTTCTTGTAATTCCTAATGGAACATAGGGCAGCAGTAAAGTTCCTCCAGCGTACTTTGCTTCTAGCCAGCCATTTCACTTGTTCCCAGCTTTTCTCTCTTTCCTTTGCTTCCTCCTCTACTGATCGCTTCCAAGTTTTTGTAGGTCGTCCCCCGTTTCTTACCCCTTGCGGATTCCAATCAAGTGCAGATTATTTGATATACCAATAACAAATAAAATGAATATCAGTTGCAATAGGATACATACTGTAGATACAACGGCGATCCTTAAAATAAAAATGAATAAAGTAAGTAATTTACAAAACTTTTTTTTTTTTTTTACTTTTCGCCAAATTTACTATAGCGGATTCAGTGCACTTTAAATAAGTAATTAATCCTTACTCTAACATTCAATAACATGTATAATGTTCACATAAAGTTAAAAAAAAGAAACTTTTTTTTTTTGCTAGTTGTCTGAAGTAATTTGAAATCCGATTCAACATTATATTAAATACTGACAGCTTACCATTGTGGTCAACCAAGAGTTCGCAAAAAAAGTATGATTGACGTGCAATGGTGTTTAATTTGTCATATAATAACATTACAGAAGGACATGGTTCATATTATCAGGCAATCAAGGCCAAAGGATGCATTTACAACAATGAATTTCCTTCATTTCTCAGTTGGCCATGCAACATGGCGTCTGAGGGAATGCTAATCTACTTCTGAACAGACTGATTTTGTATTTTTTTAATCAATAATACTTCGAATTTAACAAAATTATATTAATAACGAAGACGACTATAATTGTAAGTATTTAAAAATGAATAAACATACAGTGCAATAAATGGAGTTATTTTTATAACCAATAATTCAATTTTTCTTAAATTAACCTGGAAATAATGAAAATGTCAAACATATAAGCTGGGATGCAAAATCTATAACCAACTAAAATGGGATTTTTAAAAAAGTATTACGGAATAAATTCTGCTTTATTTAAATAAACAGGCCATATTTTTTCTCTATTTTCCCTATTTGTCAAACCGAAAATATTGTTTTTCTAAGAGTTTCAACTTCATAATAGGGGCCGTTTCGTTACACACAGATGTATGGAAGTTGAAGAACCCTTGCATATTTAGGAGTACCTAGAAAAATCATATTATGTACGAATTTATCTCTATCATCGTTATCAGAGTAGAACTCATTTAACATATGAATATACAGAGTGGAAGTAAATATAAGTGCATTTATTTTACGTACCGGTACGAATTCCTTCGGTGAAATAAAAAAAAAAAATTTTGGTGTCAAATGATTTTCTTTAAAACAATATTTTTGACTTCACCAGAATTACTTACCCTTGATTTTTCAGTTTATTGTTTGAATTATAGCTTTTCTTCTGTATTTACTAATATTTTTTAATACTTTAAACTTTTTCAAAACAATTTTTATATAATTATTTGACAATTTTTAAGTATTAATTTCAATACGGAAATCACAACTATTGTCACTGTTAGACAATATTGTGATGCTGACTGCTATTTTCTCCACAGAGTATATTACTTAGTATATGATTTTTCTATCGCTGTTTTGGGTTATCGCTGGTTAGAACGGCGTTAGGAAGTGATAAGTAAGTGTACACCCATTTTTAATAAACGTTTAGTGATTTCAATATTATTAATATATTTCTTTAACATAGATATGGGGATTTATTGCAAAGATTTGACATTTAAATTTCATAGCGACGTGCTGCCATCTAGCATAAGCTGTATAAACTTAATACGATGTCGATAATGATCGATATGTGGCAAGGATGATAATCGATATGTGGTTCGATGGTGGGTTATCGCTGACTCCATAAATTCTGGCGCATGCGCACTGTTGTTCTACAGGACTTTGAAAATATATCAGGTAAGTTAAAGTGATGAATCCTCATATTTTTCCCTAAACTTTAAAATCAGTCTAACTAAAGTATTTGCTGTAGAGGTCTACTGTTTTCTTCCTTTGAAGTTTTGTAATAAAATTCATAGTTTTCGAGGAAAATTAAGTGAAAACTTCTGACTTTTGGAATAAAGGTTGGAATAAAAGCGAGAGATATTGCAATGTCGCGAATTACAGGTAAGAGATGGTTATGCGATATTGATTTTACATGCGGTGTTGCGATTTTCAGAAAGGTTTGTCTTAATTAATTCACTAACTGTGGGATTAATCACAAAATGAAAGAGAGGAGACGTGTTTTTTTTTTGTAAATGCACTTGTATCAGTTCCACTCTGTATAAACATATATCTGCTTTTTCTCTTTTTTTTAAATTTTGAATATAGAAAAACATTTAAAATAAATCCCAATATTGTCTGTAAATTTTAAATATTTCACAAATGTTGTGAATGTAACAGCTATCCAGTTTCAATCATGATCATCATCTGGATTCATGGATTAAGTCTGTTGACCCGTTCCGACTTCAGCCCATCTCTTTCTAGGTCTGCCCACATCTCGGGTGCCTTTAGGTTTATTTCATTTAATTTATTTATTTAGCCTGGTGGAGTTAAGACCATGTGGACTTCTCTTCCACTCACCAGGGCAAACATATATTACATCAGAATATAACAATCACAATGAACTCTAATATTAAATAGTAAATAAAAAATTGATCAAAAAGATAATATCTATTATATTACGATCTATAATGCAACTAGTTAATGTTAGTTAAAATTAAGACTAAAACTAATAATAAAATGTATACAAGCAAGACATATTAAATAGTCCCTGTCTAATGTATATATAAAACAAAGAAAAATAATGAGATATAGAAAACTAATTTTACGTTTGTACAATATTTAAAACAAAACAAAAGAAAATATTTGTTAATCTTAATATTATTTTCATAGATAATTACATTTATTAATTGTTAAAAGAATACTATCAGTGAGGTGTGTAAGTTAGTTTTTTTTATTAAATAATTCTTTAATTTGTTTTTGAAGGATGTTATAGTTTGACAGTCTCTGACATAGGTCGGAAGGGAATTCTTTTATTTGTTTTGGATATCTATCTTCATTCATTCTGTCTATGTGTTGCTTCCATTTTTTTCTATATGTATCTATTTTATCAGTTATTGCAAATATTTCAAGTTCCTGTCTTATTTCTGTGTTCTTGACTCTGTCTTCCTTAGTGCACCCTTTAACAGATCTAAAAAATTTCATTCGTTTCAATCATTAAACTACTAATTAATGTGATATTAACGTTCTAATCTATATAAGCTTTAACATATTATAAGATTGTATATGTCTAGCCTGGAGTATTCGGTTCTGTGTGTTTACTGTTTTTGTGAATTATTTTATTTCACGCATTAAATGTTTTAATGATATTATTAAATGACTATTAAAATTAAATTCCAATTCACCATTACGTGCAGAGCTGAGGAAAAGCTAGGGTTGCTAAACAGACGTCCAATCACAAACATTTCTACTCAGGACATCCCCATTACTTCTTTCGGAATTATTTTCACACTTATAGTATGCTTTAACAGCTAAGGTTGTATATGGTCTTGAATCTTCAGTTGTATTCAGTAGGATGTGTGTCTGATATGTTATTCATTGACGCTTTTTTACGCGCTTTGTATTAGCTTGACCTTTATCTGTCTACCTATGTAACGGAATCTTTCAACACGATTTTCACCCACTTAAAAACATTGGCTCGGCTTGAAACTTTGTATACTTGTAAAGGACCAAGGACAATACAATAATTTCAGAAATTGTTTCTAAGATCCTGGCCAGGATCATCAGGACATAAAAAAAATAAAGACCGGTAAAATAGGTTTCGGACTTATCGACGTTTTAGTCCATCGTTGTAAGAAATTAATAATATATCCTCTGGTAGCTCAGTTGGTAGAGCGGTGGACTGTAGTGGTATATAATTTCAGTAATCCATAGGTCACTGGTTCAAATCTGGTCTGGAGGATTTTTTTAAAAAGAGTATTACTTTTAGCTCATACTACAATAGTATCAAATTTAAAGATATTTACATTTTTATCTTATTCTGTAAAATATTAATGACAATTTTGTAAACTTGCCACATTGTAATTTATCCAAAGAATATGAGAGGGATACGATTAACTGTAACTAGTATTTACCTATATTAAAATATTCAAAATTTTATAATAGTGCTAGATAATAATAATATTAAAAAATATATAATTATATTCGTGTCTAGACACTAAAAATATCGTAAGCAATTAAAATTTCATGGGATTCTGGTTTATGAGAATCAATTAAACTAAAAATTAAAAAAAGATAAATAATAGTTTAAAAGAACTACGACAACACACTTTATTTGAAAACTAAACTAAACAATGAAATGTAAATAGTAGTAAAAAAAACTTAAACAACACGCTTTATTAGAGAACCGAACTAAAAAAAGAAAAATAATTTTAATTTCCAACACGCTTGGGATAAAATTAAAGTGGTGAACAAAACAATCATCTCCAACACATCTAGAATAAAACTAAGAGTTATCGACACACAAAAATAAAATTTACCATCAAAAGAGTGGGGTGCTTTTTATGGTTTTTACGTTTTCTTCTCAGAGACTTTACTTTTACCAATAACTATTTGTTATCAAATATATTACGGTCATCACTATCGTATTCTAAATTTGGGCATGATAAAGCCAACAAATTTTGCTCATAGGACTTCACGTTCTATTACGTACCGTAAATTCAGGACACATAGATTTAGTTCCTTCCGAAGGAAGCCTATTCAGGATTTTTACGCTCTTAAATTCATCAATCCCGGTTGGGTTTGAACCACCAAACCTTTAATCCAGAGGCGAGCACAGTAACCACCAGTCCACTAGGAACGACTCAATACGCCGTGTAGGCTCATGGTATTTTTTCTGAAGTTATATATTTCACATATTTAACTCTAAATTATATTATGGAATGATGACTATAACGAAATTCCAAATCATCATTTGCCTTCAAGAATGAAGAAAACTAGGAGAAACTATCAATTAAATCGTCAATTAATAGATTTAAACTTGGGGATCTCTCGATATCAATTTCCGAACGGAATCGTCTGAGCCAACTCCTTCCATAATATTTTAATACATATCCCCTATTTCAAACATATTCTCCTTGTAATATATGTAATATTGGCCTACAAATTAAGAACTCGGGTTTGCCATCCGCATTAGGTAGTTGATGCGAATAAGAGAAAATATGTCTAAATCGGGATTTGAACCCAATCTCCAACTTTGGGCGCTGACACTCTACTTTTGAGCTACCAAGGCATCCGTGTACAATCATATATTTTTTTAACTTAAAAATCCCGTTTTACCCTTTATAATGAATACTATTTACTTCACAGTAAGGGCTCCTTCCACCAATAAAGCATTAGAATGGGATTTTATTCCTAATTAGCCCATCGTGGCTTCGTCTAAGAGATCGTAGAACTGTCCATTCCCTATCCCTTCTCTATAAAATACTTCACACATCATCGCCTAATTATTTATCACGCCGCTTCATCAGACTATCCGACACACACAACCTTAACACTCGATCCCATCAGCACATTGTCCTTTATGTCCCTCCTCATCACACTGTATATTATTCATTATCTTTTACGGTCTCACTTACCAAAATATGGAATTCCCTTCCGCCCTATGTCAGAGACTGTCAAACTATAACATCCTTCAAAAACAAACTAAATAATTATTTAATAACAAACTAACTTATACACCTCACTATAGTATTCTTTTAACAATTAATACATTTTATTATTTATGAAAATAATATTAAGATTAACAAATATTTTCTTTTGTTTTGTTTTAAATATTGTATAATCGCAAAATTAGTTTTCTATATCTCATTATTTTTCTTTGTTTTATATACATTAGACAGGGACAATTTAATATGTCTTGCTTGTATACATTTTATTATTAGTTTTAGTCTTAATTTTAACTAACATTAACTGGTTGCATGTTAGATCGTAATACAATAGATATTATCTTTTTGATCAAATTTTTATTTAATATTTAATATTAGAGTTAATTGAGATTGTTATATTCTGATGTAATATATGTTCGTCCTGGTGAGTGGAAGAGAAGGCCACATGGCCGTAACTCCACAAGGCTAAATATATCTAAATCTAATATGGCACGGAATAAAATCCCATTATAATGTCTTCTTGCTGAGAGCACACCTTACAGTAATATGAAGAGTGTTCACTATAAAAGGTATACGTGGTTTTAAAGTGACTATTTAACTCATGCTCCAAATGAGAGTCAATGACCAATCACATTTCAATGATTGTTTATTTACAACCAATCACAGTCGTTTTTCACCTCGATTTTATCAGTTTAATTTTATCACTTTAAAATCAAGCTCCTCCTTTTTAACATTCTGAATAGGTCATATCATTATTTTTCAGTGATTGCATGTGGCTACCAGATTGTATAGTGCAGGAATGTTGTTAACGCATAGTGTTTGAGGGTTATAATATAATAAATAATAGTTTTAAAAAACTAAAACAACACGCTTTATTAGAAAACCGAACTAAAAAAATATAAATAATTTTAATTTCCAATACGCTTGGGATAAAATTAAAGTGGCCAACAAAAACATCATCTCCAACACATATAGAATAAAACTAAAGTTATCTACAAAAAAAATGTTAGCATCAAAAGCGTGGGGTGCTTTTTATGGTTTTTACGTTTTCTTCTTAGAGACTTTACTTCTACCAATATCTGCTTATTATCAAATATATTAATTAATATAGAGCACCTCACGCTTTTGATGGTAAAATTATTTTTTTTTGTAGATAACTCTAGCTTTATTCTAAATGTGTTGGAGATGATTTTTTTATTGACCACTTTAATTTTATCCCAAGCATGTTGGAAATTAAAATTATTTTTCATTTTTTAGTTCGATTTTCAAATAAAGCGTGTTGTTTTAGTTTTTTAAAACTATTATTTATTTTTCATTTTTTAGTTTGGTTTTCTAAAAATGTAAATATCTTTAAATTCGATACTATTGTACTATGAGCTAAAAGTAATACTCTTCTAAAAAATCCTCCGGGCCGGATTTGAACCACCGACCTATGGATTACTGAAATTATATACCACTATAGTCCACCACTCTACCAACTGAGCTACCACAACGATAAACTAATAAGTCGATACGTCCGCAACCTATTATGCCGGTCTTTATTTCTTTGATGTCCTCATGATCGTGGCCAGGATCTTACAAAAAAAAAATGAAATTATTGTATTGTCATTGGTCCTTTACAAGTATACAAAGTTTCAAGTCGATCCAACGTTGTTAAGTGGGTGAAAATCGTGTTCAAAGATTCCGTTACACAGATAGATGGAAAGATACAGGTCAAGCTAATATAAAGCGTGTAAAAACATTTGTAGCAATTGTTTTTATACCACAAAAAAGTTGCAGAAAAATATAATTGAAATATTTACATTATAGGACATCAGAAATTAATACCTGAATTGTTGGTTATAAATTTCTCCACTAGGGTGCATTCGTACAATATTGCGATTCTTTGGCAATAAATAATATGATCTGGTTGCAGTGATGAACAAATGAAGCGTAACAATCGTTACGTATTTGTTTTCAAACATCGCCGTTTACATTAAATATATAAATATTTTAAAATAACTATAGTTAAATAACGATTTGTGAGTAGACAGCTAATTTTATTCGTTAAATAGTCCTAACAAATGCCACTCTTTATTTCCAAATGCTCTAGATAAATTGGAAATCACTCGTGGCATTACTTATGAGAAAAATTTGTGTCTGTCCATGGTTGCCTGGGTAGCTCAAAGGTAGAGTGCCAGCGCGCAAAAGGTGAATTTCCTGTGTTTAAATCCCGGTTCAGGCATACATTTTTCTCTTCAGTTATACAATCTGAATACTTAGCCTCGAATTATTTGTTATCAATTTGCCAGCAATGCAGATTAATAAAATTATTTCTTAATCAAGGACAAGTTTTTAAGACTCATTTAAATATCAGTAAAATACTGCGATAATAAGGTCGTTTAAATTAATTAATGTGAACGTTGGTGTACTTTTCTTGACAAGGTTACAAGTACAAATTCTTATTTTATTATATGAGTATTTTATCTTGTAAACTTATTTAAAACTCGTAATATAACCCATACATATATGAACTAAAGCAATTTAATATGCTTTGCAAAACTAACTGAAACTAAATCACTGGCTCTATCGAACCCATTGGTTCATGACCGCGGACATAGGCTACATCTTTATTCTGAGCTAATGTTTTCCATGATCACCTGTATTATCTACTTCCCTCAAATTATAGTTGATGTTATCCTCCCACCTCATTCTTGGTCTACCAGCTCGGCGTTTTCCCTCTTGTATTCCTACGAACGCTTCCATGCACCTCTTTTGCATAACTATAATACACCGTGTCCACAAATATAGTATCATACTTTAAACTACTGCGTCGCTTTGGATAATCGTATCTATATGAAATTAGTGACAATCAAAAGAAAAATTCAAAACTTTTGTGCATGTTAACAATGGAGAATAATGGACAACAATACATAATTATTATTAAATAAAAATAAAACGAAGTTTTATTTCTTCTTTCTTCTTCTTCCTTCCAAGTATTAGGCCAAGGCCTGTTACGATCCTATAGAAAATTTTCCCTCCAGCGTTTGAGGGAAATTCTTGTATAAGACTTAAAAGCATAATAATAGTCCCTTCGATTGGTTGCTGGCCAAAGGAAGGCAAGACCAGTGATGGGCTGCCATCTTATAGCCTCTGGTCAGGCTTTTCTGGAGAAGAAAAGAAAATAAAGGAAAGAAGAAATGGAAGAAAGGAAAGACTCCCTAGCCCTCGGATGCCCTAATAGTATTGGCGTCAAAAAAACAAGAGTTAACCAAGAGAGGTTAGATAGTAAAGTTAAAAGAGTGCAAAACACAAGTAAGTGGAAGAAATGTTTTGCACAGCTTGGGCACCTTGTGGTCGCCATCCACATATCCCCTAGATGAGGACCCCTGAGGGGGAAGTTTTATTTGATTTTCATATTTATTATATAATTCAGTGACAGCTGTTTCGGTACACTGTACCTTCTTCAGACATGTTTGTTAACATTAGGCTATTAATTATTATTAACATATCTGAAGAAGGTACAGTGTACCGAAACAGCTGTCACTGAATTATATAATAAATATGAAAATCAAATAAAATTACGTTTTATTTTTATTTAATAATAAATATGGATTTTCATCAAGTAAACACCAACTCAATTGAATAACAATACATAAACTAAACTAAATTGAATCATGTTTCTTGTGGTCGATATGGGTTCATTGTTGGATATTTAGCAGACAGGTTAAATGTGAATGTTTGCAGCGTCACTCGTGGGGGCCAAATTCAAACTCTATGAGGTATAGCAAAAACTTTTTGAGTTACTCTTTTGATTGCTATCAATTTCATTTTGGCACGATTATCCAAAGCGACGTAGTAGTAGTTTGAAGTATGATACTGTATTTGTGGACACGTATTTCTAAACAAATTTCTATCGGGCGCATAGTTATCCATCAGATTTCGTTTTGGACAATAATTAGGTCTATACAGAGAGGAAAGTGCTTAGATTTTAAGTACGAAATGGTGGAACGAATTTTGGCACGGGAAATGGAAGAAATCCTACAAAATTCTGCCCTGGCTTCGATTCGTCCCCCATGAATCCCACATGGAGTGATGAGACGCAAACTCGGCACCCTGAGGAGGAAAGTGAGTAATTAATATCTTGTGCCGCGAAGCAACCTCATAATTTAATGGTAGACCCCTATAATTAAACAACTTATACGGAAACTTATAAAATTTACAAATAAATTCAATAACAAGAAGAGTTATGAAGATGAAGCTAAGGTTTCGAAAAGCTTTACGAAGACTATTTAACTCATGCCCCAAATGGGAGTCCAAACCAATGACGTTTCAATGATTTCTGCTTTACAACCAATCAGAGTCGTTTTTCACCAAATATTTATCAATATTAAATTTACCACATTAAAGAAAGCTCCTACCTTTTTAATATTCTGAACAGGTCTGACCATTATTTTGCAGTAACTTACTCTGTAAGAAATACGGCTACCAGATTGCATATATAGTGCATGGATGTCAATACATAGCGCTTGCAGGAGTTAATATAAAAACATTTGTAGCAATTGATTATACCACCAAAAAAAAAGAAACCACTGTTTGCACTTTCTTAAATGTATTTTTTCCCAGGTAATAATCCAGAAAAATATAATTGTCATTTTTACATCTTACGACATCAGAAATTATTAATATACAGTTTGAAGTATTTCATTTTTTCTCCACTAGAGTGCATTCTTACAATATTGCGTTCCTGTGGCAATAAATAGTATGATCTGGTTGCAGTGATAAACAAAAGAAGCAGATGAAGCGTACCAATCGTTTCTCATTTGTTTTCAAACATCGCCGTTTACATTAAATATATAAATATTTTAAAATAACTATAGTTAAATAATGATTTGTGAGTAAACAGCTTAATTTTATTCGTTAAATAGTCCTAACAAATGCCACTCTTGATTTCCAAATTCTCTAGATAAATTTGGAAATTACTCGTGGCATTACTTATGATAATAAATGAAATATTGAAGTTGAGGAAGACGGAATATAAAAATAAAAATGGTATATAAGTTTTATAATAGAAAATTATACAGAAACGCCATGGCAAATCGAACAATTGAAATATTCAACCTACTTGAAACAATTGAAAACTCCAGAAACGATAGGTGTATATATATATAAGATATAAATAAGAATTGTGTCAAAAAATGAATATAATTTATGACTTAATTCCGTTGAGGTATTAGTCATACAATTAAAATTAAAATCTTATAATTACGTATATTATAATTTGTATTCTACCAGTTATATTATATGGGTCCACCGCTGTGGTCTCGAGGTAGCATGCTGCCTTGTCACGCAGCGGGCCCGGGTTAGATCCCCGGTCGGCGCAGTTTTTCTGGGTGAGGTTTTTATCGGGGTTTTTCCTCATCTGTAAGACAAATGTCAGGAAAACTTTAAGGCCCAACTGGTCCCCGAAATCATATGACCATCAACATCATCCTTATCATTAGCATCATCGTTATCATCATCCTTCACCGGTGTGGAAAACAACGGGAAGCTACCACACCTACAATTCCCTAGTAAAGCTGCAAGAATAGCATGAAAATGCTATGATTGCAGACAAGGATCTGCTTTCGGGCAGAATTACTATGGATGTTTATTATTTAGATGCGAAACATGGACTCTTACTTTAAGGGAGGAAAGGAGATTACGAGTATTTGAGAATAAAGTTCTTAGGAAATTTTTTTCTTAGGACAATTTTTGGACCAAAGAGAGATGAACAGACAGGTGAATGGAGAAGACTACTTAACAGTGAACTACATGGTCTTTATAGGAAGCCAGATATAATGAGAACAGTTAAGTCTCGTAAACTGCGATGGGCAGGACATGTGGCACGAATTGGGAATGAAAAACGTGCATGGAAGCTTCTTGTAGGAAAACCAGAGGGAAAATGCCCATTTGGTAGATCAAGAATGAGGTGGGAGAATAATATTAACTACGATTTGAGAGAAGTAGATTATACAGGGCATGATTGGAAAACATCTCAGGATAGGGATGTATTGAAAGCTTATGTCCGTGCGGCCATGAATCTACGAGTTCGATAGTGCCAGTGAGTTGGTTAGAGTTATATTACAATTTTAATTTTATAACAAATGAAGATTGACAAGAATCATATTCAGATTAGGAATGATATTTTAAGAACAATATTAAAATGCTATCAAAATACTACGTACAAATAATTAAGGTCAGAAATAATTAGTACGGTGTGGAAATGACATGAGGTCCGCGCTGCTTGTGGCCTTCTTTATTGTATACATAAAGTGTGATGGTAGGCACACGTAATTGGTTGCAAGTTGATATGATTATAAATCGTATTGTTCTCTCGCAATAAATGTACAGTATTGCAACACCTACAAGCTAACAGTGTTCACGTAATGCTTTGTTTAATTTTGTAGCTTGCCGAATTGCAAGCAATGAAAACTTGCACCGACCTATCGATACAAATATAGAGCATCAAAATTTGCAGTTATCAGAATCTGTGGGGGATTTAGCACAATGGCAACCGTAAGTATATTAATATAAATAAAGTTTGTTTAAAGTGATAATATAATAATATGTGGCTAACTATTGCCAAATTTTACTTGTGTGTTTGTGTATGTGTGCGAGTGTGTGTGTGTGTATGTATGCCAGCGGACATGAATATGTGTGTGTATGTAATGTCTTCGCTTTATAGATTTAAATTGTATTACATCAGAAGATAAACTATTGACAATTTCGATGACTTTGTTCAAATTCACAAGTATTTTTTGATACAGTTTAATGCAATTAGACTCCCATAAAGAAAACCAGTTATATTGTAAAATTATGTATCAGTTGGTTAGTTTTAATTCTGCATAGTCAAATGGAAAAATATATTATTAATATAATAAGAAGAAGAAGAAGAATAAGAAGAAGAAGACAAAAAAAGAAGAAAAAAAGAAGAGGAGGAGGAGAAGGAGAAGATAAGAAGAGGAGGACAAGAAGAAGAGGAGGAGAAGAAAAAAAAGAAGAAGGGGAGGAGGAGGAGAAGAAGAAGAAGACAAAAATTAAGAAGGAAAAAAGAAGAGGAGGAGAGAGAAGGAGAAGAGAAGAAGGACAAGAAGAAGAGGAGGCGAAGAAATAAGAAGAAGAAGAGGAGGAGAAGGAGAAGAAGAAGAAGAGAAGGAGAGAAGAAGAAGAAGAAGAGAAGAAGAAAAGAAGAAGAAGGAAAAGAGGGAAGGAGGAGGAGGAGGAGGAGGAGGAGGAGGAGGAGGAGGAGGAGAGGGAGAGAGGAGGAAGAGGGGGGAGGAGGGGGGAGCAGGCGAGGAGGAGGAGGAACAGGAGGAACAGGGAGGAGGAACAGGAGGAGGAGGAGGAACACAGAGTATTATTATTATTAGTATTATTATAACATTATTATTATATTAACATTATCATGATTATTATTAACATTATTATTATTAACATTCGATTATTAAAATTATATTATTATTATTATTATTATTATATAACATTATTATTATTATTATTATTATTATTATTATTATTATTATTATTTATTATTATAACTTCGTCGTCAGAATACTTTATTAAAATCCACGAATAATTCTGGAACGATATCGGCATCATTACTCTATGATTTATGTTTAAAATACAACTTTTAATTTACGAAATAAATTCGTAAATTAATGATGGCGATCCTCAACATTCAGTACATAATTTAAACATTATAGGAGACATAGTAAAAAACAAAAGTTGAAATATAAAAAAATATGAAATATTTACCTAAAAGGTCGATCTCCTCAACTTAGAGATTATTAATTATGTTTAGCACTTTCGCGATTAGTCCCATCATCAGCAGAAGTAACAGGATATGGATTCTTAACTGTCGACCCCTGATTCAATACTGGTGTTCCACTGAAAATCTGGTAGAGGGGGTTACAAGTACTTGGGTGCGTTTCCATTTATCAGATAGTCGTTGTTATTAACTGCCTTCAAAATTTCCATCTCCTCGAGTTCGTTTATCCTAGCTGGATTATTTTCTCTGTAGTCCGTTGCCATGGCGCAGTCGGTAGAGTCCCTATCTTCCACTCCGGCGACCCGGGTTCGATTCCCGGAGGGGTGGGGATTTTAAAAAAATCTCTACTTTGAATCTGGGTGTGTGTGTGCTGTCCCTAATGCTCATCTGATTGCACATTTCCTAATAAAAAATATTTTCTCTGTGCATTATTGTTAGGGTGTTTTCAATATCTAATATATTGAAAACAAAAGTTATGAACCTCAGTGAAAAATACTCTGTCCTACGTAAAAAAGTAAATTGTGCGATAGAGTAAATTATTTTTCTTATCTCGGATACAAATTGTCTTTTTTATCGATGAATTAGTTACCACTGATAAAATTCATAAGCACAGTAAAACAATAGGAATAATTAACATATTTATTTGTTTATTTATTTATTTATTTATTCAATGCCACAAGGTCATTGCGATATTTCTGGTAATCTCTATTCGCATCGGCGTTATTGTAACCCACTTCTGAGGTTGAGACTCCTGGAAGAATTATTAAACCTTCCATTGTACACAAAAGTACGCCTTTATAAAACGTTAGCAAGACTACTTGACTTATGCCCCAAATGGGAGTCAATGACCAATCACATTTCAATGATTTTTTATTTACAACCAATCACAGTCGCGTTTCGCCTAGAATTTATCAACTAAAGTTTATAATAATAAAGAAAGCACCTCCTTTTTAACATTCTGAATAGACCATAGCATTATTTTGCAGTTACGGACTCTCTCAAGAAATACGGCTATCAGATTGTGTGTATATATATATATATATATATATATATATATAATTATATATATATATATACTGCATGAATGTCAACAGACAGCGCATGCGGGAGTTAATATAAAAACATTTGTAGCAATTGATTATAGGACATCAGAAATTAATTTGTGTTTCATTTATCCTCAACTACAGTGCATTCTTACAATGTTGCGTTCCTTTGGCAATCATTAATATGATCTGGTTGCAGTGATGAACAAAATAAGCAAATGGAGCGTACCAATCGTTTCTCATTTGTTTTCAAACATCGCCGTTTACATTAAATATATAAATATTTTAAAATAACTATATTTAAATAATGATTTGTGAGTAAACAGTTTAATTTTATTCGTTAAATAGTCCTAACAAATGCCACTCTTGATTTCCAAATTTTCTAGATAAATTCACTCTTCGCTTCGTGAGTCGTGAATTTATCGATAATTTGGAAATCACTCGTGGCATTACTTATGACAATTTCTATGTCACAGAAGTGAGACATTGACAATGAGAAATAAGGACATCTATCGAATCACAACAGCGAGATGAAGTTTATTAGATTAACAGCAAGTTATTACCGATGGAATCACAAAAGAAATTAAGATGTCCTGAAATAACTTCAATTAGAATTTTTAATCCATTTTATAAACAACTAGCTAATACCCGACGTGCGCTGCTACGCCTAAATAAATGAAATATTGAGGGTTAATTAATTATGTGGTAAAAACTGCGACGAACCAAACATGGCGGTTGCTAAAGTAAATTTTTAATTTCAAATTTCAGGTACACCCCCAGTTCTAACGGTCGGATTTAGTTGATTTTTGGATAATACATACCTCGGTTTATTTTAATATGATATTCTGAATTTTGTTATGAAACGTTGAAAATTGCAATCGCTAGGGCGATTTTTAATTTTTCGTTTCAGGTGAACTCCTACACCTAATGATTTTAGAACATAATAGATAACGGCTAAACACTCGCCACATCTGAAAACGAAGATCGGTTGAACAGTTTAGAAGTCTATAAAGGACAAACATAGAGACAGACACACATTCGTTTATATATATCCATCCATCGTAATTCCACTCGAGGACGGGTCTTTCACTGCAATTATAGCATATTCATGCTAAGCTTGCAGCTTTAATAGGGAATTATAGGTGTGGTAGCTTCCCGTTGCTTTCCACACCGGTGAAGGATGATGATGACGATGATAATGATAAGGATGATGATGATGATGGCCGGATGATTTTCGGGGACCGTTGGGCCCTAAGATTCCTGACATTTGTCTTACAGGTGAAGAAAAACCCCGAAAAAAAACTCACCCAGGAGCCTGTCCCGACTGGGAATCGAACCCAGGCCCGCTGCGTACCAAGGCAGCACGCTACCTTGAGACCACAGCAATATATATATATATATATATATCCATCCATAGTAATTCTGCCCGAGGGCTGGTCTTTCACTGCAATCATAGCATTTTCATGCTATGCTTTGCAGCTTTACTAGGGAATTGTAGGTGTGGTAGCTTCCCGTTGCTTTCCACACCGGTGAAGTATGATGATGATGATGATGATAATGATAAGGATGATGATGATGGCCATATGATTTCGGGGACCGTTTGGGCTTAACGTTTTCCTGACATTTGTCTTACAGGGGAGGAAAAACCCCGATGAAAACCACACCCAGAAAAACTTTCCCGACCGGGCATCGAATCTGGGCCCGCTGCGTGACAAGGCAGCACGCTACTTCGAGACCACAGCGGTGGAATATATATATATATATACATACAGTAAAATTATAAAAATCATGTACAGCGGATGGACCTATCCAAGAACAAAATCTCAGGAGTTGTGCTTTACTACCATCCACGTGGAAAGAGATCTTCAGGTCGTCCTAATAAGAGGCGGGTTGAAAATCCAGCGCTGAGATCGTAATAGGCCATAAGGTCTTGTACTTGCAAAGATGAAGAAGAAGAAGATGATGATTATAATGTTGATGATAAATTTATTTCTGTCCACCTCTGTGGTCTCGGAATAGCGTGCTGTCTTGTCACGCAGCGGGCCCGGGTTCGATCCACGGTCGGGACGAGTTTCCTAGGTGATAGTTTAATTTTCGGGGTTTTTCCTCTCTTGTAAGACAAATATCAGGAAAATGTAAGGCCCAAACGGTCCCCTAACATCATCTGACCATCATAATCACATTAACCTCATCAGAATAAGTTTAGGATTAAGGCCTCTTCTGACCCACCATTGCCAACATAATCTCTTACCATATATCATCAGGGCAGCGTAACTCCGCCTTCCAGGCTCCCCAACATCAGAAGTGGGTTACAATAACGCCATTGCCAAGACAGAATAACAGAATGTCGAAATGACTATGGTGACAATGAATATAAAAAAGGTAAGTGTATTCTTATGATATAATTTATCTGAATGTAAATAATATATGGATGCAATTATCTTAATTGCTCTTAGCAACTTTAAAAGTAAAGTAAAGTGATCCCACAACAGGCCCGGAGGCCCTTGGGGTAGTAGAAGGTTAAGGCTCCCACTTTTTCTAGACAATCGGCACTTTATGTCAGCCGGGTTGTCAGCCCTGCGTGACGGCCGCCTTTACCCCAGAACAAGCGTCCGGTACTCATTTCCGTTAGAGGCTGAGTCGACCCCAGGGCCATAGTGCCGCCAGAGGATTTGGGTCAGTTTAAAAATTCTGACCCCCAACGGGACTTGAACCCTCGACCCTCCGGCTTGTAGCTCAGTGCCTTAACCACTACGCTACGGCGTGCCCCACTCTTAGCAACTTTAACTAAATCAAAATTTAATTTAGTAGACAGGAATTAATTTGCATTGTTGCGTTAATAATAATAATAATAATAATAATAATAATAATAATAATAATAATAATAATAATAATAATAATAATAATAATAATAATAATCGTGAAAGGCTATCAAATAAGCATTCTAATTCTTCATAGAACTCATCCTTGATCTTGTCATCTTTATCTTCTGTGGGGGCATGTACATTTACAATTGAGGGGCTCAGTGGAATAAGGGCCCATCCCAACCAATGGTTGATTTTTAGTTATTTGCAGATTATGTATCCTATGGCCATCTTCTGTTAATCTTTAGAAGCTCATAATTCTAACTTTGCTCAAAAGAGGGTAAATGAGGCTCTATGTCTAAGAAAAATTTCTAACTTCTTCACGCGCGCGGGAAATAAAGGCCCATCCCAACTGCTGACACGTGACCGTATACTGTCCGCTAATCTGTAGTCCGCTGCAATACTGACTAGCATTGCCGGCAAATATCAGTAAATGCATAATGACTGATGTAGCAGGTTCTTGTGCAAATGGAAATAGTGTAATAAAATATAAGAAAAGAAAAATAAATGTGCAAAAGTGGAATAAAACGAAGCAGAACATTTTATGCAACAGTGGAAAGAAATACATATCGGCCTGAATCAGTTGCTTCAAGAGGTGCGGACGAAATTGCTAGTTGTTTATTAAAAGCTGTGCCACTGATTGAAAAATGTGCTAATAAAAAGAAACTTATAATGTATATAGCGATTCATGTGTTGTTCAAAACAAGAATTATACAACAATGGGACTTTGCCTGTACGTGATTGATTGTGGTTGGTTTGAAGAAATTGAACATAAATGTCTTGTACCACGTCACACTTTCCTTCCCTGTGATGCTGACTTTGGTGTGATTGAAAATGTTAAAAGAAAAACACAAGGGTTTATACACCCGAACAGTGGGTTCACCTCATAAGAAAGAGTTGAACAAAGAAACCATTCGCAGTAATTAAGATAAATGCAGAAGATTGAAAGATTTGGATAACTTCAATGTTCACAAAGAGAAATGTGACGCTGGACAAGCATAAGATAGACATGAGAATAGCATCTCAGTTTCGTTTTGTGGAAAACAGACATGTAATGTACGTAAAATCCAGTTTCGGTGATTTGGCTTTAGAGGAATTAATAAGCCTTTAAAAAAGGGAAAGGAAAGTGTTCTGTATTACGAGATGTAATATTGAAAACAAAATATCCTAATGGTAGGATGATAAAGAAGACATCATGACTCTCATGACATTTGTACCACCTGTACACCAGACATTTTAACAGTAGCCTTAAATCAGATGATGATGATGGTGATGATGATACAAATGCTGTAAACGTAGAATACATAGATTAATGCAATATTCAAGTTAAAAAGTGTTATTTAATTTGTTTATTTACGTTGTATATTTTATATTCTCAATTTTCTTTTCTTTTGATTAGACACATGAAACAACATACATTTGCAGGCAGAAAGCTTATTTTATGTACAAGACATGTACCAAATATTATCAATGTGTGTTCTATATATTTTAATCAATGTAGAATTTAATAAAATGCTATTTTTCTCCAAACTTAGTGCAGTTGGGATGGGGCCTTATTCCACTGACCCCCTCAATTATAAAATCATGTCGTTTACCCTTTAGAATTATGTATGATCCTATCACTAACAAACTTAGTATCTCGGATAGCGGATAGGATCCTCCTTCTGACTAAAAAACCCGTTCCAAATGCAGGTATTTCTGCACCCCCATAGTATAATGCAAAGCTTCCTGATTCCTGACTACCTTCTCCTGGCCACCTAACTTCCTGTAAAGCGACTATATCCAAGGGCGATTTATCCAATTCCCGCGTTAATATCTCTAGTGCCCCGCTATTGTATAAAGTCCTAACATTCCATGTTCCTAGGAACATGTCCCTGTGTTTGAGCCTTTGGCATGGGTTCCCTGAATTAGTCCCCGCCCGGAGAACCGAATGGGGGACTATTTGACCTCCGGAAAATTTTACCCCAGTAGAACCCATGTCCGCATTTCTTGACGGTTGTATTTTTACGGTGAAAGATCGTCACTCTTTCGACCAAGGTGCTTATTTCGTCTGGCTTATCACCTTCGACCAGTCCGGCATGGGTAACCCTATCGGCAGCAATGCTACCGCCGGCATAGCTCTCAGGATCATTTAAGCACACAAGCCACTCCACCACGACAAGGTAAAGATACCATGGAGGGAATAATAATAATAATAATAATAATAATAATAATAATATCATCATCATCCGGTATCATAGCAGCTGCCGCCGTCTTCCGGAAACCAAACGCCATTCCTCCTTGTCCATCCATTGAACTTCCTCCGATCCTCTGATATTCATAGCTGCTTGTATCTCTTCGGTCTTCCTTTCTTCCTCCTTTCCATTGGGATCCATTCCATAATAAATTTAAGCGATCTTTGCTCTGGCATTCTTTTGACATGGCCGTACCACTGTAATATTTTATTTTCTATAATGTCTATGATGTCGGGCTCCTCTTGCACACCCATCATTTTCCTTATTTCTTTATTTCGTATTCTATCCATTCTAGATTTTCCAGCTGATCTTCCAAAAGCATCCATTTCTGTACTTAAAATTATTTTCGTTTCCCTGGTAGGAATTTGCCAGACTTCAGCACCATATGTTAAAATGCTCTGAATTATGGTTTGATATATTTGTAAGTTTCTGTTTTTTTAAATATTTTTGCTCCACCAAACAAAATTTGAAGCATTTAATAATAATAATAATAATATAATAATAATAATAATAATAATAATAATAATAATAATAATAATAATAATTAATAATAATAATGTTTTATTTTAGCTGGCAGAGTTAAGGTCATAAAGGCCCTCTCTTCCACTCATCCAGCGAATAGTAGAATTATACAAAAATTACATACTTATTGCAATTTTAAGATATTATTAAAATACAGACTAAACGAAAGGCAATGATGATGTGATCTAATACTAGCTAATACTAACAAAAAAATGGAATATAATAAAATTAAAATTATATAAAACAAAGTAAGTAGTTTCCTAGATGATTATTTATAGAATATTGTATATAGTTGTTACGCAGTCAATGTTTTCATTGTGTCGAACTTAAGATAGCAGCTCATTTGTATTTAAATAATGATAGCGATTGACATTCCGATATTCGGATTTCGAAAATGAGAACACATAAATAAAAATTTTAAATATGTGAAAATAAACGCATTGTATAAAATAATGAGTATATGAAATGTTTTCTTACTAAATGTACAATGATTTTAAAATATGTTTTTATCGCCGACTTTCCTTGTTATAGCTAAACATATTTTTGTTAACTTTACTCAAACTGTAAATTTTATGAAATTTAACTTAAATCGGATTGATATAATCGTTAAAAGCTGTGACTGCTGTCCAATTTTCAATAAATTGATATCATATTTCGTGTAAAGTGACTTATTTCAGAGATTTTGTAACTGCTAAATTTGTTATAGTTGATTTTTCTGTACACTGAAGATTTCAGAAGGTTTTGTCAACTGTTATTGCTACAAAAATTAATAGCATTGTAATTTCTATGACAATTACTGAACTGTTAATTGTCACTATTACATTATCAATAACCATGACACATATAACTATCACCTCATTTTAATGGCATACAGAGTGTATCAAAATTTATAAAAACATATAGGTATTTCCAATTAAGTGTAAATTATTTTTTGCGCGATAGTGCGTTTTGTAATACTTACAGCAATGTCGACCATGACTGAAAGTTCAACGTCCTACACTTCGGGGTTGCCAACCTAAATAACTATACTGTAATATGTAATATTACAAAACGCGCGTGGGAAGTAAAACCACTGCCCTCTATGTATACTACATACAATGTATATACGAAAAATATCCAAAGTGTAGTGTTAATATACATTATACGAAACAAACCACTGCATTTTAAATGAACTAAACTTTATTTGAAACAATATAAAACAATAAATACATATTTGCCGCCATTTTATCACTGAGTTAATGTCACGGCCTCTTGTACTCTCAACTAATAAACATTGCCCACACTGTTAACGTTAGTCAATTGTTTATAATGAACGCAAATATTTCCAACAAAGATGTTATTATTTTACTATTATTATTTTGAAAATACCATAGCGCAAAATATAATGTACAACGCACATTTGTGAAGTTTTTTTGTGAACTAACTCACTGGCACTATCGAACCCGTAGGTTCATGGCCGCGCGGACATAAGCTCTCCATATATCCCTATCCTGAGCTAATGTTTTCCAATCATCCCCTGTACAATCTACTTCCCTCACATCACAGGTAATGTTATTCTCCCACCTCATTCTTTGCCTACCAACTGGGTGTTTCTCTCCGGTTTTCCTACAAGAAGCTTCCATACATGTCTTTCACCCCCATTCGTGCCACATGTCCTGCCCATCACAGTCTATGAGACTTAATTGTTCTTATTGTATCTAGCTTCCTGTAAAGACCATATAGTTCACTGTTTGCAGTCTTCTCCATTCACCTGTCTGTTCCTCTCTCTTTTGTACAAACATTTTCCTAAGAACTTTATTCTCAAATACTCATAATCGACTTTCCTCCCTTAAAGTAAGAGTCCATGTGTCGTTATAATATAACTGGTAGAACAATAGTTATATATATTCTCAGTTTAACGTTTTTTGAAAGGAGTTGGAAGTCAAAAGTTCTCTGTAATGTATAATAAACCCATTTCTAGAATTGAGCCTATGTTTAATTTCGGTTTACAGAATATCGGAAAATAGAAACCTCGCTATCGCTCGGTTTTTAAACATTTTCCTCGATTCTGTAAAAACCACTTTCCAACCTCGCATCGTAATGTACTATTAAATTTGCTTTTATCTACGACTACACAAAGATAGTTTGAAGTCAAAATTGCATTATGTGATAATGATAATAATAGTAATGATAATGAAAATAATAATAAATAATAATAAATAATAATAATAATAAATAATAAATAATAATATTAAATAATAATAATAATAAATAATAATAATAACAAATAATAATAAATAATAATAAATAATAATAATAATAATATTATTATTATACATCCTACACAGGCTATCAATATCTGCTATATAAATTATTACAATCACAAAAAATGCATTTTTTGTTTATTTACTTTTTAATAACTCTGATTTATTGGATCATTTTCATATAAACATTTTTATTGTAGGAGCAAAATTGAGTCCGTGACGTAAGGGTATTTACTACCTAACCTTTAATATGCGTCTTTTTTATTTCTCCATTTTCTTGACATTTTCCAAAACTTAAAATGCTCCTTACGATGCAATTTTTATGCTGTCAAAGTGAAATTGTATGGTTAGACTCTCCCATATATGGTAATTCATGTTTGCTATGCAGTATCTAGTCTAAGACACATGTGTTCTTTTAAATTGAGATGGAAAAAACAATGAGAGTGATAATTTTTTTTTCAAAAAATGAAAAATGAGCAGTATCCTCCCTTTATGATTTTTTTTTGCACAACAAATATATTTAGTGGAATTATAAAGACTCTGAATCTCAAATTTCATCAGAAAATATTTAAAAATACATCGTAAGGAGCATTATTTAGAAAATATTGAAAAAATGGTTTTAAAAAATCATAATTCTGAAACTATTCTACTTATAAACACCAAACCTCACAGAAACGTTTCTATAAACACATAATTTCAAAACAATCAGATGAAAACTAAAAAAAAATTAAATTCTCCATTCGGTCCCCTTAAGTGTACATTGAAGTCAGTGGCGGCCTGTAAACCATACATTGTCAACTACATGTTACTAATTTTTTAAGGAATAAAGCTATTGAGGTTCTTTTTCATCAAATTATTGTTTTATTATTCCATATTTCCATCGACCCTATCTAGTAGATAGCGAAAATGACCATAAAAATATAGGCTTATACAACAGGATGAATATGCGATATCCCTAATTCCATGATAAAGTTTCAAATCGTTGTCACGGAATTAATGGTTTTAAAATGTATTTTCTAAGTCAGTCCAGACTTGCCCACCTATTGAAATGCAATACAGAGCCTCAGAAGCCATCGTGAAGTTGAAAGTGGCTTAAGATTTTTTTCTCTACTCATAACTGTCCTTGAAGAAATGTTCTATATCTTGGGTATGCCCTTATTCGATTTATACTCAATCTCCGTCGTTATGACCACGTGTCTCCTTCATTTCAGGCCTTATCATGGCTACGCCTAAATGACAGAAGAACTTTACATTCACATACCTTACTATTCCAAATTCTGCATACATATTTACCAACTTATTTAACAACACGTTTTCAACATTTATCGGCTCATCACAATTTAGGAACAAGATCACAAGACTCTTCTTTACTTTTGATACCACAACACAGGACCTGTCTGTACTCTGAATCTTACACAATATCTATGGCTAGAGCACGGAACTCACTTCCCAGTCATGTCAGGGACTGTCAATCGCTGTCATTATTTAAATCCAAATTAACTGATATCTTAAGTTCGACACAATGAAAACATTAACTACATAACAACTATATAGAGCATTCTGTTAATAATCATGTAGGAAGCTACTTACTTTATTTTATATCATTTTAATTTTATTATATTCTATGTTTTTGTTAGCATTAGCTAGTATTAGATCCATCATCATTGTATTTTGTTTAGTCTGTATTTTAATATCTTAAAATTGTAATATGTACGTAATTTTTGTATAATTTTACTATTCGCTGGTTGAGTGGAAGAGAAGGCCTTATGGCCTTAACTCTGCCAGCTAAAATAAATCATTATTATTATTATTATTATTATTATTATTATTATTATTATTATTATTATTATTATTATTATTATTCAATACTAAGATTTTTTTTTGTCTAATGCCATCAGTTTGTCGTTTATGACATTTGTGGCTTTCTCCCCTGGCATTGGCTGAATTGTAATCCATTTCTTAGATTGGGGAACCTGAAAGGCGGAGTTACGTTACCCCGCTGATACGATGGGTGATAAATGATAATGAAGCTCCAGGAGAGTTCTTAATCTAAACTTATCCTAAATTCCAGACCATGGGTAACCACAGGAACAATTCCCTTTAAGGAAAAATTCCTATGGTCAATACTAATATCCTAAATTCCAGACCATGGGTAACCACAGGAACAATTCCCTTTAAGGTAGTAAAAGATTCCGGGCTATGTGGCCGTGGTCTATAACTGGCGTTTCTTCCAGACGTTTCTCCCTCAACTGCGGAGGGCATCTTCAGTGGCGAGCGCTAGAAGCTGTTGTTTCCCTGTCGTAGACTCGACTGCGACTCGAGTCTACGACAGGGAAACAAAAGCTTCTAGCGCTCGCCACTGAAGATGCCCTCCGCAGTTGAGGGAGAAACGTCTGGAAGAAACGCCAGTTATAGACCACGGCCACATAGCCCGGAATCTTTTACTACCATGATTACCGGCCGTGAAAGCCTGCATTCCACAATTCCCTTTACGGAAAAATTCCTATGGTCAATACTAATATACAATTTTAATATTGTTTTTTTAATATCGACTGAACCAAACTGCTACAGAAGTCTTAACAATATAAAATTATGATAATGGTACAGCACCATTCGTATTTTAGATTGTTTATTTTTTTTTCCTAATCGCATGGTTCTATTTCTCATATTTAACCGTGTGAATGTAGACAGTAAAAAAAAAACTCTTAAGAATATTAGTAAGCTTTCATATTAGTTACATTACGTAGAAATAAGTTCTAATCTAATTACATATTTTACTCACTAAACGCTGATAAAACAGTTCAACATGATTTTTGTCTCATGAGTACCAATAGTTTTACTTAATTCAGTTTTTTTCCGTGTTTTCAAATATGTATTAGGAATTTCTCCATCACCCACAGTTTTTTTTATTTCAATTTCAATTAATGGATTTAAATAATTATTTTTTAATAAAAGTTTTTTCGTCCATTTGTCCATTGTAAAATAAAACCAAATGAGCTAACTCAGGAGATGTCAGCTATGGAAAAGATATATCAAGGCAAATGGAATCCTAATATGCTGGCCGATTATTGTTGGGCCATCAAGAGGGATGCTCCACAGGCGAAATATAGCAGAAAATCGTCATATCTTATTTTCTAGGTGAGTCCGTATGTTCGAATATTGTGTAGTTACGAATAATAAAATATTAAAGTGTTTGAAATTATAAATGCCTGTCTCTCGGAAACCTTGCGCGATGGAGAAAAACTGATATCATATTTGAATTCAGGAGAAAAAAATACTATCAGAATCACATATTTTTCTTTCTGAGACAACAAAAGTTTATTTTTTGTTGCTCAGTGTAATAACTAGCCTACAGGCTAAGTAGATGCTTTTCTCAAACCAATTTCCTAAAATCGTATCTTCAGTGTTTATTAAATTATTATTGAGATTTTTTTATATTTTCAATTCTCGTTATTTCTCTAAAATGTTATTATTTTTAGTATTTTTTATTATTATTTCATGCTTATCCTTATAGAGGAAAATATTTTTGCTATATTTGTTTGCATATATACTAATAGTATTAATGATGTTTTTATTATTAATTTAACATTTCTCAATGAAAGATAAATTAAATTTGAAGAGAAAAATTTTCGCCTAGACCGGGACTCGAACCCGGGACCCTTGGCTTTCCGGGCCAAGTGCTCTACCAACTGAGCTACCGAGGAAAATTTTTCTCTTCAAATTTAATTTATCTTTCATTGAGAAATGTTAAATTAATAATAAAAACATCATCAGAGGCCTTACTGGCTTTTAAAGTAATGTTAAATTTCCAATAAATGTCTTCTTAACTAAGAAGCCGCCATTTGCAAAGATAGAAACAATGGTTTCAAAAGCATTTGGCGATAGGGAATTACAACGTATATAAGAGAAAAATTTGCGTCTAGATCGTAACTCGCCTCGGTAGCTCAGTTGGTAGAGCACTTGGCCCGGAAAGCCAAGGGTCCCGGGTTCGAGTCCCGGTATAGGCGAAAATTTTTCTCTTCAAATTCAAATTTACTAATAGTATTATTTAATGATAAGTTTATTGGAGGGAAATAGCCCTAAATATTAAATTTCGTTCGATATCACGTATCCAATTTTTGTATTCGCCTTCATACAGCCTCTAATATTGATTATCGACTTAATAATAAATGTCAAACTCAGTTTTACATTTAATTTACAAAATTCTGTTTTAATATCATGGGATTATGAACTCACTCACGGCGTTAAGATAGAACTATCACGGATTCAGGAGCCATATCACGTACTTAGGAATTATTATATTGGGAAAAGAATTATACATTTGGAGACAACTGTATATCAATTTGGAATGAATTTGATAAATAATCTCGTGTAATGTTCATATTATGTTCCTGTATTCATATTTTGTCACCATTATCTAAAATGATACATTTGCACAAAAAGGTAAAACACTATCATGGAATTAAGGAATCTTACCAAATATGGGTCATTCCACGTCAAGTGTCTTAAAATAAAAAATGGTCCCCACTCGACCATCTCAGAATTTGTTAAAAATTTGTGCATATGTACACATGCATTTGTTAGGTTACTGTATAAAATTTTGGCTCGATTTATGCAGTGTCTCCAGAGCTAGGGTCACCTGAGTGGACCTATGCCATGTCATGAAGCACGCGGCGCAAAGGTTTTGGTCAACTTTCATATAACCTTGTGCTTCAACTGTAGTGTCAGTTACCTTGAATTATTTTATACTAGTACAACGTATGTATTGTAAGCCTATGTTTTCCCTTTACAGAGATTTAGGCGCTCTCCCCCAACAGGCAAGAATTTGAACCATACTAATTTAGTTGCACTTGTTTTCGTATAGATGTCATTTTGAGTGGTCCGTGGTCAGCGTTCCGCCTCATACTGACATCTAGGAAACCAAGCTAGTACTAGGACGGGAAAATTCGGTAAATTTTGCTTAGAGGCCTCTTCATTCAGGCTTAAGGAATTTTTACGAGCCAGAAAATCTTCAGACTCGGGACCCACGGCTGAAAGTCCCTCCCGGAGGACTTGCTCCTTGGATTTTTCCCCGTCCTAAAAATCAATCGACCACGGCCGGGTTTGAACCCGCGACCCTCGGGACCAGAGGCAAGGAGCATAACCACTAGTCCACCGCGGCCGACACTAGTACAACGTATGGCGCTGAATGCAACTATAGCATTAAAATTGCTTAGAAATAATTACCACTTATGGTATTTGGTCTGAAAGTGCCTTGCAAAGTTTGACACAGAAGATTTATGCCATACTTTAACCATTGTTTACTACAAGGCTAAAGCAGCTGGGATCTTGATTTTCAGGCTGTCAACTAACAATTAGGTCCACATTATACTGTACCAGTATTACTTTCTATGAGTTAGGGTCGGTTTCACCAACAGAGGTAACTGTATTACGCCAGTTTAAGCTATCGTCGCTTAAGAAACAATACCGCGTAACTAACAAAAAACAAGTTTTACACAAGAAACAAAAAACTGTTTTTTTTCTCCTTAGTACCTATATATTGAAACCATTGTATCTATAAGTTTAGCGAGATCATCCTAATCCATGTTTGAACTGAGCGCACTTATTCAGTATAAAAATGTCAATTTCACCAAAACTGTCAGTTATGCGATATTGTTTCTTAAGCGACGCTATGCATTATACACGGGGAAAACTGGCGTAATACAGTTTCCTCTGTTAGTGAAAATGACCCTTAATAGTTCAGATTTTACTGACATCCCTTTTGAGGATAAAATTTAAAATAGCAAATTTTTAACATTTTTCAGGGCCAGTTTTCAATATGCCTATAATCTCGGATCTTATATTTACTGACACCCCTGGAAAGAGCACATTCGTTTCTACAACGGACATGAAAAAGTAAAATGGCAATTTTCCATATAAGGTATTAAAATAGCCTTAAATTACCCCAGGTGTTCGGCGTACCGGTGTGTTACAGCACAGAATTATAATATTTAATTTTAGGAAGTTATATTTTGAGGTTATTTTAATTATATTATTTTTGGTCTGGACATCTTACCTCAATATTAATGTTGATTTGTTCTTGGACATGTTTCAAAACAATTCTGTTTTATCGTCAGCTTTCCCAGACTGGTTTTATTTATGTTGCATTATGTTGCACCACCTGGATGTCGATGTCAGCTCCATCCTGTGGTTGGCCAAAGAACCTCCAAACCTGGATGTCGATGTCAGCTCCATCCTGTGGTTGGCCAAAGAACCTCCAAACCTTGTTGTTTGGAGGTTCTTTGGCCAACCACAGGATGGAGCTGACATCGACATCCAGGTGGTGCAACATAATGCAACATAAATAAAACCAGTCTGGGAAAGCTGACGATAAAACAGAATTGTTTTGAAACATGTCCAAGAACAAATCAACATTAATATTGAGGTAAGATGTCCAGACCAAAAATAATATAACAGAATTATAAGCTCAGACTGAGACTCGAATCCAGAGCCTTCGGCTTTCTAGGCCAATGCTCTACCGACTGAGCCATCTGGGCGAGTTCCAATCTAAACGCAATTTTTTCTCTTGTATACGTTGTCAATTCCATCACACCATATGCTATAAAATCTTTGCTTCTATCTTTGTAAACGGCGGCTTCTTTATTAAGAGGACATTTATTTGGCAATTTTACGTTACATTACAAAGCCAGTACAGCTTCTTTCGATAATCTTATTATTCATTTCATACACCTCAATATGGATAAATCATATTTGAAGAGAAAAATTATACGCTCAGACTGGGACTCGAACCCAAGATTTTGGATTTCTAGGCCAATGCTCTATCGACTGAGCCATCTGGGCGAGTTCCAATCTAAACAAAAATGTTTCTCTTATATACGTTTTCAATTCCCATAGCCTACTCCCCTATAGGTCTATGTGTGTATGTGTGTATTAACGCTTTAGTACCCTCATTTTTTCAGTACCAAATTCGTCATATAGCAACAGTGTTAAAAAGTAAGGCCATGTTTATTAACTAGAACTTTTATGAGCGGCCATATACCGGAAATGAAAATTTGAAAATCGCTCTAGTGACCATAATTTTCAATTTTTCGCAACGGAACTCTGTAGGCCTATATGCCATTCAAGTAAAATGAGAAATGTATATCTATTCTCCAAACCTTAGAAAAGTCCCGCGCCGTAGCCGAGTGCTTAAGGCAGGAAGACTTGGCGCAGAGCTACGGGACTTGCGCTGGTTCGAGTCTCCATGGGGAAGAAATTTTCTCATGGTATTTCGGCCAGTATGGGACCGGTGTCCACCCATCAAAGTGAGGCATTTGGGTAGCTACAATAAGTAGCGGCTCCAGGTTGAGAAAACCAGCTATAACGGCTGGGGACCCGATATGCTGACCACATGTCACTCCTACACTGGCTGATGGTCTACCTCTGTGGTTGACACATGTGGATATGAGGCCAGCAGCCGAATAATAGGCTAAGGGCCTTCTAGGCCTGTCGCGCCAGGAGGAGTAAACCTTAGAAAAATCCGACCATTAGAAATGGGGATTACCTAAAAGCTGTAAATTAAAAATCGCTCAATATATCTCAATTTCTTTTCTCACGATATAACTGGTTACTTAGGATTTAATTAACAAAAGAAAAATAGACTTGGCATAGCAGAAAAATCGGGCAATTAATTCGACTTGTTCAACAGTTCCTGAGTGACGGAGTTTTTTTTTTAACAACAGCTTGTTTCCGGATCAATGTTAACTGAGAATTTTTAGTTTCATTATAGTGTAGTTTTAACAGTTTAAATTTTAACTACCAATGTTGCTGAGCGTTGTATAATGATTTTCATTAATTTTAAGTTGCAATGTATTATTTGTTTTAGGAAAAGAAAAGAGTATCATTGTCTATGACGAATCTGAGAGAGACAGGACGAGAAAGTTTTCCCTTACTTCTGCAGACGTTAGAAAAAGAGTCATCTAGAAACGTTTGTGGTTGCGAATCTAGGCACAGCAAAGTCAGCAGTGGAGTGGCATTGATTTTGGGGCGGTGGCCTGGCAACATAACAGCAGGTTGTATTTCAGCAATACTTCTAACATTCGTCATCTTTGCAACAGTTCTGATGATTCTTACTATTCTAATAATCACCCATTTGAACGGTAACATCGCTCATCGTATGATCATCAAGAGAGAGACAGCACTTCTTGAAATCGATACATCTTGTGACTATCGCCAACAACAAGACGGTAAAATAATTTATCGTAGGACAACAAAATACAGTCCCGATATAAATTTGTTTGATGTACTATTAGAAAGTTCTCTCATACTGAAAAGAGATATTCTAAATGACACACAGCTGCATCAAACTGATTCTTTCAAAGGATTCTTTATTTCAAGTGAAGGAACATTCTCACGTCAAGAAGTCTGCTCCATAGAATCGGCTGCAAGATCAATGCCTAATAATACATTCTATTTAATAGTGTTTACTTCGAACAAGGAACTAACTTCTGATAAAGAAATTGATGATCTTGTAAAATTTTACGGAAACATAAAGGTGTTTCATCTTCCAGGACATAAATACTTTCGCGATTCCCCAATTGGAGACATTTTGGAGAACAGCAAATTTGATTCATCACTAATCAATTTTGCAGCTAGAGTTTTAACCCTTTGGAGATACGGAGGTATGAGTTTTGATACAAACTTAATCACAGTGAATAAAATTACAGGCAAATTATTTTCAATTCCACATGAACACGAGATCATGCTTTCCGACAGCGAAGCAAGGATTATGAGCGTTAGGGTGCAGTGCCATGCATTTCTTTATGAATCATGAATTCTTTGGTTTATTTCTATAAAGGAAAACACTTAAACAATAATATTAGTATTGGTGATGTAATGGAAGATGCTTTAACAACTTTCTGTTATAATTTTAGCAAGAGACCTGTTTCTTCTAAGTTATGTAAAGGTGTAATAGCTATGCCAAAACATTTAATCTGCAAAAAACTTCCTGAATCAATGGTTCGTGAAAAATCTTGTGTTTGGGCTTCGATTGATAAAAGTAATCTTCACTTAAGTGAGAAAATTTGTCCAGTGACGTATCATTCAAATACAACGAAGAAGAAACATATACGCAAGAAAATTAGTAGGCCTAAACATGAAAGGAAATTTAAATATGTCAGTTAGATTAGTATGATTAATTACAAGTGAACAATATGAATGCAAATGCTTGGCCACTATTTTAGACACTGTTTTACGAGTTATTTTTAATATTTTATGTTGTAAATACAATTAAATATTGAAAATATACAAAATAGCAATATTTGATTTTCCAAATTCTGCGTGGATCAAATTTTTCAATAGACATCTCACTTCATGATTTGAATATTTAGTACTTTTTCATTTCTTCTTTACGTTGCATATGTTTCATATAATTGTAAAACTCCGAACCATAAATATGTATCAACAACTGCAACAAATATTTCCAACATAATCAATTTTTAAAAGAAATATTAATATATTTGAAGAGAAAAATTTTTCGCCTAGACCGGGACTCGAACCCGGGACCCTTGGCTTTCCGGGCCAAGTGCTCTACCAACTGAGCTACCGAGGCGAGTTACGATCTAGGCACAAATTTTTCTCTTATGTACGTTGTAATTCCCTCGCGCCAAATGCTTGAAACCATAGCTTCTATCTTTGCAAATGGCGGCTTCTTAGTTAAGAAGACATTTATTGGGAATTTAACACTACTTTATAGCCAGTAGGGCTTCTATTGACGATTTTATTATTAATTTAACACTTCTCATAGAAGGATAAATTATATTTGAAGAGAAAAATTTTCGCCTAGACCGGTACTCGAACCCGGGACCCTTGGCTTTCCGGGCCAAGTGCTCTACCAACTGAGCTACCGAGGCGAGTCCCGGTCTAGGCGAAAATTTTTCTCTTCAAATATAATTTATCCTTCTATGAGAAGTGTTAAATTAATAATAAAATCGTAAATATTAATATGTTGTGTCTAATAACATGATGGAAAAATATCTGTACAAATTATTTTCTATTATGATATTACTTAATAATACTAATAATAATAATAATAACATGTATATGACACAACATATCTGAAGAGTCATACTAGATTGAAGTGGCTGCTGTCACCGAATAGCAGATGAAAATATACGGTGACTTTATGACGCAGTCTCTTAACCTTAATTTTAATTTTCTTAACACGACACTACTACTTCTCCAATAAGTACTCAGTTGTTATCGTAAAACTAAGTGGACTAAAATCCAAATTATATATAAAAAAAAAAAAAAGAACACTAACGGGAATCAAAATCTGGAACCCTATACTAGTCAGACATGCTAACCACAACACAAATTATCATAGCCCAACTTATGAAAGTCAAACAGAAAAGAATAGTTCCCTTATATTATATTTAATTTGCTTTATTCAATTTTGTATCAAGTGATTCGGAAATTCATAAAAATTGGTGGTATCATATGCAAATATCTCCACCGCCTCGGTTCTGATTATGCTTAACACTGTGAATCTCGCTATTGATCTATAGTCTCTGTAAACCAAATATATATATATATATATTTTCTATAAAGGTACAGATAGCCATCATTTCCAGAATTTTATGAAGTGGAACATTTATCTATTTTTTAAAACGAAAGAAGAATGTTTTTCTTCTAATAATAAAGAATTAAGAAAAAATAAGATACAATGTAGATTTTAAATAATACAAAATTACAGAATTTGTTTTTAATACACAAAATCGCAAAAGTGCGAATCTCGCTCCAAAGGATCAACACACTATTTTCTCTAAAGAAGAAAATATCCTGCAAATATTTCAAATCGTACAAACTCCCCCTTCTAAGGCGGGGTTTGTGATAGGACGTTTCACAGCCCTCTTGTAATATCATTTGATTTCCCTCTCCCGTCCTGAAATTAGTTGGCGCGATCCTTACTTCCTCACAAGGAACCTTCAACAATTGCATGCCCAAACCTATCTTGAAATTTATCCCAAAGAAGCGTTGTGATGTAACAAATAATTATCTGCCGCTTTTAACTGCAAGGCACAGATATGAAGCCTGAATCCAGCAATGAAAACTCACTGTGCGAAGCAGATGGACGTCTCTGCTTGAATAGAGTGGAATGAAGTGTGGCGGGAGACGATGCGGGGCGGGTTGTCAGGGTTATCCAATCCACCTAGTCAGGTGTTGTATATTACTTCTTTGCAGTTTAAATGAGGGATTTGGCGCTGCATTTTAGTACCTAGTAGTTAAAAGCAACATATATATATAAATTAATATTTAATTGTTTGTTCGTATTTTTGCGCTGTCATACTGTTCATACGATTTTGATGGGGCTTTTTGCAAATTGTTCAGGAGATTCCCGGTATGAACATAGGCTATAAAAGGGCTGTGATACTCAACTCAACGCCTTTAAAAACCACCCTTTGTAGTGAAAAACGTGAAAAAAGTAGTTTTTTGGAATGTTAAATGACCTAACCTGACCTGTACTATATACTTACTTACTTACTCACTGGCACTATCGAACCCGTAGGTTCATGGCCGCACGGACATAAGCTCTCCATACATCCCTATCCTGAGCTAATGCTTTCCAATCATTCCCTGTATAATCTACTTCCCTCAAATCAAAGTTAATGTTATTCTCCCACCTCATTCTTGGTCTACCAACTGGGCGTTTTCCCTCTGGCTTTCCTACAAGAAGCCTTTGGCATGGGTTCCCTGAAGTAGTCCCCGCCCGGAGAACCGAATGGGGGACTATCTGACCTCCGGAAAATTTTACCCCAGTTGAACCCATGTCCGCATTTCTTGACGGTTGTATTTTTACGGTGAAAGATCGTCACTCTTTCGACCAAGGTACTTTTTTCGTCTGGCTTATCACCTTCGACCATTCCGGCATGGGTAACCCTATCGGCAGCAATGCTACCGCCGGCATAGCTCTCAGGATCATTTAAGCACGCAAGCCACTCCATCACATGGTAAAGATACCATGGAGGGGACCTGTACTATATACTAAACTATGGGCCTACTGGCCCAACCTGACCGAACATGACCTATACTGACCAGACCATACCGAACTTAACATAACCTAATGTAACCTAATCTAACAGAACATACCTAACCAAACATAACTAAACCTGAACCTAACTTGAACCCAACTTGAACCTAACCTGAACCTAACTTGAACCTAAACGAACCTAACCTGAATCTAACCTTAACCAAGCCTGTATTTAAACTATACCTAACCTGAACCTAGCCTAAACCTAGTAAATATACATATATATATTACATCACGACATACCTCTGGGAAAAATTTCTAGATAGATTTCGTCATGCAATGTTTGAAAATTCCTTTATTAGAAAAAACAAACTATAATACGAAGTTTGTTGAAGAATTGTAGAATAAGAACACAGGACAACTTTTTTTTTTTTTGGTTCTGTAATTCTTTAAAAAGTGATAGTTATTAGAGAAAGCAGAATTAAAATTTATTTTAAGGACACATTGTTATTAATAGTGAGTGCAGAACATATTTTTAACAACTCACCTCATACAAATTCAAATCTCTTTCAATTCAGACGACTTTTCGTCCCTCTTCAAGTCTTCAACAGTTGGAGTCATGGCTCAAGAGGGACGAAAAATCGTCTAAATTCAAAGAGATCTGAACTTTTATGAGGTGAGTTGTTAAAAATTTGTTTTCCACTCACTATTAATGATACAACTTATAATGTTTACTTCCCAAGATTAATTATAATATACACATTGTTATGCTTCTTTGTATAGCGATCCCATTATAGGCCTTAGGAGGACCTTGGGATAGTAGGAGGTCAAGGCTCTCCCACCTCTCAATCGACAAGATACATCAACTGGACAACATATCGACAAGATACGTTAAATAGATAACATCCCTGAGTGACAGTCGCTTTTACCTCCAAAATATAAACATGGTACTCATTTTCGTAAGAGACTAGTCGATCCCTGTAACTAACGAATTATGAAGGAATATAATGGTGAAATTAAATGTTTCTTACCTCTTCTCATATAAATTTTCTAAGTAGATCGCGATTTCGAGACCACAAGGGTCTCATCTTCATCACTTTCTTGGTGACTGATGTTATGTCGAGCGGAAGAAACTCTTCTTCCCTCTGTTGGTGGACCGATGAACCTCTGCAAATTTTGACCTGATCCAGAGGTTCATCGGTCCACCAACAGAGGGAAGAAGATTTTCTTCCGATCGACATAACATCAGTCACCAAGAAAGTGCTGAAGATGAGACCTTTGTGGTCTCTAAATCGCGATCTACTTAGAAAATTTATATGAGGAGAGGTAAGAAACATTTAATGTCATCATAAATTAAACCTCATAGTGATTAATTCCTATAAAAGTAAAAAAAAAAAGATGGTGGATGGGAATTACAATGTATATAGAGAAAGATTTGCGTTTAGATCAGTATTTGCTCAGGTAGCTCAGTTGGTAGAGCACTTGGTCTAGAGAACCGAGGGTCCCGGGTTCAAGTCCCGGTCTGAGCGTATAATTGTTCTCTTCAAATATGATTTATCCATCATTGAGATGTACGAAATCAATAATAAAAACTTGGAAAAAGCCGTACTGGCTGTAATGTATAATTCCCAAATATGTCTTCTTAATAAAGGAGCCGCCATTTGCAAGATAGAAGCATGGCTTCACAGCATTTGGTGGATGGGAATTACAATGTATATAGAGAAAGATTTGCGTTTAGATCAGTACTTCCTCAGGTAGCTCAGTTGGTAGAGCACTTGGTCTAGAGAACCAAGGGTCCCGGGTTCAAGTCCCGGTCTGAGCGTATAATTGTTCTCTTCAAATATGATTTATCCATCATTGAGATGTACGAAATCAATAATAAAAACTTGGAAAAAGCCGTACTGGCTGTAATGTATAATTCCCAAATATGTCTTCTTAACAAAGGAGCCGCCATTTGCAAGATAGAAGCATGGCTTCACAGCATTTGGTGGATGGGAATTACAATGTATATAGAGAAAGATTTGCGTTTAGATCGGTACTTGCTCAGGTAGCTCAGTTGGTAGAGCACTTGGTCTAGAGAACCAAGGGTCCCGGGTTCAAGTCCCGGTCTGAGCGTATAATTTTTCTCTTCAAATATGATTTATCCATCATTGAGATGTACGAAATCAATAATAAAAAAAAATAAATAAAAAAAAAGGAATATAATGCCTATTCTAGAGCCGTTTTGAACTGTATTCTTCAAAGTACGAGATCACAAATAAAAAAAAGTTCATGCGTCTCGAAACTGCATTTTAAAGTATCAATATTTTATATGCAGAACAGATTTCTGAATGAGAGAAGTGGATAGCAGTTTGAACAATGATTTTAAGTTTAATATACCCATATCGACCACCGCTGTGGTCTCGAGGTAGCGTGCTGCCTTGTCACGCAGCGGGGTCCGGGTACGATTCCCGGTCGGGACAGGCTCCTGGGCGAGGTTTATTCGAGGTTTTTCCTCACCTGTAAGACATATGTCAGGAAGCTTAGGGCCCAAAGGTCCCCGAAAATCATCCGGCCAACATTATCATCCTTATCATTATCATCATCATCCTTCACCGATGTGAAAAGCAACGTGAAGCTACCACACATATAAATCCCTAGTAAAACTGCAAAGCATAGCATGTAAATGCTATGATTGCAGTGAAAGACCTGCCCTCGGACAGAATTACTATGGATGGTTGGATACCCATATCAACTTGCTTTTTGTGAAAATTATAGCCAGTAAAGATGGATTTCTTAATGGCATCTTAACAGGATCACGATGATCCACCATTTTTACATGAAAAGTGCTCTTATTGTCTCTATGATGCCATTTTTGAATTCTTATTTTCCTACAGACGCTTTGACATGTATGGTCATAACGCATCTATTTTTTGTTTTGTTTTTAAAGCTAGTCCTATTATGAAATGGTAAATATGATGAATGGGGTCTAGTCATGAAATTTCAACCCAGTATTTGCCTCGATATCTGAGGAAAACCAGGAAAATGTCTCAATTAGACTGGACAGTATTGGGGTTTGAATCCAGGACTTTCCAATACAAGTCTCAAGAGCTACCCCTTGTGCCAGCTCGCTTGATATTCCTTACTTATAAATTTTGAAATCCCAATATATTATTTTCAGTCCACCGCTGTGGTCTCGAGGTAGCGTGCTGCCTTGTCACGCAGCGGGCCCTGGTCCGATCCCCGGTCGGGACAGTTTTTCTGGGTGAGGTTTTTATCGGGGTTTCTTCTCACCTGTAAGACAAATGTGAGCAAAACTTTAAGGCCCAAACGGTCCC
Source organism: Diploptera punctata (assembly GCA_030220185.1). Classification (NCBI taxonomy): domain Eukaryota; kingdom Metazoa; phylum Arthropoda; class Insecta; order Blattodea; family Blaberidae; genus Diploptera; species Diploptera punctata. The sequence continues at coordinate 134,842 of JASPKZ010001983.1, forward strand.
CGAAATCATATGACCATCGCAATCATCATTATTCTCATTCATCTTAGATTAAGCTTAGGATTAGGAGCTCTCCTGGTGTACCACTATCATCGCTCGTCATATCATCGGGGCAACTAAGCCTGCCTTCCAGGCGCCACAACCTCAGAAGTGGGTTACAAGTACGCCATGCCAGGAGAGAATACCAGGAACGTCGAAAGACAACCTGGGGCATTTGCAAAATATATTATTTTCAAATCTTAAGCTAAGCATGTACAATATTTTGTGGATAATACTGAATAATACTTACCGATAATAAGAACAGAAATATGTATATATTTTATGAGTTGGGGAACGGCTATATAACTTGCTAGGAAATAAATTGCAACCATGCTCTCAGATATAAGATCGAAAAAATCAGCAGCTCTCAGACATACTGACGGCAGTAGGAGTTTAGAATTTTTCTGAAAAATTATGAAAATGGAAAATTTTAAAATGGTTATTTGATAAAAATGTATCTTACATGAAATCCTTGCAGAACGCTTGAGAATACAAATAGTTGGGCATAAAATGAAAGTAATCATAAATTAATTTAACAGTGTCCAAAATATATAATATCATCATCATCAACAACAAGGATTAAGTCCAATGGTCTGTTCCGATCTCATTATAGGTCGAATTGGTCGTTCCATCTCTTCAATGGTCTTCCCAACAATCTTCTCCCTTTTGGTTTATAATTATACATTCTTCTTGGTATACGCTGTTCATTTATTCGTAATACGTGCTGAAGGTAAGCATTTTGATAGTATTTTATTCTTTCACAGAGATAAAATAAATTAAGTTTTGTTCTTATAATCTTCGTTTTTCTTTTCATCGGTACTTTGGTATCCTACTATTGCTCTCAAAATCTTCATTTCTGCAGCCTCTATTTGTTTACTATCTGCTTTTGTTAATGTCCAGGTTTCACATCCATAGATAAGAGATGGAACTGCCAATACTGTAAAATTTAAAAATAGTTTCTTTTCTGGTTTTATTCAATAAAGTATGTTTAATTGTGCCACATAGTTAATTGAATCGTTGTATTTTAGTGCGTTTATCTAAATTTCTGTCATTACCTAAATGACATCCCAAATAATTAAAATTCTGAACTTGGTCTATAATTACATTGTTTATCACTATTTTTGTTCTTATTGCACAGTTTCCTTTCAGAGCTAATATTTTTGTTTTAGATGTAGATATTCTTAAATTGTATTTTATAAAGGTATAATTCCATTAGTTTTATATTAAATCCTCAGGGATAAAGAGAGGAGTTGAAAACTGGCAACTTAGCACTGCAGCAGGAAGTCGCTGCCACCGACGTATTCTATACCCACTTCGTTCTTAAAATGATCCTAGTCAAAACAAAACCATGTGACCTGCTCGCTTTTCATTGGTATTGAACACCGACGTACGCTGTAGAAGCAATAAGTACACGAAAATGTAGTTCCCTTCATTAAATTAAAAATATGTCCTCTGAATACACATGTTATTCTTCGTGAATGAAAATAACAATATTCAAAACATACTAAATATTGTAAAATATACCTAATCAATAATTACAACTTAAAATAGTTTATTACATATGGGTGACGCATTTGAGTCATGCTTCAGTCGATTCTCATGAAACAAAATGGTGGAAAGTATCAAGTATTCTGTTGCTGTCGCCATCTCCCTGTCAAAAGTGACAGTAAATATGGCGCGAATGGCGGAAGGATATTGCTTCTACAACGTATGTCGATGTCCATAACCAATGAAAAGCGAGCAGGTCACATGGTTTTGTTTTGACCAGGACCACTTTAAGAGCGAACAGGGCATATCTATAATGATGTAGCCCACTATTGTGTCCCTAGACTCTCCCTTGTCAAGAACCACTAGACCAAGTTAATTTAGTTACCTTATTTGGTCATAGATATCAATAATGGTATGCGGTCAACACATCGACTCAATTAGGCATCTAGCAGGTAAATAAGGTATTATACCACCAAGTTAACTTCGCACGGGCGGTGGGGAAGAGTTTTAGCGCTAGTTTCGCCGAATTACTGAATCTGTGGAAGGGATATAGGAGAAGATTGTACATCTGATCACGTACTGAAATGGTTCAATTTTAAGTATGGGCGGAGAATCCCTAAACACGTGTGAAAGATCTTAACATGGTTGTCAAATTAGTCATTTAAGCACAGTACGCTCAAGCGGTCGGATTATTTAAAATCACAGTATTTGTCGTCTCTCTCCGTTACAAGCCTCACAATAAATCACAAGTGGCAACATGTAATGAGAAGGGACAGCCCATTCCTACACGTAACCCCAATAGTAACAGGGTTGTCAAATTAGTCACGAGGATTAAACGTTCGGACAGGACAACGTCTGCCGGGTCCGCTAGTATATATATTGTTAAATTAGAAAAACTCAATTTCCAATACCAGTTTAAAGGTGTTGGATAGCAGTGAAAATAAAAAACTATTTTTAATTTCCGGTTTTAGTTAAACCTCCACTTCTAAAGGTGGGATTTGGCTAATTTTTTTAGAGAATACATTCCTGTTTTATTTTAAAGAACACAATGTGTTTTGTTGCGAAACATACACAATTACGTCCTCTAGAGAGGTTTTTAAATTTTAATTTCATGTAAACTCCCATTCCTAATGGTCTGATTTTGCAGGTGAATATATATATATATATATATATATATATATATATATATATATATATATAGGCTATATATCTTGGTCGTGGTAATTTTCGGGAAAGTAACACTATGAAGTAATTTTCAATACATAATTGAATGGGTTATTTTTTTATATCTCATCTCATAAAGTTCAGTGTTTTTCCGATACTAGTTTCAAAGTTACTGAAGTTTGACTGAAGATGAAGGCAAAGGCCTTTGAAACCGTTATCGTAAAAAACACACTTCAGGAAGCCAGATGTAAAAACATTTTATCGAACTGAATTACAGATTAAAAAGTAAGGTTGAACGCGGTGGAGGAGCTTGCGTACTAAAATAACCCTACGAGCTATGCCGGCAGTAATACTACTGCCAGAAAGGGTTACACATGCGGGAAGATCAAGGCGATATGACAGAATAAAAGAGAACTTGGTCCAAAGAGTGACGATCATTCACTGCAAAAATAAAACCGCCAAAGAATCCGGATATGGGTTCTACCGAAGGTCTGAAGCAAAAATTTAAAAATCGCTATATCGGCTGTAGTTTTTTATTTTCCGCAAAGAAACTTGGTATATTTAACTGGATTAAAATGAGACAGGAATTCTCCCAAAAATCAGATTATAAGTGCGCGTTGATCCAAAATATCCGGAATCTAAAAATCATTCTAGCGGCCGTGATGTTTGTTTTCTCGCAACCAATTTGCGTATATACGATTAAATAACAAAATAAATATATATTCTGTAAACAAGAAAATTGTATCATAAATTCAACTTACTGAAGAATTCGTTTAAATTACACAGTTGCTGGGTGACTGATACTCTAATCATCGTCCCTACATTTTAAACCATCAATCACAAATATTTTTTTAATGTCTAAAACAAATATTTCACTTTAATTTAATTTAATTTAAATTTAAAGAAGTAAGAACAAGGTGATAAAAGTATAAATAATATAAATATTTAAAAAAATAATCAAGATATGGATATATCTACTTACACACAATACTCCGTATATCAAAAGTGTGGACGATATCAAATTCACGAAGGCGTAGAAATTTCCAACTCCAAAAGCCACAGTATATACTGAAATAAACAGAATGTTAAATGTTTTGATACCAAAATATGTTTTGTATAACCTATGGTAAATTTGAACGAGACAAACAGAAAATCAAGTGAGAAGAGTTAATTGCACTGGTCAATATGATTTTTGTCTCATTGTACTTAATGCAGTTTTTTTATCGTGTTTTCAAATATGTATTCGGAATTTCTCCATCACCCACAGTTTTTTTTTTATTTCAATTTCAATTAATGGATTTAAATAATTATTCTTTTAATAAACCTAGATTTCTTCCCGGAAAATCTTGGCGCAGTGAGCGATGAGCACGGGGAACACTTTCATCAGGAGATTTCAGCAATGGAAAATATATATCAAGGCAAATAGAATCCTAATATGCTGACCGATTATTGTTGGACCATCAAGGCGAAACATAGCAGGAAATCGTCCTTTCTTACTTTCTAGGTGAGTCCGAATGTTCGAATATTGGTGTAGTAACGAATGTAGAACATATAAAGCGTTTGCGTCTCTCGGAAACCTTGCGCGATGGAGAAAAACGATACCATATTTGAATTCAGGAGAGAAAAATATTATCAGAATCACATATTTTTCTTTCTGAGACAAAAAAGTAATCAATTGAGTTGGTGTTTAAAATAAATATGAAAATCAAATAAAACTAAGTTTTATTTATATTTAATTAAATATAAAAAGTTTATTTTTTGTTGTTCAGCGTTATTTTTACAGCTTTCTAGGAATATACACTAGAAGGTTGGATTATACAGCTCTAACAAAAAAAAATGTTTTTTGTTGCCCTGGATATCTCTGAGAATTTCTATGTTTTCAAGTGCACGGTTTACGAATATATTCATGAAAGTGCTGAATGCGCTCTAAAATATTATAGAAGAAAATCTTATAAAAGGCGTTTCACTAAAGTATAACATGGGTTTTCGATTTTTTTTATTTACGTCGGTGTATATAAATTTATAAAAAATGACATAAATATATCTGTTTTTTTTTCATATTTTCCGATTTTCGTAGTGTAAAATGAAAATAGAGATTTTAAATAACAGAGCAAATCTTCCAAAATCATTGATACTTTCATGAATTGTGAGCATAAATATATCCGAAATTAATCTTATGTCAAGGGCAACAAAACGACTGTTGACCAGTGTTATCATTCCTATGGTGATCCAATTTGGCATGTGTTAAATTCATAATTAAATTATACACAAACGCATGACTACATAACAATGTAAAACTCTTTCTTTAACTTTGTTTAACCTCTGCCTCTATATGTATCCCACGCCATCCAGGCTTTACAGGGACACGAGCTGTCGGAAGAGAAATTGGGGAACTCTATATCATACGTTTACATATTTGACTACACGAAGGTCATCCCCGAATGAGTGATCAACAGAACCGAGGCAACACGAACATTTAAAAGAAGACCTATCATTCACTCGTACATTCATACGAAAGTAAGCCGAATGTGATATGGATGATTATGATGGCCAGACGATATTCGGGGACCATTTGGGCCTTGAAACTTCATGAAATTTGTCTTACAGGTGAGGAAAATCCCCGAAAAAAAGAATTCGCCCAGGAAATTTATCCCAACCCGAGCCCGCTGTCTATGAGGTAACAAAGTTACCTCAAACGGTGGACACAACCAAAAAAATATATAAATGTTGTACATAACCTACTGGTATGCATCCATAGTTACTGGACGTCATAAAACGATGTCTAAGGACTTAAAAAGTAGAAGAATATTTCAAAATTAAAACAACTTAATTGTATTTTAAAATCATTAGGAAGTAACATTATGAGGTTTAATTTAATAATTGAGTTTGTATTTTTTTTTGACATTCGTACCTCATACGTTTGTTTTGTTGTACGTTTGTCTGTCACAAACTAGTTTTTCTTTTCTTCTAGTTGTAGGCCCGGAGAAAGGAGCATCATTACCAAGTTCTTTGGAACACAGATCCAGGGCCGACAACTTGAAGAAAAGAAAAAACAGTTTGTGACAAGCTGAAGATGGAGCAATAAGCTTTGAAACGATCGTCCAACAAAACAAACGTATGAGGTGAGAATATTAATAATACAAACTCAATTATTAACTTAATTGTAACTAACTCAATTGACCTATCGAACCATAGGCTCATGTCTGCGTGAACATAAGCTCTCCTTATATTTCTATCCTGAGCTAATTTTTTCTTATCAACTCCTGTATAATCTACTTCCCTCAAATCATGGTTAATGTTATTCTCCCACCTCATTCGTTGCCTACCAACTGGGCATTTTCCCTATGTATTTCATTCTCCCACCTCATTCGTTGCCTACCAACTGGGCATTTTCCCTATGTATTTCCTGCAAAAAGTTTCCAAGCCCCTCTTCCAATCGAATTTCGTGCCACATGTTCATCCAATTGCAATCTACGAGACACAACTGTTCTTACTATATCTGATTTGCTGTAACGATCATGTACCCCATTGTTAAGTAGTCTCCTCCATTCAGTTGTCTTTTCATCTCTCTTTGGTCCAAAAATTTTCATTAGCATTTTATTATCAAATACTTGTAATATTTTCTCCTCCCTAAAGTAAGATCCATGTTTTGCATCCACATAAAGATTCGGGAAAATAACAGTTTTATATTTTTCCAGTTGTCCACCGCTGTGGTCTCGAGGTAGCGTGCTGCCTTGTCACGCAGGGAGCCCGGGTTCGATCCTCGGTCGAGACGGTTTTTCTGGGTGAGGTTTTTATCGGGGTTTTTCCTCAACTGTAAGACAAATGTCAGGAAAACTTTAAGGCTCAAACGGTCCCCGAAATCATATGGCCATCGCAATCATTCATATTCATCTTAGATTAAGCTTAGGATTAGGACTCTCCTGGCGCACCACTATCATCATCACTCATCATATCATCATCGGGGCAACGTAACCCCGCCCACCAGGCGCCCCAACCTCAGAAGTACGCCATGTCAGAGGAGAGAACACCAGGAATGTCGAAAGAGAACCTGGGGCATTTGCAAAAAATATATATATATATATATATATATATATATATATATATTTCCAGTTTAACTTTTTTTTAAGCTGGAACTACAAGCGTCCCTGTAATGCGCAATAGCACAAATTTCCACAATTGAGTCTATTTTTAATTTATTTGTGGATCTCATTCCTATTTGTAATTATTGTTCGTAGGTACTTTAATTCAGTGCGCAGTTAAACATTCATGAATTCAGCAAAATGAAAAAAAAAATGGAATATTATTTTCTTCTTCTTCTTCTTCCTTCCAAGTATTAGGCCAAGGCCTGTTACGATCCTATAGAAAATTTTCCCTCCAGCGTTTTATAGGACGGCCCAGTGATCTTCGTCCTCTTGGTATATAATTATAAACAGCTTTGGGGATCCGATTTGAAGTCATTCTTTCAAGATGGTGTTTCCAATTTAGTTGGTACTGTTTCCCTCAGGGGTCCTCATCTAGGGGATATGTGGATGGCGAGCACAAGGTGCCCAAGCTGAGCAAAACATTTCTTCCACTTACTTGTGTTTTGCACTCTTTTAACTTTACTATCTGACCTCTCTTGGTTAACTCTTGTTTTTTTCGACCCCGACGCTATTAGGGCATCCGAGTGCTAGGGAGTCTTTCCTTTCTTCCATTTCTTCTTTCCTTTATTTTCTTTTCTTCTCCAGAAAAGCCTGACCAGAGGCTATAAGATGGCAGCCCCATCACTGGTCTTGCCTTCCTTTGGCCAGCAACCAATCGAAGGGACTATTATTATGCTTTCAAGTCTTATACGAGAATTTCCCGGAAGGAATATTATTTTAAGAATATATAACATGCATAATTATAATAATAATACAAAACTTATAATTATCTATATTTAAATTAATGTTGGGAAGTAAACATTATGAAATTCATCGGAGAACATATTGTTTAAACAACTCACCTCATAGGATGCATGCTTCCATGATATCGCGATTTCAAACATAGTCATGTTCATCGTCAGCCATAACTCCGACTGATGAAATTCTTCGGCCGTCAACTATTCTATTGTCGCCATCTTCAGTGCTGCCATCTATGGTTGAATTTATGAATTTCGAAATCAATGTAATTTTGTTAGGGATATCAAAATTCATTGATCTATTTTTGTTTTTCTGAATGTATATTTTTTCCCAAACTGTCAATTCCAAAGGTTTCTCTACTTGTTTTAAAAGTTTAGCTTCTCTTCCAATTTTATGATGTTCTAATAAACTATGTGCAGCAATTGTTTATTAGAACATCATAAAATTGGAAGAGAAGCTAAACTTTTAAAACAAGTAGAGAAACCTTTGGAATTGACAGTTTGGGAAAAAATATACATTCAGAAAAACAAAAATAGATCAATGAATTTTGATATCCCTAACAAAATTACATTGATTTCGAAATTCATAAATTCAACCATAGATGGCAGCACTGAAGATGGCGACAATAGAATAGTTGACGGCCGAAGAATTTCATCAGTCGGAGTTATGGCTGACGATGAACATGACTATGTTTGAAATCGCGATATCATGGAAGCATGCATCCTATGAGGTGAGTTGTTTAAACAATATGTTCTCCGATGAATTTTAATGATTATACCTCATAATGTTTACTTCCCAACATTAATTAAATATAAACATTATGAAGTTATATCATTAATAGTGAGTGGAGAACATATTTTTTAATAACTCACCTCATACAATTTGAAAAATACGAAAAATCGTTTGAAACCAATGGTATCAAAGAAATTTGAAATTGTATGAGACGAGTTATTAAAAATATGTTCTCAACTCAATATTAATTATAATTATTTGTCCTAAAATTAATATCTTCAACGATATATTTCCAAATCCAATTATAGACGATATTGCTAAAATGCAATTAATATAATGAAATATTCTCTATTCTTTTGTGTGAAGCTTTTATGTATCACAACGCGAAATAAACTATAGTTCAAGTCACAGACGTTCTAATTCAAATCCGGGCATGAAAGGGCCGATTCTTTTAATAGAGTCCTATTATATTTAATTAATGTTGGGAAGTAAACATTATGAGGTATAATCATTAAAATTCATCGGAAAACATATTGTTTAAACAACTCACCTCATAGGATCCATGCTTCCATGATATCGCGATTTCAAACATAGTCATGTTCATCGTCAGCCATAACTCCGACTGACGAAATTCTTCGGCCGTCAACTATTCTATTGTCGCCATCTTCAGTGCTGCCATCTATGGTTGAATTTATGAACTTAGAAATCAATGTAATTTCGTTAGGGATATCAAAATTCATTGATCTATTTTTGTTTTTCTGAATGTATATATTTTCCCAAACTGTCAATTCCAAAGGTTTCTCTACTTGTTTTAAAAGTTTAGCTTCTCTTCCAATTTTATGATGTTCTAATAAACTATGTGCAGCAATTGCAGATTTTTCAATTTCACAATTTTTAATATTTCTGAAATGTTCTTTTGTCCGAATTTCCAAATTCCTTCTTGTTTTTCCTATATAAACTTTATTGCAATCTTCACAATTTATTTGATAAATTCCAGATTTCTTACTGTCTGGAACATTGACTTTTTTATTGGTACTTAGAAGATTACCCAGACTAAATTTATTTATTGGTGTCAAAGAAATGTTGTATTTGTCAAATTTTTTTTTGAAATTTCCTATGCATTTCAGGATGGTAAGTAATTTTCTTGTATTTTTTCTTTTCTTTGCAATTTTGTAGAGTAGTATATTCATTAACTCTTTTATTGTGTTTGAATTTCTTCAACTTATTTATAATTAATTCTTTATCAAAACCATTTAATCTAGCAGTGTTTAAGATATCCTATGAGGTGAGTTGTTTAAACAATATGTTCTCCGATGAATTTTAGAGTCCTATTACTTCAGGTTTAAGGTTCTTTGAAGTGCCGCATATCTATAAAATGCATATAATGCTTCACATTTTACATGCGAAGAAAACCATACTCAGGATTTGTACTCCCTTAAAAATACATCGACTCTGGCTAAATTTAAAAACGAAAACCTAGCCCTGAAATTTTAATTAAATAGTAAAAAATAGATATGTATTGAAAATTTGTAAATTTATGGTAAAATCAAATGTTTCCTACCTCTCCTCATATAAATCTTCTAAGTACATCGCGATTTCGAGACCATAACGGTCTCATCTTCACTACTATCTTGGCGACTGATGTTATGTCGATCGGAAGAAACTCTTGTTCTTCCCTCTGTTGGTGGACAGATGAACTTCTGGATCAAGTCATAATTTGCGGGAATTTCTTTTGTTTTTCTGGACTCACGGTTTGGGAAAAAATCCACATTCAGAAAAACAAAGGAAAACTTATGAACTTCGAAATGTCCGCAAATTGTGACCTCATCCAGAGGTTTATCGGTCCACCAACAGGGGGAAGAAGAGTTTCTTCCGATCGACATAACATCAGTCGCCAAGATAGTACTGAAGATGAGACCGTTATGGTCTCGAAATCGCGATCTACTTAGAAGATTTATATGAGGAGAGTTAGGAAACACTTGATTTCACCATAAATTAAACCTCATAGTAATTAATTCCTGTAAACATTTTAAAAAGTGTAAATTTATACCTGGTTTTTGATTAAAATTTTGTAATGTTCGAGACTTTGAGTTAAGAAACGATCCATCGTCCAATAAAATCCAACCTGTTTTTCCGAACAATAATTCCTGTAAAGCCATTCTCTGAAAATTAAATTATACAACTTCCTTAATCAAAATTTAAGTTCAAAGAATAAAAATACATTTGATTTGAGTTTATGCACGAAGGTTGGAACTTTAATAATGGCAACACTGCTTTGAGACGTCATGTGACGGAACATAATGATGTCGCTGATAGCACATGTCAATTACCTTACCTCAGAATATATGGACTATTCCTTCCCACATTACGCGCATGGGAAATGGCGAGAGAAACAGAGCCTCGTCTTAGATAGCGGTCTAATGCAGTGTTGTACGATGTTTTCGAAACAGGAACAACGGAGTTGGATAAATATTGAATTTGACAGATGTCGTACAGCACAGCAGTGTCATCAAGGTCTTCAAGAGGCTTGCGGGGAATACACATTGCCTTACAGAACAGTGGCACGGCGGGGAAGCCACAAGAGTAGCATCGTTTTTGGCTTTTATCACCGTGCCACACTGTTCTGTAAGGCAATGCAGATTCCCGCAAATCTCTTGAAGGCCTTGATAACACTGCGACACATTCAATCTTTATCCAATTGCGTTGTTCCTGTTTTGAAAACTTTGTAACAACACTATATTAAACTGCCAGCTAATATGAGGTTCCTCTCGGCAGTTGGTAAGCGCGTGATATGGAAAGGAAGAGTTTATATGTCCCGAGTTCAGGTAGGTATGTAACTGACATGTGCTATCAGCGACATTGTTAGGTTCCGTCGCATAAAATTACTACAGCAGTGTTGCCAATATTGAAGATTCAACCCTAGAAATACTAAATAAACAAATAAAGTTAAAACTATATTTAGGCTTATAATGCATGATTATATATGTATGTATATGTATATATATATATATATATATATATATATATATATATATATATATATCATCATCACTCCAGGGATTAGGCAATTGCCCGTTCCGACTTCATAATGCATCAGCCCAACGTCTTCTAGGTCTTCCAACATCACGTCTTCCTCTTGCTTGATAATTTCTTGCTACCAATGGATATCTCTCCTTACTCATTCCATCCATATGAACAATCCATTTCTGTCTGTAATTCGTGACCTCATCCAATAAAGGGTGTACTTTCAATTCTTCTCTTATATCCTCATTTCTTATTCTATCAAGTTTTGTACATCCTTTTACTTGTCTTAGGAACCCCATCTCCGCCGTCTGTATTCTATCCTTCTGTTTTTACATTGGAGCCCAAGTTTCACATCCATACAATATTGTGGGAACCGCCATAACATTATACATGTTTATCTTGGTTTCTTTTCTAATTTTATTTTTGAATGTTCTCTGTACTGTTCCACACACCGTCTGAAATTTATTTATTTTGGAGTCAATATCTCTTTCCACATTGTAGCCAACATCGCAGCCCAAATATATATATATATATATATATATATATTCATCCATATACATATATATATATATATATATTCATCCATCCATCCATAGTAATTCTGTCCGAGGGCAGGTCTTTCACAGCAATCATAGCATTTTCATGCTATGCTTTGCAGCTTTACTAGGGAATTAGGCCTATAGGTGTGGTAGCTTCCCGTTGCTTTTCACACCGGTGAAGGATGATGATGATGATGATGCCGGATGATTTTGGGGACCGTTGGGCCCTAAGCTTCCTAACATTTGTCTTACAGGTGAGGAAAAACTCCAAAAAAAAAAACCTCACTCAGGAGCCTGTCCCGACCGGGAATCTACGCAGTCTTTGGCGAAACGTCGGGGAAATTCAAGCCTCGAGATCACGGCCTACAGCCCGGAAATCTTCTTCGAGATCATCATAGCAACTCCGGCCGTGAAAGCTTAAGTCAATACATGTTGCAGTCTGTTTTCGTTTTCTGTGGTACAAGTTGTGACACATGCTAGCTGCCGCAGTTGCTTGGCACATTTTTGTCCCTGGCACTTGTGCAGCAACATGATGCATAGGCCTGCTGTTTCCATATCAACAAATTTCAGGCACATGTGACGGCACATGACGCTCAACACGTTGTGGGACGAATTTGTATTAATGGAAACGAGCCTTTAGTTGTGTCCACAACATGTGACAGCAATTTAAAATAAGAAACTGAGATCATCATCATCTGCCTTTCAAGTATTAGGCCCAGTGGCCTGTTACGGTCTCCCGCCATCTCCGAAAAGGTCGACCCACAGATCTTCTGCCTCGAGGAATGTAGTGAAGAATTTGTTTTGGTATTCTGTGACGATCCAAGCGCTGAATATGGGCTAGCCAATTGTTTCTATATTCTTGGAGGTATTCAGATATAGGTACGATGTTTAACTCTCTGGCTATTGTTGAATTTCTTTGGTGGTCTAGAAGGCTATAACCTGTAGTTCGTCGCAGAAATTTCATCTCCGTGGCTGTAATATGACGATCATCCTGAGTTCTGATGGTCCAAGCTTCACTGCCATAACAGATTATGGGTCTAGCGAGAATTTTATAGATTTTCATTCTTGTGTGTCTCTGCACTTTTGATGGTTTAAAAACTTGGTTGATAATTCTTAAAGCTTTATTATAGTTTTGTATTTTAAAGGATATATCACATCCCTCATTATAAGTTAGATTATATCCCAAGTATTTAAATGAATTAACTTGCTCTAATAGAATTCTGAATACAAATTTTCTTCTTACTGGGAATTTCCCTTGAAAGGCCATAACGTTAGATTTTGTTGTTGATATTTCCATGTTAAATCGTTGGGCTATTATATTAAGATGATGAGTGGAATATTGTAATTCATCTGCATTATTGCCGAAAAGAGCCTGATCATCTGCATATAAGAGCGTGTCTAAAATTGTGTGTCTTGAGAGAGGAATATTACCATGAACTGTCAATCTCCAGTGTCTGATGATAGCATTAATGTATACATTAAATAGAAGTGGCGATAGAGGGCATCCTTGTCTGACTCCGCAATTTATATGTTTCCAATCTGACAAATCTGTTCCTATTTGTACTGCTATGATGTTATTTTTATACAGATTAAAAATGTTTGGATCAGTTGATTTGGTGTTCCATCATCAGTTAAGATATCTAAAAGTTTTTGTCTGAGATTTGTACTGTAACCGAGGTAAGTTCCAGTTGTACTATAAACAAACTTGTATAAGGTATTACTTTGCCGACACAGTCTATTGTGGAACCGTGGTGCTACTTTTACCCACCATATGACTGAATTGTGTACGGAACTGTCATCAATAGAAACATTGTTCTTAGGCAACATCGTATTTTATGGGGAACAAGACTGAATACAAGGTAATGTGGTACCAATAATTAGGAACTTGCATTTCTTATATATTTATGACTAATTAACTCATGTCGCAAATCGTAGTCAATGACCAATCACGTTTCAATGAATTCTGTTTTACACCAATGACAGTCGTGTTTCACCTCGCTCTTTATCGATTTCTCTTTATCAGCTTCTGCTTTTGTGATAAAGAAAGCTTCTCCTTTTTTAATATTCTGAACAGGTTAGACCATTATTTCTCTCAAACAAATACATTGAATATAGCAAATAATGAATAGATTCAGTCATTTTACTGAGTTGTTTATTCAAAATATAAATGATTAACCTATAATGTCGATTATAATAGTTTGGTGTGTTTCATTATTTCTCCACTAGAGTGCATTCTTACAATATTGCGATCCTATTTGGCAATAAATAATATGACCGAGTTGCAGTGAATATACATAACCTCACATTTCTAATTTGTTTTCAAACATCGCCGTTTACATTAACTATATAAATATTTTAAAACACCGGTAACTATATTCAAATACTTATTTTTTAGTAAAGAGCTTAATTTTATTCGTTAAATAGTCCTAACAAATTCCACTCATAATTTCCAAATTCTCTAGATAAATTCACTCCTCACTTCGTGAGTCGTGAATTTATCAATAATTTGGAAATCACTCGTGGCATTACTTTTGACAAATATTATACATGGGCCTACTTAGACGGACGTTTACGCTTTTCCATGATGTCGATAGACATCCTTTATTTACAATTTCGTTAGCTATACAAACAGAATACATGCGCCATGCTGACATATCTGTAAATTGTGTTATTTTCAACAAATCCTCAATGGCTAATGAAGAATATTTCCACTGAACTGTTTGAAAACATTCAAAATAATTTTTACTCTCTGGTTTTTAAACGTTTTCGTTTTTGACGCTTCAAAAAATGTAGAAGCAGTAATTTTAAACAATTGAAATTCGTAACTATTAAAACATGAAATAGTTAATTATTTAATGTATTAAAATTGTAATTATATATATATATATATATATCAATCAAAATTCTCCCATATAACTTATACGGAAACATATGCCAGATAATACATATTTATTTGTTTCGAATGTTAGAAAGCGAACTACAATTTCTTATACGCTTAAAGGTTAACAGTTATTCGACCAATGAAAACGCAGTCCTTATACGTATCTGGTTTTGTTTACATTACAACTGGAAGTTAGCTCGGAAGAGATACAGAAAGTTATTTTACTGATATATTTTGAAGAAGTTGAACATATTCATTCATCATAAAAAACTTTTAAAAATACCCTCAATTCATGTCCAACTCAGGGTCGGTTCGAGGAATGAGATGAGAAGAAGCCGCTATATTTATAGAGGTCTGTGAACTACAAGGGTCGACCATCCCTGACGCACCATCACAGGGAAGGATGAAGGGAATGGATTAGATGAGTATGGAGAAATGGTGGAATGAAATTTGTGGCAGGGTAAAACGGGAGAAACCTCGAGAAAAACTTGCCCAAGCTCCGTTTCGTCCGCCATGAAACTCACGTGGAGAGACCAAGACTCGTTCTCGGTGGTGAGAGGCGAGCGTCTAACCGCTTGCGCCACGGAACCACCTAGAAAAAAGTCTTCTTCTTCTTCCTTTCCAGGATTAGGTCAAATGCGACCTGTTCCGGTCTCAAGTCCATCGTTTCCCTGGCCGTCCCAAATATATTTTTCCATGTGGTTTGTAGGTGTTGATCTTTTTGGGTAATCTTGTATTGTCCATTCTGTCTAAATGTTCTTTCCATTGGTATTTGTGCTCTTCTAGTTTATCAACTATTGAAAATATCTCCAGTTAATTTCTTATTGATTCATTGTGTAATCTAACCATTCGTGTACATCCTTTTACTGACCTTAAAAATGTCATTTCAGTGGCTTGAATGTGTGAGATATATATGTTTTAAGTACCCAAGATTCAGATCCATATAAAAGAACAGGAACAGTCATAATTTTATAAAACCTGAGCTGAGTTTCTCTTCGAGTCTTTCGGAGGGTTCTTCTTATGGTGCCACACATAATTTTATATCGGTTTAATTTATTATGTATATCCCAATCATAGCTATATGTTATATCTGAACCAAGATAGTTAAAGTGTGCTATCTGTTCTATTATTCCATTATTGATCACTATTTTTGCTCTGACTGGCACTTTGCCCTGAAAAGCCAAACTTTTAGTTTTTGAAGTTGAGACGTTGAGATTATAATACAGTCCTAATTCATTCAACATGTAAATGACTCTTTGTAAATCATCCTCTGATTTCTGTGTAATTACCAGATCGTCTGCATACATTAAAATATTCATATACAAAAAACTACGTATGCTATTCCACATATAATAATATTGATTTTAATATGGATCCTTATCTTCTACAGTTAATCATATGACATTAATACGAATAGATATCCTAGCAATACCTTAGTTGCCTATTAGTAGGGCAAGGCAATTAATGATTTTGCATCTTTTTCTTATGAAGGTTGAAACATTGCTTACATATATGAAAGTGTACGGCATTAAAAAACGGATTAAATAAAAACAATTCGTTAGGGCATTTTTTTTGCATTTTCTTAACTTTTTTTAGGGATAGGTAATTTTTTTTGGCTATTTTTAGGTAATTTTGAGCAGTTCTTACAATTTTCCGGAAGGCTGTGGCATTATTTGTATCTGATTTAAGATTTTTATTATAATTCAGTATTTTTCCTTGTCAATACAATTTCTTGGAATTAAGTAGTTGTTTTGCTAACTACTACCCCTATTTTTCAAGGTATGTGCATAATGAACTTGCCCACTTCTAGGAATTTTATTCACTTTCTTAGAGCTCATGCTAGCTTTTACCCCTATTTTGATTAACTGCAATTCAAAATTGCTGTAAAAGTGCACTGTGTAATTGAAATGGATTTTCTGCAATAAAAGGTACCCTAATATGTATTTTTTAAATACTTTTCTTTTAATATTTTGATGTTAAGTTAAATTTTATGTAATTCAGTTATCAAGTGAGTACTTAATCTAATAAATAGTATTTTTATTGGTAATTCTTAACTTTTTATTTATAATTTATATATTTTATTGGTCTTTTTTTTGCATTTTTTAGGTCATAAATGCATTTTTTATTTTGCATTTTTTACCAATTTATAGGTCATTAAATGCCTTGCCCTACCTATTAGATATCATCATGATATCTTTAGGGAAATAAACATGACTAAATTAACTTAGTTCAGTAACCCCTAACAAAAGAGAGATTGAGGTCCAACATTGGACTATTATGCCACTTTAAATAAATAGAATATACCTACCAAAATTAACAATCCAAGTGATACGGCCCTGATTTTGCACAACGTATTATGCTCTGGTACCAAGCTACGAATCTGAAAGTTACAAAACATATTACACTTAAATAACACAATTTTCAAATATCACAGATTAAATTATCGGCCGTGGTGGACTAGTGGTTATGCTCCTTGCCTGTGGTCCCGAGAGTCGCGGGTTCAAACCCGGCCGGGGTCGATGGATTTTTTTAGGACGGAAAAAATCCAAGAAGCAAGTCCTCCGGGAGGGACTTTAAGCGGTGGGTCCCGAGTCTGAAAATGTTTAGGCTCGTAAAAAATCCTTAAGCCCTAATGAAAAGGCCTCTAAGCAAAATTTACCGAATTTTCCCGTCCTAGTACTACCTTGGTTTCCTAGATGTCAGTATGAGGCGGAACGCTGACCATGGATCATTCAAAAATGACATCTATACGAAAACAAGTGTAACTAAATTAGCACGGTTCAAATTCTTTCCTGTAGGGGGAAAGCGCCTAAATCTCTGTAAAGGGAAAACATGGGCTTACAATACCATACAGATTAAATTAGCAGCCTATAAGGATAAATGAGCATCGAATGCTATTCTATTCATTCCCAACGTTTTCAAAATTGTAATTACTGTATCTTTATTTGCCAGTTGTTGGTATATAATGATACAGTAATTACAAATTTGAAAACGCTTAATTTCATGCTGGAATGTTAAAAAATATTCAATTTGATAAAAAACCTATTGATATGTATTTAACTTCTCATCTCTTACATTATTAAGTTAACTAACTAACTAGGCTAACTAACTAACTCACTGGCACTATCGAACCCGTAGGTTCATGGCCGCGCGGACATAAGCTCTCCATATATCCCTATCCTGAGCCAATGTTTTCCAATCATCCCCTGTATAATCTACTTCCCTCAAATCATAGTTAATGTTATTCTCCCACCTCATTCTTAGTCTACCAACTGGGCGTTTTCCCTCTGGTTTTCCTACAAGAATCTTCCATGCACGTCTTTCATTCCCCATTCGTGCCACATGTCCTGCCCATCACCGTCTACGAGACTTAAGTTTTCTCATTATATCTAGCTTCCTATAAAGACCATATAGTTCACTGTTATGCAGTCTTCTCCGTTCACCTGTCTGTTCATCTCTCTTTGGTCCAAAAATGATCCTAACAACTTTATTCTCAAATACTCGTAATCTCTTTTCCTGCCTTAAAGTAAGAGTCCATGTTTCGCATACATATAATATAACTGGTAGAATAATAGTTTTATATATTTTCGTTTAACGTTTTTTGAAAGGAGTTGGGAAGTCAAGAGTCTCTGTAATGCATAATAGCACGCATTTCCAGTATTGAGCCTATGTTTAATTTACTTGTGCATCTCATTCCTGTTTGTGATTATTGTTCCTAGGTATTTGAAATCAGCCACTTCCAGAAATTTCCCTCATTTGTCATTAGCTGCCCATTTCCGTTATATAATGTATTTTTATGTATGGCCATATTTTAGTTTTATTGATATTTACTTCCAGTCCCAATTTCTCAGTGTTACTCAGTAGTGTGTGCGTGTTGGCCTTTAGTATCTCCTCGCTATCGGCCAGTAGTACATTATTAAAATAAAATAATTAAATATTACTTTTTTTCCTTAAATTTACTTCAACGTATTTCGTACCTCTAGTTACATGGAGCTTAGGTTACGAGTTCAAGAGGATTTTATTGACAGAGAAAAAGGGGGAGATAGAACGGGTTTAAGTTACTTCCGAAAATCTGTCAATATTTGAGTGCCACGATAGTAATTTACAGTATCATACAATATTAATATGACAAAATGCATATGCATATACAGTATAAAGATGCAGTAAGAAATACTGGTAAATTGGAAATCAACAGAATTTTTTAAGGTGTTCGTGCCGTAGCCAAGTGGTTAAAGCAAGATGCCTTGCCGCAGAACTTGCACTGGTTCGAGTCCTCATGGGGAAGACATTTCTTCATGGAATTTCGGCCAGTATAGGACCGGTGTCCACCCAGCATCGTGAGGAATTTGGGTAGCTACAATAGTTAGCGGCTCCTGGTTGAGAAAACCAGCAATAACGGCTGATGACCAAACATGCTGACAACATGTGGATGTGATGCGAGCAGCCGGCTGGTAGGTCATGGGCCTTCTAGGCCTGTCGCACCGTGGAGTTTAGTAGTTTAGCGTTTTAAATAAATAAATTAGTAATCGAAATATAATAAATTAACTAAGAGACCAGATATCTACAGCCTCCAGAAAAACGGGTTGCTTAAGATATCATATGGAAGAATAGGCCACCATTGTGGTCTCGAAGTAGCGTGCAGCCTTGTAAGGCAGCGGGCCCGGGTTCGATTCTCGGTCGGGACAGGCTTCTGTTCCGACCGAGGGTTTTTCCTCACCTGTAAGACAATTATTAGGAAGCTTAGGGCCCAACGGTCCCGGAAAATCATTCATCTCATTATCATCATTCTTATCATTATCATCATCATCCTTCACCGGTGTGGAAAGCGACGGGAAGCTACCACACCTGTAATTCCCTAGCAAAAGCTGCAAAGCATAGCATGAAACTGCTATGATTGCAGTGAAAGATCTGCCCTCGGGCAGAATTACTATTGACAGGGGTCCTCATCTAGGGGATATGTGGATGGCGACCACAAGATGCCCAAGCTGAGCAAAACATTTCTTCCACTTACTTGTGTTTTGCACTCTTTTAACTTTACTATCTAACCTCTCTTGGTTAACTCTTGTTTTTTTCGACCCCGACGCTATTAGGGCATCCGAGGGCTAGGGAGTCTTTCCTTTCTTCCATTTCTTCTTTCCTTTATTTTCTTTTCTTCTCCAGAAAAGCCTGACCAGAGGCTATAAGATGGCAGCCCCATCACTGGTCTTGCCTTCCTTTGGCCAGCAACCAATCGAAGGGACTATTATTATGCTTTCAAGTCTTATACGAGAATTTCCCGGAGGGAAAATTTTCTATAGGATCGTAACAGGCCTTGGCCTAATACTTGGAAGGAAAGAAGAAGAAGAAGATGGTAGAATATATGTTGTAATTAATGCACCAGGTTGCCATTATGATAATCCTGGTATTCTCTCATGGAATAAACCACTTCTGAGGTTGGGGCGCCTGGAAGGCAATGGTATGACAGGTGGTGATGATAATGATGCGACAGGAGAGATCTTAAACTAAACTGAATCTAATAAGGCGAATATGATAGGGGTGGCCAGATCGGGGATCGTTTGAATCATAACGTGTCATGACATTTGTCTTACAGGTGAGGAAAAACCCCGAAAAAACCTCAACCAGGAAACTAGTCCCGAACGGGAATCGAACACTGGTCCGCTGCGTGACAAGGGAGCATGCTATTTCAATCACAGCAGTGGACAAAAGAATAAATATTAATTAAATAAAAATAAAACGTAGTTTTATTTGATTTTCATATTTATTATATAATTCAGTGACAGCTGTTTCGGTACACTGTACCTTCTTCAGACATGTTAACAAATTATGAATTGTGTTCCAACTGATCTAAGCAACAATACAACAATATTTATTTAAATTTTTAAATTTAACAAAGGGGATTCATTCAAATCAAGTTGAGAATTTAACAGTTTTTTACTACTTTTAAACTTATTAATTTCTACAGCCTCCAAAAGATCTAACTTCCTACCCTTATCACAAATATGTAAAATTTCAAAATTTGGATCGAAACAATGATTAAATTGGAATAGGTGGTTAGCATAGTTTGAATTTTCTAAATTTCTGTTATGTGCTCTCATGTGTTCCTTTATCCGAGATATAAAAGGTCTACCAGTTTTTTTATATCTCGGATAAAGGAACACATGAGAGCATATAACAGAAATTTAGAAAATTCAAACTATGCTAACCACCTATTACAATTTAATCATTGTTTCGATCCAAATTTTGAAATTTCACATATTTGTGATAAGGGTAGGAAGTTAGATCTTTTGGAGGCTGTAGAAATTAATAAGTTTAAAAGTAGTAAAAAACTGTTAAATTCTCAACTTGATTTGAATGAATCCCCTTTGTTAAATTAAAAAATTTAAATAAATATTACTGTATTGTTGCTTAGATCAGTTGGAACACAATTCATAATTTGTTAACATGTCTGTAGAAGGTACAGTGTACCGAAACAGCTGTCACTGAATTATATAATAAATATGAAAATCAAATAAAACTACGTTTTATTTTTATTTAATCAATAAATATGGATTTTCATCAAGTAAACACCAACTCAATTGATTAAAGAATAAATATCCCAATATTAAAAGTAAAATAAAAATGTATAAACTACATTAAGATCAGTGATGATATTTGGTTTTGAAACTCGGGCAGTGACAAGGATGCATCAAATTATGGACATACAGAAATTAATACGCCACCGTGCCACAGTTGTCAAAAACAATATTAGACAGAATTAAGGGTAGCCATGAGTGAATTTTGAGTGAAAATTGACCAAAACACACATTTTGTGCTTTATCTCTCATAAAATTCTCTTAAGCTTCCTGTTCAAGAAAATATATAACTTATCGCTATTTCGCCATTATTAAAGCCCTGGCGGCCAATTTTAAACTCCCCCAGAATTAGTGGCAAAAATGATACCAATATAACAAAGATTGGCGTCAGATGCATATTGGCGAGAGGCACAAAAAGAAAACCTCAAAATGGTAATGAGAGTCTCCATCAAACAGTTTGGCACAAATATACAAAAGAAATATTTGTTTCAACACAGAAATTGGAGCTGTGTATTATTAAAGTAGTCAGAAGCATGATACACTTTGTAACCTTTTTTCTCAAAGTGTATTTTTCAAGCTCATGCCCATTTTAAAAAAAGTTCATTGCACTGCAATTTTTGCCTTATGCAACTGATATTTTCAGCACTTATCTATAAGAATACAAAGAAACAAAATTATATTCGATTTTAATCATACTCAAAATGCTCATGAGTTATGATTTTTTATATTGGCATATTAATCTCGATTTCCGCCAAAATGAAAAATCAGTTAAAAAACATTTTTTTCTCAAAAGTATTATCAGCACAGAAAAATCCAAATCAAATTTAGAAACAATGAGTATAACGAATACCCTGATAAAATATTGGAACAAAATATTGAAAATTGTACTGCAAGCAACTTTTATAATTCACTATCTATCTATTTTCGGGTTTTTACAGCTGCTGCTGTCTTCCCGTGCCAAACCTCCAAAGCATACGGTCTTGGGCATCTTCGATGCTTAGCCCTCTAGCTTGCATTACTGTCTTCATGTTTTCCTTCCATGTTAACCTTGGTCTTCCTCTTTTCTTCTTTCTGTTCGGATGCCATTCATATAGTTGCTTCGGCCATCGCTCATCTTCCATTCTTAAAACATGTCCTAACCACTTTAATTCCTTCTCCTCAATTCTTTCAATTATGCTTTCTTCTGCTTCATTATGTTTCTAATTTCCTTATTTGTGACACGTTCTAATTTAGACTTTCTGGCACTTCTTCGTAAATAATCCATTTCTAGAGCTATTAGTCTATTCTTGTAGTACTTATTGATTGTCCATACCTCACTTCCGTACATTGCAACAGATTCCACCAATGTTTTACCAATATATTTTTTTGTGTCTTTCCAAATATGCTTATCCCACCATATGGAATTTAACAATGATATTATTTTGCTACTCAATTCAATTCTATGTTTTATGTTCTCTTTTCCTATACCTTCGATGTTATCCATAATCATTCCCAAATATTTAGTTTGTTTCACTTGCTTTATTTGGATTCCTTCTTCCAATATTAAATTTTCTCTTTCATTGCTATTTATTGCCAGATATTCTGTTTTTTGTAAATTTACTGTGAGACCCCATGATTCATATGCGCTTTTTAACCGTTTTATCATGAATTCCGTATCAAATTTGTCTTGCGCTAAAACCAGTTGATCATCGGCAAATTGTAATGTCAGCAAAAATCTGTTGCCTATTGGGATCCCCATACCTTTCCAGCTTTGTTTCCATTTCGTTAATATAAATTCTACATAAATATTAAATAAAATTGGTGATAGATTGCACCCTTGTTTCAATCCCTTTGAGGTTTTTATAGGATTAGACATTATATTTCCCATTTTAACATAAGCGGAGTTATCTTTATAGATTTGTTTAATACTTTCTATTAGGTTTCTGTCAATATTGTATTTCTCCAATACTTCCCATAATTTGTTCCTCGGAATTGAGTCATAAGCTTTCTCTAAATCTATCATTGTCAAATTAAAATAAAAAAGAGAAAACATAATGTAACTTGCGAACTAATATAACAAATCACTTAAAATTTATCATAAATTATATTTATACAGGTAGACATCTGTGGTAAAAGTTAAAAAAATAATTTCTATTAGTTTCGGAGTTCCAAAATTCACTCACGGCTACCCTTAAAAATAAAAATATCAAACAACAGCGCAATCTAATGGACATAAGAACGCATAAAAACGATAAAAAACAATGGAACATCCATTTTGTTGTAGTTATATCCAAGAACCGTAAGAGATTTCGAGAAACCGGAAAAAGGGATAGATGGAAATCAGAACTGCCATGTTATCCTTCAATAATCATCTCTTGTATGATGAAATCAGATCACCGTTCCTTATTAAAAAGAACATAATAAATCTAGTATAATTAAGTATAGAAATGTTTTAATATGATAATTGTTGCGTTAGAAATTTTTAAGTAAAGACAGATATGACAAATTTTGTCACTTAAAATCTATAAATTTATAAAAGCGCGGAGATAAAGAACTGAAGATAAGTTCTTAGGGAGTTAAAATGAGATTTTATAAATTCATCAATAAAACTAAATATATGGTCACACGTAGAAATACATTATATAATGGAAATGGACAGCTAATGACAAATGAGGGAAATTTTGAGGAAGTGGCTGAATTCAAATATCTAGGAACAATAATCACAAATAGGAATGAGATGCACAAAGAAATTAAACATAGGCTCAATTCTGGAAATGCGTGCTATTATGCATTGCAGAGACTGTTGATGTCCCAACTCCTCTCAAAAAACGTTAAACTGAAAATATATAAAACTATGATTCTATGGGTGCGAATCATTGACTCTTACTTTAAGGGAGGAAAGGAGATTACAAGTATTTGAGAATAAAGTACATAGGAAAATTTTTGGACCAAAGAGAGATGAACAAACAGGTGAATGGAGAAGACTACATAACAATGAACTATATGGTCTTTATAGGAAGCCAGATATAATAAGAACAGTTAAGTCTCGTAGACTGCGATGGGCAGGACATGTTGCACGTATGGGAAATGAAAGACTTGCATGGAAGCTTCTTGTAGGAAAGCCAGAGGGAAAACGCTGAGTTGGTAGACCAAGAATGAGGTGGGAGAACAACATTAACTATGATTTGAGGGAAGTAGATTATACAGGGAATGATTGGAATGCATTAGCTCAGGATAGGGATGTATGGAGAGCTTATGTCCGCGCGGCCATGAACCTACGGGTTCGATAGTGCCAGTGAGTGTATTAATTACAGCAGAAATTAAAGAGTTTTAACAAAAAAAAATGGAAAAGCTGCACTTAAACTTGCGTGAAATATTTTCCAAGTCCTATAGAACAACGGTGCGCATGCGCCAGAGTTTATAGAGCCAGCGATAACTCACAATCGAACTACATATCGATTATCATCCTCAATTACTATCTGCATCGTATTAAAATTCAAAAATCTTATGCTAGACGGCAGCATATCGCTATGAAATTTGAATGACAAATCTTTGCAATAAATCCCCAAATCTATGTTAAAAAAATATACTAATAATATTAAAATTACCAAACGTTTATTAAAAATGGATGTACATTTACTTATCGCTCCCTAATGCCGATCGAACCAGCGATAACCCAAAACAGCGACAGAAAAATCATAAACTAAGTAATATAGTCTGTGGAGAAAATAGCAGTTAGCATCACAATATTGTCTAACAGTGCCATAATATTGTAATTTGCGTATTTAAATAAATACTTAAAAATTGTCTAATAATGTTATAAACATTGTCTGAAAAAGTTTGAAATATTAAATAATGTTAGTAAATACATAAGAAGAGCTATAGTTTACAACAATAAACTGAAAAATCCAGCGTAAGTAGAAGTGCAGTTGAGTCAAAAATATCTTCGACGAAGTTATTATAGGAGAGCGTAAAATATTTTCACGGTGGATTCTATGTGCTATATTCAAGTTATTAATAAAGTCATAAAGAACTTTAATCTCTTAATAAATTACATACGTATTTTAGACCATATTATAACTATCCATGAAAGGTAATATTGACTAACAATATGCATCTTACTAAGGTTATGAAATTTAGACGAGGAGAAAACGTAAACAAGGACGACAAATTCAAGTACGGAAACGCCCAACTAGAACTAACCAACTGCTATAAGGGTCGAATTTATAAACGCATTGGACCGTAAAAGGCGTTCTCTGCTGAGAAAGTTTTAACCTAATACATTTTTTTTATTATTGATTTCGTACATCTCAATGACGGATAAATCATATTTGAAGAGAAAAATTATACGCTCAGACCGGGACTTGAACCCGGGACCCTTGGTTCTCTAGACCAAGTGCTCTACCAACTGAGCTACCTGAGCAAGTACCGATCTAAACGCAAATCTTTCTCTATATACATTGTAATTCCCATCCACCAAATGCTGTGAAGCCATGCTTCTATCTTGCAAATGGCGGCTCCTTTATTAAGAAGACATATTTGGGAATATATACATTACAGCCAGTACGGCTTTTTTCAAGTTTTTATTATTGATTTCGTACATCTCAATGATGGATAAATCATATTTGAAGAGAAAAATTATACGCTCAGACCGGGACTTGAACCCGGGACCCTTGGTTCTCTAGACCAAGTGCTCTACCAACTGAGCTACCTGAGCAAGTACCGATCTAAACGCAAATCTTTCTCTATATACATTGTAATTCCCATCCATTTTGCTTACTCAGAAATCTATTCATGCGATAATAATTGTAAGCTACCTGACGAGGTAACTTAAGATCATAGCTCAAGATAGAAACTTATCGTGAGAATCCCGAAGGGAACCGATGAGAACTGATGGTAACCGATGTAGTTTGAAACCTTGCCGCTATATCCAAGATGTCGGACCTTGAACACTTCGATCATGTTTTCGGTATACGCGGAGAAGAGGAATTTGATAGAGTCTACCAAAGAATTAAACTGGAAGAACAGGAGAATCGGCGTAATATTGCGCGACGTAGACGTCGTTGTATACGGTATTATTGACGGGACGCAAGCGTAAATGCGTTCCTCTATAGCAGACGAAAATAACGAAAGTGGTTTTATCGCTGAGAACTCTGGGTAATTCGTTGTCAATATTACGAAAACGTCGACTTTCATGCATGACCGGTAAGTCGGCCGTTAATTCGATCTCAGCAATTGCTCACGGTGAGTCAGCTCACCAGTGATTGGAAGTAATTTGAGTAGAGACTAATGTATTTGCATGCGGCTCTAAGTATCTCGGTCTAACGTTGCAAGTTACAGGAAAATCATTTACCAAGCACATCCAGGAAAGATACAACGCAGCAATAAAGGCCACGTTTGACATTCGAAATGTCGAAAAGCTGTCAGCCGAAACAGCTATAAGACTATTTCACATCAAGATATCCACAATAGCGTGCTAAGCAATCACCACATTCTGGACTCGATTAAACATAGCAAATCTGAAAAGACTAGAAATGGTCAAAATTACCTACCTCCGGAGAGTACTTAGGGTTTCAAGGTCAACGAGCTCCCGACTCATATACCATCTAACCAATACTGATTTCTTCACGAGAGAAATAGTGTCAAAATACAACCTGCCACACACCCCAGATTACAAAGCACACATAAGAGAGGGATCAGAAAAAACAGAGGATATACACCGAGGATCCTTCCTGACCCCAGCGATGAATACTGAAGAATGGAAGGATCCAAACTTCTCCCTGAGACACGTGTTCACGAGGACCGCCACACATGGATTTCACTACAGAATATGTACCCAAAAATGGTTCCATCTCCTAGAACCAGTGCCTCTGCAAGCTATGTGACCAAAAATGTGAACAATGCCACCTAATTGACTGTATACCAAGAAGAAAGTTTCTAAAATTCTACGCAGATAAAAACTTCTAATAATTGTATCTTAATGTACACAGTGTGTTTAATAAATATTTAAAATTCGTACCTTATGTATGAAATACTTCAAATTGTTATAAACATTTATTGAATAGCCAGGAACCGGATTGTTGTTCATTATAGAATAATATATATATATATATTATATATATAATTTATATAATTTATATAAATGTTGCATTCACTTCCTCCATAATTGATTTTGATTCTATGGAAGCAAAGCACGATTGTTACATTTTCTTAACAATAAGATTTATTGCATAAGTTTTTAGTGGTACATAACGTATTGAATTCAAACTTTTTTTTTAATTATTATAGCTCCCAATATCCGAAAAAAACTTGCGAAGTTCGATAGATTGTAATCTTATTATACTTCAAACGGCGTAACGTTGGTTACTAAATAATGGATTTTTCATAATTACTTTTTTATTTATTTTAATTATATACCGGTACAGTAATTTTCCAGCTCTTAAGAGGGTCTGGAATATCAAGCATCACCAATGTTAAAAATAGTTATTATAAATTACAAAGTAAAATATCAAAATGGATACCTGGCAGGTGATGTTGTCCTTAGTTAGGTTAATCTATTTTCACAATTTTTTAAGAACTGTAGGCCTTTCGGAAACCGGCTTCTATCTTCAGTAGAAATATATGCGCTACTAACTTCTGTTGTCGGTAGCTACCGACAACGCTGGAAGGTCTCTGATGTCAAAAGCGTCGCAACGCAACACCCTTTCTTTATGCTGAAGATGGAAACCGATTTCTAAAAGGCCAAAAGTTCTTAATATGTTTTCATGAAATGTTTAACTGTTGAGAACGATGGCCAAATATATATTTTATTATTTTCTTTATGACTATTTACTTAAACGGAATTTTAATATGAATTTTGCCAGTATTTATGTTTTATAAATGGTAAGATTTCTCTTAATTTGAATGAATTTCCTTAAAATATTTAACAAAGCATCTGTAGGCCTGTGTTTTTTTCTAGAAATGTAACTGCATTTTTATCATTTTAAGATAAAAAATGAGGAAAAATTCGGTTGGTATAAAAATCTATGTCATTTAATGAACAACGAATAAAATTGACTGAGTTAAATTACATGTCAAAGGATATACAAATATGTAGTAAACGTATCATCCTCCCATCGATAGATTTTGGGGAAAATTATATTTTATGTTGTATTTTTACATAAGTGATATAGGATATTCCAGATATATTTAAGTTTAAATGTTTTGTAATAGGGTAAAATCGATAACTGAGATTTAGGTTGATCCCTAAGCAATCAATGAGTTTACAATATTCTCAAAATAATTAAAGTTATATAAAATATACCGGTACCGAAAACATTTATTATATGGGTCCGAAACCTGGACAGTAAGTAGAAAACAGGCTGTTAGTAGTAGAAAAAGATTTTTGAAGGCGAAGAATTTCAAGGACCAGAATTTCAAGAAGGTCCACCGCTGCGGTCTCGAGGTAGGGTGCTACCTTGTCACGCAGTGGGCCCGGGTTCGATCCCCGGTCGGGACAAGTTTCCTGGGTGAGGTTTTTTCCGAGGGTTTCTCCTCACCTGTAAGATAAATGCAGGAAACTTTAAGGCCCAAACGGTCCCCGAACACCATCTGGCCTTATCATCATCAATATCACATTCGCCTAATTTAGTTTAAGTTCAGTTTAAGGCCTCTCCTGGCGCATCATTACTATCGTCATCAACTCTCATAATAACGGGGCAGCGTAATCCTGCCTTCCAGGCGCCCCAACCTCAGAAGTGGGTTACAAGAACGTCATGCCAGGAGAGAATACCAGAAATGTCGAAATGACAACCTAGGACATTTGAAAAAAATCAAGAAGGGATAAAGTCAGACACAGCACAATAAGGGAAATTATGCAAGTTGAAAAAGCATATTAGAAAAAAGTTTTAAATAGAAGTGGAAGAAGATAGAAAACCAAAGAAGATCCTGGATTGGAACGCTTATAGAAGAAGTGGAAGAGGCAGATCTAAAGAACGTTAGATAAATGGAGTAAGGAGAAGTATGAAACCTAAAGATATGTGGAAGGAGATGCTTTAGACAGGAACCTCTGGCGACAAATCACTTTGGGTTGTAGGAGAAACTCTATACTGTGGAATACTCCTAATAAAAAATATAAAACATTACCTCCATTGAGATTATGTCAGATATTTTAAGCTAGCCTATTCTTTTTTTGGGTTTCTATACAATACATAAATAATTTTATGTAACTTATAGTAAGTACCTATGCCATGTGTTAGTGAATGTTCTCAAATTTATAATGAGGCATTTGGTCAAAGCTAGAGTAAATTCCATTTTTAATATATAATCTAATTGTGTGTTCCTTTCAAAAAACCTTAAACTGAAAATATATAAAACTATTATTCTACCAGTTATATTATATGGCTGCGAAACATGGACTCCTACTTTAAGGGAGGAACGGAGATTACAAGTATTTGAGAATAAAGTACTTAGTAAAATTTTTGGACCAAAGAGAGATGAACAGACAGGCGAATGGTGAAGACTACATGGTCTTTATAGGAAGCCAGATATAATAAGAACAGTTAAGTCTCGTAGACTGCGATGGGCAGGACATGTTGCACGTATGGGGAATGAAAGACTTGCATGGAAGCTTCTTGTAGGAAAGCCAGAGGGAAAACGCCCAGTTGGTATACCAAGAGTGAGGTGGGAGAATAACATTAACTATGATTTGAGGGAAGTAGATTATATAGGGAATGATTGGAAAGCATTAGCTCAGGATAGGGGTGTATGGAGAGTTTATGTCCGCGCGGCCATGAACCTGCGGGTTCGATAGTGCCAGTGAGTTACAGTTAGAGTTCCAATTGTGTGTTATAAGTAGTCCTCAGCATCTTTTTATATCTAATCAAAAGAGATGAGATTTCAATTCTGAAAGAAGCTAACTCACTGGTAGATTCATGGCCGCGCCACACATCCTTATCCTGAGCTAATGTATAATTCCCAAATATGTCTTCTTAATAAAGGAGCCGCCATTTGCAAGATAGAAGCATGGCTTCACAGCATTTGGTGGATGGGAATTACAATGTATATGGAGAAAGATTTGCGTTTAGATCGGTACTTGCTCAGGTAGCTCAGTTGGTAGAGCACTTGGTCTAGAGAACCAAGGGTCCCGGGTTCAAGTCCCGGTCTGAGCGTATAATTTTTCTCTTCAAATATGATTTATCCATCATTGAGATGTACGAAATCAATAATAAAAACATGGTTAATGTTATTCTTCCACCTCATTATTGGTCTACCAACAGGACGTTTTCCCTCTGTTTTTCCTACAAGAAGCTTCCGTGCCCGACCCTCATTCCCCATTTGTGCCACATGTTCTGCCCATCGCAGTCTACTAGACTTACTTACTCACTCACTGGCACTATTGAGCCCGTAGGTTCATGGTCCCGCGGACATAAGCTCTCCATACATCCATATCCTGAGCTAATGATTTCCAATCATTCCCTGTAAAATCTACTTCCCTCAAATCATAGTTAATGTTATTCTCCCACCTAATTCTTGGTCTACCAACTGGGCGTTTTCCCCTCTAGCTTTCCTACAAGAAGCTTCCATGCAAGTCTTTCATTCCCCATACGTGCAACATGTCCTGCCTATCGCAGTCTACGAGACTTAATTGTTCTTATTATATCTGGCTTCCTATAAATACCATGTAGTTCATTGTTATGTAGTATTCTCCATTCACCTGTTTGTTCATCTCTCTTTGGTCCAAACATTTTCCTATGTACTCTATTCTAAAATACTCGTAATCTCCTTTCCTCTCTTAAAGTAAGAGTCCATGTTTCACACTCATATAATATAACTGGTAGAATAATAGTTTTATATATTTTCAGCTTAACGTTTTTTGAAAGGAGTTGGGACGTCTAGAGTCTCTGCAATGCATATTAGCACGCATTTCCAGAATTTAGCCTATGTTTAATTTCTTTGTGCATCTCATTCGTATTTGTGATTATTGTTCCTAGACATGTTCTTATTATATATGGTTTTCTATAAAGTTCATTGTTATGAAGTGTTCTGCATTCTAAAGGAAGCTAAACATTAAAATTGACACTTAAGTCAATCTGACATTAACTCTTCATATTACAATTGTGATTCAGATGGATTTATAGGGTACTAAAACGATATGATGCCATTGGAAGGTAATAGCGTATTACGATGCGAGGTTGGGAATAACTTTTACAGAATTGAGGATAATTTTTAAAAACCGGGTGGTAGCGAGGATTTTAATTTCCGAGATTGTGTAAAAAAACTTCACAAACGTGCGTTGTAAATTATTTTTTGCGCGATGGTGTTTTCAAAATAATAAATAATAGTAAAA
The DNA here is from genome assembly GCA_030220185.1 of Diploptera punctata. Lineage (NCBI taxonomy): Eukaryota > Metazoa > Arthropoda > Insecta > Blattodea > Blaberidae > Diploptera > Diploptera punctata. The sequence continues at coordinate 166,467 of JASPKZ010001983.1, forward strand.
TAATAACATCTTTGTTGGAAATATTTGCGTTCATTGTGTACAATTGACTAACGTTAACAGTGTGGGCAGTGTTTATTAGTTGAAACAACAGGAGGCCTTGAGAACAATTATTGATAACATGTCCGCAAGTACGTATTTATTGTTTTATATTGTTTAAAATCAAGTTCAGTTCATTTAAAATGCAGTGATTCGTTTCGTATAATGTATATTAACACTATCTTTTGGATATTTTCTGTATATAGGCCTACATTGTACGTAGCATACATAGAGGGCAGTGGTTTGTTGTATGCAGACGATTTAATTATCTGTTCCAAGACAATCAAGGGATTGCAAAGAGGTCTTGACCTACTGGAAATATACTGTAGGAATTGGGGATTGACTGTAAATGTTAGTAAGACAAAAAACAATGACCTTTAAAAATGGGACGGTTTATGGTAGAGCAGAGGAATGGAAATACAGAGATCAAGTACTTCAAAACGTGAAACATTTTGAATATCTTGGTACGACGTTGAAAATGAACGGAAAGTGGAAAAAACATATTGATATAGCATTATTTAAAGGGAGGGGACAACGTAACAGTGTACTCGGTATTCTGGGTCGAGTGCCTGATATTCCAGTCAGCACATTAGAAAAAATGTATGGAGCTATGGTCAGGCCAGTAATGCACTATGGTAGTGAGATTTGGGGTTTCCAAAGAACGGAAATACTAAATAAGGTATATACGCATTTTCTAAAGTATATTACAGGACTTAGTAAGGCCGTTTCTAACTGTGGAATTTTATATGAATTCGGGTCATTCCAGGACGACATTAACTGTAAAATTCGTGTACTCAAATACTGGTTGCGAGTAATCCAAGGTGAACAAACAATGCTTAGAGCAATTTGTTACGACCACCAAATTAAAAACATAGATGTTAAATTTTGGGCAGACGAGGTTAGGAGAGAACTCCAAAAGATTGGGATGGGCTGGATATGGGAAAAAGGGACTGAAAATCGCAAGAACGTGTGGAGAAAAATAAGGAGGAGGTACTTAGACATAAACCAACAAGATACTTTCGCCGAATGTACAGGAAAACGCTCACTGTGTTTACAAAGAGACCTAAAACACGTCTGGGGAAAAGAATCGTATATACTCAACCTAGGATTTAAGGAGAGATCAGGGCTTGCTTGGTTTAGGCTAGGGGCATGGAAATTTCTAAAAATTAGCGACGATCACGATATGCGAATATGTCCAATGTGCGGGAACTTTGAAGATGAGATACATATATTAGGAAAATGTAATGATTTAGAATATTGGAGACGTCAGTTATTACCGGAAAGATTTCTAAATTCAAATCGGGAAAGATTGGCATGCTACGAATTATTGGTAAATCCAGAAAATTGGATAAACCTCGGTAAATTTCTGGACAAAACGCGAAAAATAAGGACAACACTCATTCATGAATAAATATATGTTATCAAAATGCAATACCATTAATTATTAACAATTATATATAAATTAATTAGTGTATAATGCTGTTGTGTTATTATTTAATTGTAATATTAATGTGTTTTCTTTATGTAATTGTAATGTTAATGTTTTTTTAGTGTATAATGCTATTGTGTTATTACTTAATTGTAATATTATTGTGTTTTCTTTATGTAATTGTAATGTTAATGTTTTTAGTGTATAATGCTATTGTGTTATTATTTAATTGTAATATTATTATTGTGTTTTCTTTATGTAATTGTAATGTTATTGCTGTTTTTGTTGTTTATTTTTCTTTACACTAGTACCAATTATTACTTTATTGTAACGGACTGTCAACAGCACGTACGGCTTACTGCCCGTGCGACCCATATTTGTAAATAATATTGTAAATATCTTACTTTTTGTCTAAGAAAGTCCTACTACTACTACTACTTCCCGCATGTGGGTGTAAATGTAATATTACAGTATAGTTATTTAGGTTGGCAACCCCGAAATGTAGGAAGTTGAACTTTCAATAATGGTCGCCATTGCTGGTAAGTACGACAAAATGCACCATCGCGCAAAACATTTCTTTCATTTAAGTACCAAAATTAGGTTTATTTGACCACATAGCATTTTCCATCATGAAGACATTCAAATGTAATATGACGCTAGATGGTAAAAATAATAATATTCACAAACCAAAAAGTTTTTATTTTATTTTAAGCTTCTTCGCTTACATATTTTCGTAAATATATATTTTATAATTAATTAGTAAGATTGCGAAATACATAAATAGCTTTCGAATTAATTTCCAATTCCTGATTTGCTGCCCACAGTGTGTTGTAAATGTAATGTTGTAGGATCATGTGACATAAAGTCATCAGCATGCATCTAGCCAGCAATGTGTGCAGAGCTGAAAACCAGATAATAAAAGTCACAAATCGAAAAACCTATGTGATTACCTGAAGATGAGAGGTGTCCTATTCTAACCTCCCACATATTTAATTAATAATAACTCTAAAAGTATGCGGAATTATGAAATGAGGTTGGTATTAAAAGAAAGAGAAACTCAAACAATTTTCGTTTTCATTGTTGCAGTTAATTCATCTGTCGCATGTTGGAAAATAATGACATAAAACAAAATGGCGACTCCTCAGCAACGAGCAAAAACTTTTTCTGGTATGCAGAGACTAAGTCAATAATTACAGTGTAAAGAAATTACCGGAGAGAATATGGAGGAAATGAACCTGATGGGAAGACCATTAAGGCATGGCTTGAGAAGTTTCTGGTGACTGGAAGCGTTAAAAAAGAATCAGGAGGTGCTCGTACACGTGTTTCAAAAGAAAAGATTGAAGAAATTAGAGCAGGATTTCAGAGAAGTCCACAACAATCAATTCGCCTAGCTTCCTGGCAGTACAATGTAGATGTTGGACAGAACGTGGAACGAAATCAAATAGACTTGATATTGTTCGTGCTACTAATGGTGCACATATAGAGGTGTTTTAATGTGTGGCAATGAACATTCTTTGAGTTTCAGTTTAATTTAATACCTCATTTCATAATTCTGCATACTTTGTTAGTTATGATTATATTATAAAAATAGGCCTATATATAGAGACTTATTACTCACAATTTATTTGAGATACTGTTGAAAATGACCTCCATCCTCTAAACAAAACTTGATGTCCCTTTCACAACAAATTTTGAATTGCTGTGTTAATGAGTTTAGCTGTTACAGATAGTAGTTAAATAAATTGCGGTTTCCGATAGGCTGAAAGCTATATTTAAGTAAAAATAAAGTTGTATTTAGAAACAGTTTAAATTTTTAAATATACATCTAATTCATATACAAACAAATCGGATTAATTTTTTATAACTAATATTGACATGAAACAAAATAACAGTGTAGCTCTATCTAGACTATTTAATTCAAGCCCCAAATGGGAATCAATGACCAATCACATTTCAATGAATTTTGAATTACAACAATCGCAGTCGTTTTTCACCTCGATTTTATCAATTTAATTTTATCACATTAAAATCAAGCTCCTCCTTTTTTTAATATTCTAAATAGGTCAGAGCATAATTCTGCAGTGACTGACTCTCTAAGAAATACGTTGAATATAACAATTTATATATTAAGAAATTCATTATATAATGGAAGTGGACAACTAATGACAAATGAGGGAAATTTTGAGGAAGTGGCTGAATTCAAATACCTAGGAACAATAATCACAAATAGGAATGAGATGTACAAAGAAATTAAACATAGGCTCAATTCTGGAAATGCATGCTATTATGCATTGCAGAGACTCTTGATGTCCCAACTCCTTTCAAAAAACGTTAAACTGAAAATATATAAAACTATTATTCTACCAGTTATGTTATATGGGTGCGAAACATGAACTCTTACTTTAAGGGAGGAAAGAAGATCACAAGTATTTGAGAATAAAGTACTTAGGAACATTTTTGGACCAAAGAGAGATGAAGATGAATGGAGAAGACTACATAACAACGAACTACATGGTCTTTATAGGAAGCCAGATATAATAAGAACAGTTAAGTCTCGTAGACTGCGATGGGCAGGACATGTTGCATGTATGGGGAATGAAAGACTTGCATGGAAGCTTCTTGTAGGAAAGCCAGAGGGAAAACGCCCAGTTGGTAGACCAAGAATGAGGTGGGAGAATAACATTAACTATGATTTGAGGGAAGTAGATTATACAGGGAATGATTGGAAAGCATTAGCTCAGGATAGGGATATATATGGAGAGCTTATGTCCGCGCGGCCATGAACCTACGGGTTCGATAGTGTCAGTGAGTAAGTAAGTATATATTAAGATGTAAGAATCCTACAACGCAAGTAGCTCCCAGATTGTATATATTGTGCACGATTGCAAACAGATTCTGTTTGCGGGATATAATAGAAAAATACGAGTATTTATAGCAATTGACCATACCACAAAAAACACTATTCGTACTTTCTTAAACGTATTATTTCCCAGGTATTCATGTTCCAAAAAAATATAATTGACATATTTACATCATAGGACATCAGAAATTAATTAATAAACTATAATGTTGGTTATAAACAGTTTGATGTGTTTAATTTTTTTCTCCACTAGGGTGCATTCGTACAATATTGCGATCCTTTGGCAATAAATAGTATGATCTGTTTGCAGTGATGAACAAATGAAACGTAATAAACGTTTCTCATTTGTTATCAAACATCGCCGTTTACATTAAATATATAAAAATTGTAAAATAACTATATTTAAATAATGATTTGGGAGTAAACAGCTTAATTTTATTCGTTAAATAGTCCTAACAAAAATGCCACTGTTGATTTCCAAATTCTGTAGATAAATTCACTCGTCACTTCATGACATCGTGAATTTATCGATAATTTGGAAATCACTCGTGGCATTACTTATGATAATAGACTAAGAATCAAAACTAATCAAATTCACGGTAAAATTCTGTCGAGGTGTTAGTCAGAGAATATCAAAATTATAAAATTCTAACTTGTTTTGCAATCTCTACAACTGTTAAAATAATTAAACTATTGCAGGCCTTTCGGGACCAGTTCCATCCTCAGCAGAAGGTTGTTCGCCTGTCCAGCTATTATCCAGCTACTGACTATCTGGAAAATAGCTGGATAGCACCAAACAATCTTCTGCTGAGGATTGAATTGCTCCCGAAAGGCCTACAATAAATTTAATTGTTGAACAGTAGAGAAGACTACAAACCAAGATGCAATGTTATAATACGTTAATAAAAGTTTTATATTCTCCCTATATTAAGTAATTTAACAAATCTGAAATCAATTTTGACGAATCCTTAAAAAACGCGGTATTTTCGTTATTTAAAAATCTCTATTTAATTGGTAATTCTTTACTAATTGCTTACTACAGATGAGTTATCTACTACGGCATTCGATAAGTAATGGCAAGAAAGATGTAAATCAGCAATCCTAGTGGTGACCATTGTAATCTTGTATTAGCCTATGTTGTTGACCAGTCTTTGTTGTATAAATCTGTAATACTGAAAGTCTCGAAATAGCAATATTTTGTGGATACATCCACTGTTTCTCACAAGTAGTAATACCGCCCTAAAAAAAGTTCAGTAGAATTTGTTTAGAAGATGGAATTGGGAAGTACTCGAACATCCACAAAATTCACCAGACAGAAGCCATCGTGACTACAACTTATTCTCAAAGATCAAAGAACATCTACGAGGCATTCGATTTCAATCAAGAGTTGATATCCATAAAGCTCTAGATCGATCCGATGAGAGAGATATCCAGAAATGGTGCTGCAGTGGAGTGCGTCGTATTCCAAGGATTTGGTAACATATAGTTGACTTGACAAGATACTTTAAATGAAGTTCATAATGTTAAAAGTTACCTATTTTTTGTGTGCAGTGTTGTCATTACTTATAGAATGCCCTGGTAAGTTTTAAAGAGGCTGACTAATGTAAATGAATACATAACAAATTCTTACTCATAACAATAAGAGACATGAAGTAGATAAGAGATGCTATCATTCCGCACACATGTGCATATTTTACACATAGTCCCTCCAGGTGCCGAGGATTGAGGCAGATCCTACGCCGGAGAGTGAAGCAATACCACAGCACGCTCAAGTAAGAACCAAACTGTTGTAAAAATTCAGTCACATTAAAATATCCATGATACATACCGTGTAAAGCAAGTTTATATATATATATATATATATATATATATGTTATATTGCAGATATTCCAGATTTTCGCGGATATAAGTATGTATGAATAAGAAAGTTTTCCTGGGTTTTACGCGTCTTGGATTCAAGATCGGCCTCTGATCAGTGGCCAGAGGCCGAACTTGAATCCAAGACGCGGAAAACCCAAGAAAACTTTCTTATTCATATAGCCTATATATATATACCGGGCTTCCAATATAAACCCGGACCGGCCTCACGGGGTTTCACCCGTCAGGCAGCGCTCTCTCCTCGTCCGCATTTCACTCTGCCAGCCGTTCGTCCTTGAACTAGTCAGTTTACTATCGTTCGACAAGATGAGACGTCAGCTGACATTAGAGCAGCGCATTTATGTGTGTAAATGTTATTATAAATACGAATCAGCTCGTCGCGTTCGCGAGGAATTTATTCGGAACTTCCCTGGACAATTACCTCCTACCAGATCGACAATCCACGATCTTGTGACTAAATTTGAGACCACTGGTTCAGTACAAAATAAAAATGAATAAAATTAGGGAAGTGTTTGAAGATAGAGTGATTAGTGCTGGTGTATGGCCCCGTCGCTCCCCAGATCTAACAGTGTGTGATTTTTATTTGTGGGGTAGCCTGAAAGACAAAGTGTACAAAACAAATCCGCACACATTGGAAGAACTGAAGAACAACATAAGAAATGAAATCAAAACTTGACAGTGCCCGAACTACAGCGTGTCAATCTAAATGTGTTTACTGGGTATAATGCCTGTTTAACTGCGGGAGGACAACATTTCCAGCATTTTCTATAAGATAAGAAACAGTTCAAGGACGGGTGGCAGGCAGGGTGAATTGCGGGAGGAAGAGACAGCACTGCGTGCCGGGTGAAACTCCATGAGGCCGGTCCGGTTTTATATTGGAAGCCCGTTATATATATATATATATATATATAGTAAAACATCTTTAATCCGGATCGTGAATAATGCGGAAATCTATCCAATGTAAACAAATGTATTGGTAGCGGCGAAATAATAGTAATTTTATGTGTATATATTTAGTATAAAACGGAATCTGCCCAGCGCGGAAACGGAAGGATATTTCTACACAATTCATGATAAAAAAATTATAAAGCGGAAAGACAGAGAGAGAAATAAATTTGTTTCCACTTCATTGAATTCCTGTTAGGCAAAAAAAAAAGAATGATTCCTGCCGCCGGGTGAAGTAGAGATTCTACCTGTACCTGAAATTTTCTTTCGGTCTCACTGCACACCCGTTATGCGTACAACAGATACCTGTCTTACAAATAACCATTGCACTGTAAAATATTTAACAAAACGTCAATTGCATTTATAATATTGAGCTAAAACGCATTTATTGCATATATAATAACTCATTGCGCATATTAAGAGGTTTTAAACCTAGAATAGTTAAAAAAAAAGGTAATTTAATTTATTTTTAAGATATTTAAGGAGAATACATTTTCTTCTAACCCTTTCATAATTACGTCTACCTAAATTAGCGTCAATACTAGTAAAATTCATATCAAATTCCGTTGAGGTGAAGTCACATGATGAAATTTAAAAATTAAAAAGGAAACAAACAACGCCTCACTTCTCAATGAGAACGCACCCCAGTCAAACCCATTATACGAGATCGTCCAAAACAAGTCAGTTGCTGCTACAAACAGTTGGAGTAAACATCACCGTACACAACAACAACAAATAGCGGAAACTCAACTTGCAGAAGATGGAAGATAACTCCCGAAAGCGCTCCAGCTAATTTCATATACAATATTTTAACAAAGTTGAGGACGACGGCACCTACCAACAGTAACAATTTAATTTTTAAATTTCATCATAAATTAGCGTTGTTGTAAGTATCCTTCGAGGTCGTTCTGTCAAATACTGTGTGATCTCCATAGGTACAGAGAGTTCCTCTGTAATGATTTAGATTAATTTTGAGAAGGTAGTTCTCGTATATTAAGATCAAGACAGGTCTCAAGACCATGCCTTGCGGTAACCCAAAATCAATGTTTTTAATTTCTCTATGCTAAAGAAGTACCATGAGAGTCCTTAACCTAAATTTCAGACCATGGACGACGCATGAACAATTACCTTTAAGGAAACATTTTTGTAGTGTGACCGGAAATCGAACACGGGCCATATAATAATAGTATAATGATATTAAAAGTAATAATAATTATAATGTAATTGTGTTTTCCAACTTTCACGTTTTTCTACTAAATTTAAATGAAATCATGAAATCCAATTTTAGGATTTTTTAAAATATTTCAATTATGAAAAAGTTATAGATTTCGAAGTATCATGTTTTATTAAAAGTATGATATTGTAATTAAAATTTAAAGGGTGTTAAGAATAAATAAGTTACATTTTGGTCATATTAAATTTTTATTTCTTTACAAATGAGATTTTCTTGGAAAGTCTAAACTGATCCAATTTCTCACGATAAATGTTAGTAAAAGAGTGTATTATATTATACTGTAAATTAATTAATCAATTGAATTGGCGTTTACTTGATGAAAATCCATCATTAATTTAATTAAATAATAATAAAACTTATAGTTTTATGTGATTTTCATATTTATTAAAATATAAATTAGTAACAGCTGTTTCGGTACTTTGTACCTTCTTCAGACTTCTCTTCTGTAAATTAATTATATTTCAAAAGTATGACTTCGTTAAATATCAACATACTCAGAGAACCGCTAATGTATTTTGTCAATTAACTGATCCTCCAATATAGTAAGCTTTATTAAAATTGAATGCATTGCAGATGTATAACTAACCAATACAAAATTTTAACAAAACATTCATTCATTTTACTTCCTTTATATAGACGTCACATTAAAAAAAATGTTTTCATCTCGGTTATTGTTATTTTGGACATTTTCATTAACTCCTTGCGTAGTTTTTGTATTAAATGTAGACATTTTTATTTCGATGTATATATTTTCAATATTGTTGAACTTTTTTTTTCAAATTTGCAGAATTGTGCAAATTCCATTTCATTATGCATTTACAAATACCGTAATACATGAATTAGGAATGTGAAATTCGTATTTGATTTTCTAGAAAGTGGAGTGTTTTCTCGGCACAGAACGACCAGCCATGCGACATCTAACGAGTTCTTTAAGATTCACTAATACCGATAACTCACTACTGCGTTACAAACAAGATAGCAGCACAAGATGAAGACAATAGTGCCATCTACTAGTATGATAAAGTACAATCAAGGATTATATTTAATATGATATAGTCGATCTATCGATAATGTCTACCTGGCCAAATAATAATAATAATAATAACAATAATAATAATAATAACAATAATAATAATAATAATAATAATAATAATAATAAATAATAATAATAATACTTTTTTATTTTGAACTCCTCGAATATTCCATGTTCCAATAATAAATGTCCTTTTCCTTTGCTTTTGTCGTCTAGATTTATTTCCGTCCGGCTTTAATCTTTGGGCTTTTTAGCATTGTTATGTTTTTTTTGTGACAAACAGAGAGCTGGCCTGATGCAACAACCCCCAACCTGGAGGACCAGGTGATTTTTGGTCAAGGTTTTCTTCCTCTAGCCTTTATCAAACCAATGACGAACTGCAAGGCAGCAGTATCTGTACCCTCGATAAGGGGCCCTCACAGGGAACTATCAGCCGGGCGTACTGAATCCTGTATTTTTTAACGAGGTTGTTACTCTGCCACTCACCCCTTTTCTAACCTGACTTCAGACAGGCTTTGGCGGGTTTTAATAATAATAATAATAATAATAATAATAATAATAATAATAATAATAATAATAATAATAATAATAATAATAGTTTAACAATATTCTGTTAGTGTGACAGAGAAAATGAATATTAAGAAAATTCACATTTGAATATAAGTGACAATTTGTAAATATCAGCGAAAATATAATAAGGATATTCTCCTTGTACATTAATATATATTAATTTTAAAGATTTGCATCCCCGTTTATTGAACATCTTTTTAGGGATATTATTTCATAACTGTAATAAAATAAAAAATATCAATACAATCATTATATTCTTCTTCTACTACAAGGTTTAGGCTATGCAGCCTATTCCGGCGAAGTTAAAAGTGGAGTCCATCTTCTACGTGGTCGGCCAACATCTCTTGTTCCTCTGGGATTATACAGGAAGGTTCTTTTTGGTATTCTTTCGTTGTTCATTCTCATTAAATGTTCTGTCCATTTCTTATTATTTTCGCTGATTTTATCTTCAATTTTATATATATTTAATTCTTCTCGTATAGTTTCATTCCTTATTCTATCCGCTCTTGTGCATCCTTTCACATTACGTAAAAATAGCGTTTCCGCAGTCTGTATCCTGCTTTTATCCCTTGATTTCATTATCCAATTTTCACTTCCATACAACAACAAAGGTACAGCCATTGTTTTATATAATTTAAGTTTCGTATCTTTCCTTGTTTCCGACCTAAGGTTCTTTTTATGGTTCCACAAATAGCCTGAAATTATTTACTTTATTTTCTATATCTTTATTTTCTCTATAAGTTATATCACATCCTAAATATTGGAAATGTGATATTTGTTCTATTATTTTGTTATCCAGTACAATTTTTGATCTAATTCTATATTTACCAATAAATGCCATTACGTTTGACTTATTTATTGATATTTCACAATTATATCTATTGGCTATTAATTTAAATTTATATGCTAACATTTGGAGCTCATTTTCAGATTCTGCTAAAAGTGCAACATCGTCAGCGAATAATAAAGCATTTATTTTATCTTTATTATCAATTAATATTCCTTCATTAGTTAAAACCTTCTTCCATTCTTTTAGGATATCGTCCATATAAATATTAAATAATATAGGTGAGAGTGAACACACTTGTCGTACTCCTTGATTTATTTGAAAAATGTCTTATTTTTAGTCAGCTGTGGGTCAATACAAATATTTGTTCCATAGTACAAGCTCTTAACAGTTTCTATAATCTGAATAGGGAGACCTTTTTCTTTTAGAATATTCCACAAAATTTCCCTGTTTACTCGATCAAATGCTTTATCTAAGTCTATAAATAACAAATGTGTTTCTAGGTTTTTTCTTGTCTTTTATTTATTATCTGATTCAGGGCAAATACTCCATCGGTACAAGATCTTCCTTTTCAGAACCCGTTTTGTTCTTCTGCTAGTGTTACTTCAATAATTCGTTGTATTATTCGTTTTGCTACAATCATTATTTCAACTGAAATGTATTCGAAACAGTAACAAAATATTTACAGTATCAAATTAAGTAATATTCGTACACCGAACGAGTTGGCTGAAGCGGTATTGTTTGAGAAACGTATTAGGGAGGTCCTCGGTTCAAAGTTCGGTGTCGGCTACCTAACAGGTTTTCTATCATTTCTTTCAGGCTTTACGGTAACAGCTGGGTTGGAATTTCATTACTAGAACCCTTTTCATCGCATTCACCATTTTATCATTAAAATAAATATGCATGACATGAAATGTTAAAATCTCTATAAATACATGAATGATTAAAAAAATAAATTCGCGCAAGCACCTATAATTTTGGAAAGACAAAGTAAAGTTTTGTATCAGAAAATGATCGAATTCAACTTACCACTTTTGACAACAAATAAAAAGAGCAAAATAATTAAAAAAGACTTGAGCTCTGAGTATATGTCCTTTAACTCCATCTTCATTTCAGATCCTAAACAAATGCAAAATTTAATTAAATTTCCATACTATTTCTTAAGTTAATTTCTTAAGTTAATTGCATTGATTGCGTAAATTTCAAGCAAAATTTGTTATATCAGTTGTTTCAAAATATTGCTCCATCTTCAGCAAAATCGAAAGGAGTTTCTGATCAATTTACTCTAAACAAGAAGATGAGAACATTAATTTCGGATAAAATGACAGGAAAGTGAAAATATTAATATTATGCATAAATAAGTCCATTTAATTATAAGGGATGAACAAACCTCCCGGATTTTGTATATTTTCTGGAATATGCCTCAAAATGAATGCCGATTTCTTTCGGAGACGGTTCTGAAGAACCATACTATTCTCAGAGTCCGAGGATCATGAGTAAAATCCCAGCTGGAGTCAATAAAATTTAAATGGTGTAAAGTTCACTATTAATAGGCTGTTAGTTTATGCTGATGATGTAGTACTACGGTATTGGGCGATAACGAGGAGATTCTAAAGGCAAACACGCACACACTATTGAGTAACACAAAGAAATTGGGACTGGAAGTAAATATCAATAAAACTAAATATATGGTCACGCGTAGAAATACATTGAATAATGGAAATGGACAGCTAATGACAAGTGAGGGAAATTTTGAGGAAATGGCTGAATTCAAATACCTAGGAACAATAATTACAAATAGGAATGATATGCACAAAGGAATTAAACATAGGCTCAATTCTGGATATGCGTGCTATATAAATCTATTCTATTCTGTTCTATTCTAAATCTATTCTATTATGCATTAGAAAGACTCTTGACGTCCCAACTCCTTTCAAAAAACATTAAACTGAAAATATATTAAAACTATTATTCTACCAGTTATATTATATGGATGCGAAACATGGAATCTTACTTTAAGGGAAGAAAGGAGATTACAAGTATTTGAGAATAAAGTTCTTAGGAACATTTTTGGACCAAAGCGAGTTGAATAGACAGGTGAATGGAGAAGACTTCATAACAGTGAACTACGTGGTCTTTATAGGAAGCCAGATATAATAAGAACAGTTAAGTCTCATAGACTACTATGGGCAGGGCATGTGGCACGAATGGGGAATGAAAGACGTGCATGGAAGATTCTTGTAGGAAAACCAGAGGGAAAACGCCTAGTCGGTAGACCAAGAATGAGGTGGGAGAATAACGTTAACTATGATTTGAGGGAAGTAGATTATACAGAGAATGATTGGAAAATGTTAGCTCACGACAGGGATATATGGAGAGCTTATGTCCGCGCGGCCATGAACCTATGAGTTTGATAGTGCCAATGAGTTAGAGTGAGTTAGTTAAAAGTTCACTAAAATAAATCGGAAGGTGCCTTGCCGTAGAGGTCTCTGTGTAACTGAAGGGCTTAGAGCAATAAAATGATAAGCCACATATTGTTCTTCTGAGATATAAGGATTTCAATGTTTCAAAAAAATTTTAATAGTTGCTGAGCAGTATTTTTGTTATTATATTGTGTACCTATGTGTTTTAACTCATCACTGGCGCACTTACAAATAATTTTATGGATATTTCAATACATTTATTTGGTTTTATATGGAGATATCTCATTTCTTAACAAAATGTGGCTTATATTACGGTCTTGAGCCCTTCAATTAAATTATATTGATGAGATAGCTAAGGCAGCAAATTCTTTCCTTTGAGTACTGATTGAAAGACCCACTTTTATTTCCGCTTGCTCATATTTAATTTCATCATCAACACGAACAACAATGACGGATTAAGCCCATGTGGCTTGTTCCGGTCTCATAGATTCTCATTCAAAAAGTTGAAACCATCTATTTTTCGGTCTACCAATGTTCCTGTCTCCTCTTGGTTTGTAATTAAGTATAATTTTTGGAATCCGATCATGTTTCATTCTTTGAACATGTTCTTTCCACTTTTTTCTAGATTCTTTTTATTTTATCTAACAGTTTAAAAATATTTAGCTCATTTCTAATATCTTCACTTCTTTTATCTAGAAGTTTGCAGCCAACCACAGTTCTCAGAAATCTCATTTCAGCTGTTTCTATGATCTTCTCTTCTCTTTTAGTTAAAACTCAAAATTCACTACCATACAAGAGTAAAGGGACTGCCACTGCTTTGTAAAATTTTAGTTTTGTTTCCATTCTTTTAATTGTGCTACATATATAATTAAATTTATTAAGTTTGTTAAACAGATCTTCATTTTTAAAATAGGAGATTTTATTAACCAGGTATTTAAAATGGTTCACTTGTTCAATGGGTTTCCCCTCCAGAATTATTTTAGCTCTCACGGTATCTGATCCCTTAAAAGCCAAGATTTTCGTTTTACGTATTTATATTTTCAAATTATAATTCTGCATAATGTTATTTAATTGAAAGTGTGATTTCTGTAGATCATCTTCTGAGCTAGATATTAGAACTTGGTCATCTGCAAAATGTAAGCTATCTAAGTCTTATTTCTTATTTTGAAATGTGAGTGCAAATTTATCTGCCAATTATATATGATATCGTCAATATAATATTAAAAAGGGAGGATGAAAGCGGACATCCCTGTCTTACACCTCTATTTATTGTTGCTGTATTCTTTTTATTTTTTACTCCAGTTTCTATTGTTATTTTATTTTCTACATATAGACTTTTTATTGCAGTTATTAGGTGCTGAGGTGCGCCTTTCTGTTTCATTATACCCCACAATTTACTTCTGTTAACTTTGTCAAAACCCTTTTCAAGATCTATAAATGCCATAAAGTTGGTAGATTATATTGTCTATGTTTTACAATTATTTGATTGATAGTAAAAATGCAATCTGAACATTATCTGCCTTTTTTGAATCCATATTGGGTTTCTAGAATAATACTTTCCATAATTACATTTAAACGGTTTTTCAATATAGATGCATAGATTTTATAAGGTCAGGTACCCAAGACATTTATGCCTCTGTAATTTTATCAATTATGACGATCTCCATTTTTATAAATAGGATATATTTTTGCCATCTTCCATTCTTCTGGGATATGAGCAGTCTTCCAGCATATATTCAATAAATCTCAGATACGTTGTTTTAGTTGAATAGAGCCATATTTTATTAGTTCATTGTTAATGTTATCAATTTTATGAGTTTTTGTTTTGTTTTTACAATGATTGATAACAGTTATTAATTATTCGAAATAAATTGGATCTATATTTTACCAGTTAATGATAAATTTATTTCCTCGTCATAATTTAATATTGGCTAAATAATTACACCAAAAAGGTGGGTGGATTGATTACAAGGTTTCGAAGAGAAAACTACAAATATTGTAAGTAATTCTTAATAATTTTTAAATTTTTGCTAACGATTTTTTAAAAATTCAAAACAAGACCTAACAGTAGAAGTAGATTTTTTTACCAAAACCACCACGTTGTGCCAATGATATTCCTGGCATAGCGGAATTGTAACTCTCTTCCTAAGTTGGGGGGGGGGGCTGGAAGACGGAGCTACGTTTACCCCGATGATATTATAACTGATGAATGTTAATGAAGCACCAGGAGAGTCCTTAAATCTAAACTTAGTCCAAATCCAGATCATAGGAGACTGCTAGAATAATTTCCTTTAGGAAAAAATATCTATAGTATGACTAGGAACCGAACACGGGACCCTGTGTACTGTAGGCAGAAGCTTTGACCACTAGCCCATGAGGCTGATCATATAGTAATATATAATTTCACCGAAAATTCGACAATTTGTATCCTACCTTGAAGAAATGCCGGCACAGGTATCAGGAAGAAAAGTTTTGCATTGTATGGTATTAAAGCAGCAATAAAGTATCCTCCAACAACCTAGAATAAATAATGTGTTCATAAAATTATATTCTACGATATATTATTATTTTGAAGAGAAAAATATATGCCTAAATCGGGATTTGAACCCAATGTCTCTGGTTCTGTACACCAGTGCTTTAACGATTTAAGCTATCAGGCATCACGATTTAAACATAGATTTTTCTCTTACACTAATACGATTTCCGTGCGCCAGATAGCAGTGAACTTTTGTTCCACTAACGTCATCTAGCGGTCTCTTAAATAAGAGCGCTTTAAAATGGAAATCAACACATTACATTTCTAGCAAGTACTCTTACTTAAGAGACCGCTAGATGGCGTTAGTGGAACAAAAGTCCATTGCTACCTGGCGCACGGAAATCGTATTAGTAGGTATAAGAGAAAAATGTGTTTAAATATTGATGCCTAATAGCTTAAATCGTTAAAGCACTGGTGTACAGAACCAGAGATATTGGGTTCAAATCCAGATTTATGCATATATTTTTCTCTTCAAATGTAATTTGTCATTGAGTGATAAGTGATAAATGTAATATTAAATATCGTATATAAGCCTACATATAATACGCATATTAGAATATTAAAATAGAATTTGACAAGTTTAGAATTCTCAAAGTGTTTTGATTAATTGCACACCAGTCCTGTGAAAAATGCTGTCCAACGCGCAGCCGCACGGAAAAATTTAGATTCAAAGTAGATTATTCCAGTCATGTGATCTAACATGATTTGTGTTCATCAAATTCATTCAATATAAAATTGTTATTAACTTGAAGTTTTGAACTAGATTATTTCATTTCCAGGCAACGTACTAACATCTATGTGGCAGTACCTGTTTCATTTAACGGTGCCCTTTAACAACCCACATCCTGGCCGAACGGCGTAATTTTCATATTACACTGGTCTACATGATTTTTGTCTCATGACTACCAATAGTTATACTTAATGCAGTTTTTATCGAGTTTTCAAATATGTATTCGGAAATTCTCCATCGCCCACAGTTTTTTTTTATTTCAATTTCAATTAATGGATTTAAATAATCATTTTTTAATAAACGTTTTTTCGTCCATTTGTCCATTGATGACAAATCAAAGGCTTCAGAACATTTGAATACTACTTATAGGTATTAATTAATTTCTGATGTCCTATGATGTAAAAATGTCAAATATATTTTCCTGCAACGTCATTTCCTGGAAAATAATTGTGCAAACAGTGGTTTCTCTTCTTTTTTTGTGGTATAATCAATTGCTACAAATGTTTTTATAGTATCTCCCGCATGTTGACATTCATGCACTATAAATAAAATCAGGTAGCCGTGTTTCTTGTACATTCAGTCACTGCAAAATAATGCTAGAATGTTAAAAAGGAGGTGCTTTCTTTATTATGATAATCTTTAGTTGGTAAATTCTAGGCGAAACAAGACTGTGATTGGTTGTAAATAAAAAATCATTGAAATGTGATTGGTCATTGACTCCCATTTGGGGCATTAGTTAAATAGTCTAGACTATTTAACTCATGCCCCAAATGGGACTCAATGGCCAATCACGTTTCAATTATTTCTGTTTTACAACCAATCAGAGTCGTGTTTCACGAAATATTTATCAGTGTTATAATTACCATATTAAAGAAGGCTTCTCCTTTTCAATATTCTGAACAGGTCTGACCATTATTTTGCAGCGACTGAGCCTGTGAGAAATACGGCTACCAGATTGTACAGTGCATGAATGTCAAAACATGCCGCATGCGGGAGTAAATATAAAAACATTTGTAGCAATTGATTATACCACCAAAAAAAAGAAACTACTGTTTGCACTTTCTTAAATGTATTTTTTTCCCAGGTAACAATCTAGAAAAATATAATTGTCATATTTACATCATACGACATAAGAAATGAATTAATATACAGTTTAATGTGTTTCATTTTTTCTCCACTAGAGAGCATTCTTAGAATATTGCGTTCCTTTGGCAATAAATAGTATGATCTGATTGCAGTGCTAAACAAAAGAAGCAGGTGAAGCGTACCTATCGCTTCTCATTTGTTTTCAAATATCGCCGTTTACATTAAATATATTCATCCATAGTAATTCTGCCCGAAAGCAGGTCCTTCACTGCAATCATAGCATTTTCATGCTATGCTTGCAGCTTTAGTAGGGAATTGTGTAGGTGTGGTAGCTTCCCGTTGCTTTCCACACATTTAAATATATAAATATTTTAAAATAACTGTAGTTAAATAATGATTTGTGAGTAAACAGCTTAATTTTATTCGTTAAATAGTCCTAACAAATGATTTGCAAATTCTCAAGATAAATTGGAAATCACTCGTGGCATTACTTATGATAAATTCATACTCTACTCCTCACTTCATGAGTGGTGAATTTATCGATAATTTGGAAATCACTCGTGGCATTACTTATGATAATTATTTTATTCTCCCTTGAAACGGATCCCATACATACCCATACAAATAACCATTCCATATTCACGGTTTCTATATTCGCGGCATATTTGCGGAACATATCCCCTGCGAATAAAGAGCTTTTACTGTAATTCTATTATTGTAACTGTAACATTGAAACCATAGAAACAGGAGCATGTGTGAAGTAACGAATTGGGTATTTATTTACGTTAGGTTGGAAATTAAATTAAGTCCAGAAAAAAAGTGTCCAGTTCGTATGGGAAGATGGTCAGAAGAACGCTACAAAAACTTTTCTCTGGGATGTTTAATACTGGTGAGATATGGTTTAAGTTACATATACAGTCATATGTTAACACAATTGTTACATCTTCATGTATAAAAATTCAGCCTGCATATGTATGTGCTCCTAAAACTCGAAAAGTAGTCCGTCAATTCAATTAAAATTTTGTACATTCAGCTTATTGGAATACATAAATAAACCATACATGCAAAACAGTCTTCTCAATAATACATTCATTAAATCGTGTACGAAATTGTTTGCCATTCGCCCTTAGGAAAATGTTAGTAGAAACACTTGCAATGCCCCATTTTGATTATTGTGACACTCTTTTTACAGACTTAAATATTATTTCCACTCAAAGACTTCAACGTGTTCATAATTCTTGCGCACGTTTTTATTTGTGGTATTCGCAAATTTGACCATGTTACACCGTCCCTGGAACAATTATCGTGGCTTCGTCTAAGAGATCGTAGAACTGTCCATTCCCTATCCCTTCTCTATAAAATCCTTCACACATCATCGCCTAATTATTTATCACGCCGCTTCATCAAGACCATCCGACACACATAATCTTGACACTCGATCCCATCAGCACATTGCCCTTTATATCCCGCCTCATCACACTGTATATTATTCATTATCTTTTACGGTGTCACTTGCCAAAACATGGAATTCCCTTCCGCCCTATGTCAGAGACTGTCAAAATATAACATCCTTCAAAAACAAACTAAAGAATTATTTAATAATAAACTAACTTATACACCTCGCTGATAGTATTCTTTTAGCAATATTAATATATTTAATTATTTATGAAAATAATATTAAGAATAACAAATATTTTATTTGTTTTGTTTTAAATATTGTATAATCGTAAAATTAGTTTTCTATATCTCATTATTTTTCTGTTTTTTATATACACTAGACAGGGGCAATTTAATATGCCTTGCTTGTATACATTTTATTATTAGTTTTAGTCTTAATTTTAACTAATATTAACTGGTTGTATTATAGATCGTAATACGTATATTAGATATTATCTTTTGATCAAATTTTTACTTAGTGTTTAATATTAGAGTTAATTAAGATTGTTATATTCTGATGTAATATATGTTTGTCCTGGTGAGTGGAAGAGAAGGCCACATGGGCTTAACTCCACCCCACCAGGCTAAATAAATCTAATCTAATCTAATCTTATAAGGTACGACGAGTGTTTAGACGCTTTATATTATGCCCTAAAACCACTAGGTGTAAGAATTCATCATCATCATCATCATCATCTTCAAGGTATGGGCCTGTTGGCCCGTTCCGCTCCCCGGCGCACTATATGCCGCAGGCGCAGGTCGTCCTTCCAACAACGTTTTGGTCTTCCAACATTTCTTCGGTCTAGAGACCTATAATGAAGCAGCTGTTTTGATAAACGATTATTTGGCATTCTTTGTATATGTTCAAACCAATTATGTATTTTCTCGTTTATATTATAGATTTGTAGTTCATCTCTGATATCGTGACTTCTCTAAGAATTCACCTGAAACAAAAATTTAAAAATCGGTCTAGCGGTCACAATTTTCGATGTTTCACAACGAAACTCAATGCCCGGCGTGCGCTGCTACTCCTAAATAAATGTTGATGTGTTTTTACCACCAGCCGTGCGCTTTTATGCTTGCCCGGGAATCTGCTCATCCCGATAATCTTATCAATGAAAGACGAAAATGGTTACTGTGAGTTACCCTTAAAAGATAAACATATGCTGTCGCGGACTTTTTTTGTAGAGTTTTGTGAGATATTCAATTCTGTATACATTAATTTGGTGTATTTGTTATAGTTTAGGCAGCGTAAGCCATTTAAGCGTCAAAATAGGGACTTCATTTCAAGTTTTTCACTACAAAGGGTGATTTTTAGGGGTGAAGAGGTTGCGTATTACAACTTTCTTATAGCCTATGTTCATCCCCGGAATCTCCTGAACATTTTTCAAAAAGCCCCATCTCAATGGAATGAACAGTATGGCAGATCACGCTTGCCCGGGAATCCACTTATCCTGATCTTCTTGGTATCAGTGAAATACAAAAATGGTTATTGTAAGTTATCCGTAAAAGATGAACATATGCTGTCGCGGACTTTTTTGTGAGATATTCAATTCTGTGTACATTAATTTGGTGTATTTATTATGGTTTAGGCAGCGTAAACCATTTAAGCTTCATAATAGGGACTTCATTTCACGTTTTTCACTACAAGGATGAATTTTAGGGGTGAAGGTTTTGAATATCACAACTATCTTATAGCCTATGTTTATCCCGGGAATCTCCTGAACATTTTGCAAAAAAAGAAAACATTAAAATCGGATCAACGGTATGGCCGCGCATAGAATACGAACAAACAAACATTGATTTTTATATATTAGATCAAAATAAACAATTTGAAGTTCTCACAAGCTTCAAAGGTCTGAAATGGTTCAAAGGCAATCTCTGCTTTATGGTATATAGAGAAGATATAATAAAAAGACCGCCTGAACGGCCAGACAGTCTGCATGAACAACGAGAGTTTAAATGCACATTTACCTTATTTATCAAATTTAAAACATCCGTTACGCAGGAACTAGATATATTAAACAAGGTAATTTTTCAGCAAGTCGAATTTATGGATCTATTTTGCTGGTTCATGGAATATTTTCTTTTCTTCGTTAAGTTATTTATATTCAGTTTCGTTTGCACTCGGCCGGCACCTCTGTCGTTCATATACTTCTATAAATATAGGGGCTTCATCTCATCTCTTCCCTCGACCCGACCCTGAGTTGGACATGAGTTGAGGATAGTATTATTATTATTATTATTATTATTATTATTATTATTATTCAGTTTAGTTGCGAGAAAATAAGCATGACTGCCTGTTTAAAATTCGGGTTTTCGGGTAATAACTTATAATGGCCGTATTTCTCTGATTTTTGGAGCATAGGCCTACCTTCATCATTTTATTTTAATGACATATACCGAATTAAGTTGCCAAAAATCAGAAATTACTGCCGCTAGAATTATTTTTAAATTTTCGCTTCAAGTGAACTACTTCTAATGGTCCAATTTTTCTTATTTATAAGTTCGACTTTATTTTCCTTAATTGACTGTTATATTCCGAGTTTGGATACTAAAAAATACGGCCGCTAGAGCATTGACACATGCGTGTGTGTGTGTGTATACGTGTGTGTATATAATGAAAAGAAAAATTACTGCCTGAACCGGCATTTAAACCCAGAACCTCTAACTCTATACGTTAATGCGTAAATATACATACAGTATATACAGTTATATATATGTCATAGTCATTTTCGGGATTGTACTTGGTAGGATACATGAAAATTTGCACTTTTTTTAAACATTTTCATGAAAACGATGTCAATAGCATCATTAATTCTAAATTCACTAAAAAAAGCAGATTCGGATAAAGAGGTGAAAATGGCATTCAAGAAATAGGTATATTTCACAAAGACGTGCATGAGTATCAACTTCTTCACAAAACCTAGAAAAAAAAACTAAAATGAGAACAGGCAGCAAAGGAAGCTCAAAGAAAATGAATGAGGGAATGTATTCACGTAGACTTTCACGGCCGGAGTTGCTATGATGATCTTGATGAAGATTTTCGGGCTGTAGGCCGTGGACGTGAGGCTTGTAGTTCCCCGACGTTTCGCCAGACGCAGTCTCTCACTCACTGGCACTTTCGAACCCGTAGGTTCATGGGCGCGCAGACATAAGCTCTCCATACATCCCTATCCTGAGCTAATGTTTTCCAATCATTCCCTGTACAATCTACTTCCCTCAAAAAATAGTTAATGTTATTCTCTCACCTCATTCTTGGACTACCAACTGGGCATTTTCCCTCTGGCTTTCCTACAAGAAGCTTCCATGCAAGTCTTTCATTCCCCATACGTGCAACATGTCCTGCCCATCGCAGTCTACGAGACTTAACTGTTCTTATTATATCTGGCTTCCAATAAAGACCATGCAGTCCATTGTTATGTAGTCTTCTCCATTCACCTGTTTGTTCATCTCTCTTTGGTCCAAAAATTTTCTAAGTACTTTATTCTCAAATGCTTGTAATCTCCTTTCCTCCCTTAAAGTAAGAGTCCATGTTTCACACCCATATAATATAACTGGTAGAATAATAGTTTTATATATTTTCAGTTTAACGTCTTTTTAAAGGAGTTGGGACATCAAGAGTCTCTGCAATTCATAATAGCACGCATTTCCAGAATTCAGCCTATGTTTAATTTCTTTGTGCATCTCATTCCTATTTGTCAATACATTAATTATTATTATTATCATTAATACATTATTATTATTAATATTATTACTCTTTTTGTTAAAAAAAGTGATCCCACAACAGACCCGGAGGCCCTTGGGGTAGTAGGAGGTTAAGGCTCCCACTTTTTCTAGACAATCGGCACTTTATGTCAGCCGGGTTGTCAGCCCTGCGTGACGGCCGCCTTTACCCCCAGAACAAGCATCTGGTACTCATTTCCGTTAGAGGCTGAGTCGACCCCAGGGCCATAGTGCCGCCAGAGGGTTTGGGTCAGTTTAAAAATCCTGACCCCAACGGGACTTGAACCCTCGACCCTCCGACTTGTAGCTCAGTGCCTTAACCACTACGCTACGGCGTGCCCCAATATTATTACTATAAATATTATTATTATAGATATTATTATTGTAAATATTATTATTATTATTTCTTTATCTCGATAAAGACGGCACGTGTAATGTTTATTATTCAACATAGCGGAAAACATGATTGCTACGTTAAATGATAATGTTAAAAAAGCACATCAAGGACATATTTT
The DNA here is from genome assembly GCA_030220185.1 of Diploptera punctata. Lineage (NCBI taxonomy): Eukaryota > Metazoa > Arthropoda > Insecta > Blattodea > Blaberidae > Diploptera > Diploptera punctata. Next base: position 189,692 of record JASPKZ010001983.1, read on the forward strand.
TTATGTATATAAGATAGCACTTCAGAGTTTTTCATGTATTTTCGAATTCTTTAATAATATTAATCTGGAATTCCTAGCATTTCTAAAATTAAAAGAATATTCACTGTATTTATTTATGACTAGCTAATGCCCGCGTGCGCTGCTACGCCTAAATAAATGAAAATTGAAATGTTTTTATGTTTAGTTGAATAAGTACAATGAAAAATTTATATCGTAATTATTTTTAGATACCCCGTGCTGTTATCCGGCGTTGTCCGGGAATCTACTCACCTCGATCTTCTTGGAAAAAATGAGCTGAAAGGCAAAAATTAATGTACTTCTTATGATTAGTTGAATAAGTAAAATGAAAAATAATTATAAATGTATATAGTAATAATTTTATGGTTCCCGTGCCTTACCCGGTTTTACCCAGGAATCTACTTATCTCGATCTTCTTGGCATAAATGAGCTAAAAGAAAAAATTCGTTATTGAGAGTTATCCGTAAAAGAATACCCGCCATGTGCTGCTATATGCTTGCACAGGAATCTACGTACTTGTCTCGATCTTCTTGTTATCGATGAAAGACAAAAATTGTTATTGTGAGTTATCCGTAAGAAATAAACATACGCTGTCGCGAACTTTTTTGTAGAGCTTTTTTGAGATATTAAATACTTTGTACATTCATTTTATGTATTTGTTATGGTTTAGGCAGCGTAAGCCATTTAATCGTCCAAAGAGCTACACATTTTCCACTACAAAGTGGCGATTTTTATGGGTGTAGGAGTTGAGTATCACAACTCTCTTGTAGCCTATGTTCATCCCGGGAATCTCCTGAACATTTTGCAAAAAGCCCCATCACAATCGGATCAACGGTATGGTCTCATATACTGTCCGAGACTCGATCTCGGGACCCAGCGGTGAACTTTATTATTATTATTATTATTATTATTATTATTATTATTTAGTATTATTATTTAGTATTATTATTATTTAGTATTATTATTATTTATTATTATTATTATTATTATTTAGTATTATTATTATTATTATTATTATTATTATTATTATTATCATCATCATTATTATTAAAATAGAAAATAGAATCGCACAAACAAAACAAGCAATAAATGCTTTAAAATCCGTTTGGTTGAGCAAGAATATTACAAAAAAATTGAAAATTACAAATATATCAAACCATAATTCAGAGCATTTTAACATATGGTGCTGAAGTTTGGCAAATTCCTACCAGGGAAATGAAAAGAATTTTAAGTACAGAAATGGATGTTTTAAGAAGATCAGCTGGAAAATATAGAATGCATAGAATACGAAATTAAGAAACAAGGGAAATTATGGGTGTACAGGAAGAGTCGGACATCATAGAAAAGAAAAGATTACAGTGGTATGGTCATGTCAAAAGAATGCCAGAACAAAGATTGCTTAAAATTGTTATGGAATGGATCCCAATGGAAAGGAGGAAGAGAGGAAGACCGAAGAAACTTGGATAGAAGGGGCACAAGCGGCTATGAATATCAGAGGAATGGAGGAAGATCAATGGAATGACAGAGAGGAATGGTTTCCGGAAGGCGGCGGCAGCTGCCATGATACCGGTTGATGATGATGATTGTTATTACATACTTACTCACTCACTGGCACTATCGAACCCGTAGGTTCATTGCCGCCCGGACATAAGCTCTCCATACATCCCTATCCTGAGCTAATGCTTTCCAATCATTTCCTGTATAATCTACTTCCCTCAAATCATAGTTAATGTTATTCTCCCACCTTATTATTATTAATTATTATTATCATTATTATTATTATCATTATTATTATTATTATTATCATCATTATCATTATCATTATCATATCATCATAATCATAATCATCATCATTATCATTATCATTATCATTATTATTATTATTATTAGTATTATTATTATTATTAAATTAAATTGGAATGGGCGCGTACGACGAATGCAAGAAGAAAGATTACCCAGGAAAACGTTGGAATGTGTCCACCTGGAAGAAGGAGGAGAGGCAGACCTCGAAACTCGTGGATGCAGGAAATAAGAACTGGAATGAGAGCAAGAGGACTGGAGGACATGGATTGGATGGAGAGAGACGAGTGGAGAAGAAAAATAAAACTTTAGGCACAGAAAGATTTGTAAACATTAAAATTCTCTATATAAATAAAATTATTATTATTATTATTATTATTATTATTATTATTATTATTATTATTATTATTATAATTATTATTATTATTATTATTATTATTACCACCACTGAACTTCAATTCGGGCCATACGTATGCAAAGTTGTATTGTTATACCTGACTGAAGGTCAAATGTCAATATTGTTCACAAAGCATATCAACTGCATTTTTAAAAGAACATGAGATAAAAGTGCAAATAAATGCACTATATCGCTGTTTAAAACAAGGTTGTTTGTATGCAAACACACCAAACAAACATCCTCCTGAAAAATTATTTTCGTACTTATAAAAAAAACAGGAGAACTTAGTAAAATGGCAGTAAATTTTCATATTCAGGTATCAAATTAGTATTTAATTATGTATTGACTTAACCCACTTTTTACACAATTTGTGTGTATTTAGCTACCTTCTACAAAAAAATTAATTAAATTTGAAAATTGTCTTCTTATATCTTATCCCACAGACATGAATTTATTACTAAATTAGATTATTACCAAAACAGTTTTCAACTGCCATTGACAAATACTTTACACAGGGTGTTCTAAAATTCCCCTTACTAACTTCTAGGACATGTAGAGGGGACCGATTTGATAATAATCAGAATTGGAAACCAC
>JASPKZ010001983.1:195000-400000 GCA_030220185.1 Diploptera punctata
ACTGCAATCTTTTCTTTTCTGTTATGTCTATGATGTCTGGCTCCTCTTGTACACCCATAATTTCCCTTATTTCTTTATTTCGTATTCTATCCATTCTAGATTTTCCAGCTGATCTTCTTAAAACATCCATTTCTGTACTTAAAATTCTTTTCATTTCCCTGGTAGGAATTTGCCAGACTTCAGCACCATACGTTAAACTGCTCTGAATTATGGTTTGATATATTTGTAATTTTCTATTTTTTGTAATATTTTTGCTCCACCAAACAGAGTTTAAAGCATTTATTGCTTGTTTTGTTTGTGCGATTCTATTTTTAATTTCCACTGTGTTATCGCCTGAATAATAATAATAATAATAATAATAATAATAATAATAATAATAATAATAATAATAATAGTAATACTTCCAAATAGTTCGTTTTTTTCTTTAAGAGTGGACAGAATAAAGTAGAAAGCATTGTAAAACAAATATTAATCGGGAATCGAACCTGTGACCTCTTGCATACGAAGTAAGCCATACGGCACTAAGCTAAGCGTTCACTGGCTTACTATGCATAAACGAACGCTCTTAATCGGAGGAATGGGAACCCATTAGCTTGATTTAGCTTATTTTCCCCTCTATAATTACGTTTTAGTTTATGATGCACAGATTTTTTTTATATTCTTAGGGATAGTTTAAATCTATTAAATGTAAACTTGTTTTAATGGAGTGTAGGTATTGTAGCTCTTTTGCATAGTTAGTTTACTCGTTTGAGTTGCGCGTTAAAACTTTAAATGTTCGCGATCACGAGTCCACTCATTTTTGTTTTGCTAAGTGTACATAATTTATTTGCAATTAAAACCCTATAGGAGGAAAAGTACTGCATTCATTGTTGTTTGCAGATGATCAAATAATTTTTGCAGGGGATGAAGATGATATGAAATATATGATAAATAAACTAATGGAAGAATATAAAAAATGGGGACTGAATATAAATTTACAGAAAACAGAATATATGTGTTTGGGAAAGGATGTGGATGACCTCATACTCGAAACAGGGAAAATAAAAATGTGTGAATTTTTTTAATATCTTGGGTCAATAATTACAAGTTTAGATACCTGTGAGAGAGATGTACAGGCTAAAATTGCAATGGCAAAAAATGCAACTAAGACATTACATGGAGTAATTTGGAACAAAAATATTACAAAGGAAACTAAAATGAAAATTTATAAGAGCATAATACAGAATATTTTGTCATATGGAAGTGAAACTTGGTCTTTGACGGAATTACAAAAGAATAAAATTAGAACAGTTGAATTCGATTATTTTAGAAGAAGCCTCCAAAAAACAAGACAGGATAAAATAAGAAATGAATTCCTTAGGAGAGAAATGAAGGTCACTACATCTGTTGTTAAGAGGATTGAAAATCAAACGCTTAAATGCTATGGCCATGTGCAAAAAATGGAAAATGAAAGATGGCCAAAAAAATATATACCAATGGTCACCCCCTGGAAGAAATAAACGTGGCAGACCAAGATGGAAATGGAAAACCTACGTCAGAGCAATAATGGAGGATAGGAATTTGGAAGAGGGAGATTGGAATGATAGAGATAAATGGAAACTGAAGACGGCAAACCTGTAAGTAGGGGAAAGCCGAGGAAGAAGAAGAAGAAGAAGAATTAAAACCCTAGCATACCGGAAGGTGAGATAGGGTTCGGATTATTTGGAGACTCAATAACATTATTCATAGACGTTTCAACCACCCTACGTCATATTTTATCTAGAACCTTTGCTTGTATCCAATAGACCGTATATTCAATATATGTCTATTATGTGTTTTATTTACATCATCAATTAAATTTTAATCCAATATATAAATAAATAATAGTTTTAAAAAACTAAAAGAACACGCTTTATTAGAAAACTAAAAAATGAAAAATAATTTTAATTTCCAATACGCTTGGGATAAAATAAAGTGGTCAACAAAAAAATCATCTCCAACACATATAGAATAAAACTAGAGTTATCAACAAAAAGGAAAAAAAAATTACCATCAAAAGCGTGGGGTGCTCTATATCAATTAATATATTTTATAATAAACAGATATTGGTAAAAGTAAGCTCTCTAAGAAGAAAATGTAAAAATCATAAAAATCACCCCACGCTTTTGATAGTAAAATTATTTTCTTTTTGTTGATAACTCTAATTTTATTCTATATGTGTTGGAGATGATATTTTTGTTGACCACTTTATTTTGTCCCAAGCGTATTGGAAATTAAAATTATTTTTCATTTTTTAGTTTTCTAATAAAGCGTGTTCTTTTAGTTTTTTTAAAACTATTTCTTATTTTTTAGTTTTAATATTCTACAGAATAAGATAAAAATGTAAATATCTTTAAATTCGATACTATTGTAGTATGAGCTGAAAGTAATACTCTTCTATAAAAAAAACCCTCCCAGCCGGATTTGAACCAACGACGTATGGATTACTGAAATTATATACCACTAAGACTTCACTGCTCTACCAACTGAGCTCTTACAACGATTGACCAAAAACTCGACAAGTCCGCAACCTATTATACCAGTTTTCATTTTTTTTATTTTCGGATTATTCTGGCCAGGATTTTAGAAACAAAATATGAAATTACTGTATTGTCACGGGTCCTCTACACGTATACAAAGTTTCAAGTCGATCCAATGTTTCTAAGTGGGCGAAAATCGCGTTGAAAGATTCCGTTACATTGATACAAAAAACTTTTTTTTTATTTTCTGATGATTATGGCCAGGATTTTAGAAAATAAATATGAAATTATTGTATTGTCACCGGTCCTCTACAAGTACACAAAGTTTCAAGTCGATCCAATGATTTTAAGTGGGTGAAAATCGCGTTGAAAGATTCCGTTGCATAGATAGATAGATAGACAGACAGACAGACAGACAGACAGACAGATAGACAGATAGATAGATAGATAGATAGATAGATAGATAGATATATAGATAGATAGATAGATAGATAGATAGATAGATAGATAGATAGATATATAGATAGATAGATAGATACAGGTCAAGCTAATATAAAGCGTGTAAAAATGAACGTTTGTTTCATATTTGGTTCGTCTTCCGGGCTTATAGGCCGTGGTCTGGTTGTCTTCTTACTCGACGTTTCGTCTACTGCTGCGGTAGACATCATCAGGAGATACTGCGTGCTTTCTGTGAACTCCTCAACAGTCGGCTGCAGACTGGATGGTCGTTGGAAACTGTCTCTCTGTTTATAGCTAAACCCCGGGTGGAGGGGAGGTTTTCTGCGCGCACCGAGTTGTGCGCTGTATTGCCGTGTGCAGAAGTCATAGGCTTCGTTGTCGTGTTATGCAGTGCTGGGATCCAAATTTTGTTTTTCTTCAAGGTTTTCTTCTTTTTTGTTGAAGGAATTTTTATGTTTGTATATTTTCTATGGCTTCTCTGTATAGTCTGGTGTAGTAATGTGATGTTTGTGATAATACCTGGGTATCTTCAAATCTTATAATATGTTGTTGGTTGTTCATCAAGTGTTCCGCTACGGCCGATTTTTCATTTTGTTTTAAACCTGCAGTGTCTCATGTGTTCTTGTAATCGTGTGTTGATCATTCTTTTTGTTGTACCGATGTACACCTCTCCACAACTGCACGGGATACGATATATACCGGCATGACTCAAAGGATCTCTAGTGTCTTTGGCTGGGCGTAGTATATTGCTGATTTTTTGTGTTGGTTTGTAGGTTGTTGCTATGTTGTATTTCTTTAATATTCGTCCAATTTTCTCTGTTGTTGTTTTGATATAAGGTAGGTAAACCTTACCATTTATCTCTTCCTTGTTTTCGTTTTCGGGCCTATATTTCTTTGGATTTATGGCTCGACGAAAATCTGTTTTGCTGTATCCATTGGTAAGAAAAGCTGCATGGAGATGATTGATTTCTTCTTGCAGATACTGTGGTTCCGAAATCCTTTTGGCTCGCTTCGTCGAGCCATAAATCCAAAGAAATATAGGCCCGAAAACGAAAACAAGGAAGAGATAAATGGTAAGGTTTACCTACCTTATATCAAAACAACAACAGAGAAAATTGGACGAATATTAAAGAAATACAACATAGCAACAACCTACAAACCAACACAAAAAATCAGCAATATACTACGCCCAGCCAAAGACACTAGAGATCCTTTGAGTCATGCCGGTATATATCGTATCCCGTGCAGTTGTGGAGAGGTGTACATCGGTACCAAAAAGAATGATCAACACACGATTACAAGAACACATGAGACACTGCAGGTTAAAACAAAATGAAAAATCGGCCGTAGCGGAACACTTGATGAACAACCAACAACATATTATAAGATTTGAAGATACCCAGGTATTATCACAAACATCACATTACTACACCAGACTATACAGAGAAGCCATAGAAATATACAAACATAAAAATTCCTTCAACAAAAAAAGAAGAAACCTTGAAGATAAACAAAATTTGGATCCCAGCACTGCATAACACGACAACGAAGCCTATGACTTCTGCACACGGCAATACAGCGCACAACTCGGTGCGCGCAGAAAACCTCCCCTCCACCCGGGGTTTAGCTATAAACAGAGAGACAGTTTCCAACGACCATCCAGTCTGCAGCCGACTGTTGAGGAGTTCACAGAAAGCACGCAGTATCTCCTGATGATGTCTACCGCAGCAGTAGACGAAACGTCGAGTAAGAAGACAACCAGACCACGGCCTATAAGCCCGGAAGACGAACCAAATATGGATCAAGACGCCGGCCGTGAAAGCCTACAATTATATATGAACGTTTGTTTGTTTGCTCGTACTTTATGCGCGGCCATACCGTTGATCAGATTGTGATGGAGCTTTTTGCAAAATGTCCAGGAAATTCCCGGGATCAACATAGGCTATAAGAGAGTTGTGCATCTCAACTCCTACACCCTTCACACCCTTAAAAATCGCCCTTTGTAGTGGAAAACGTGAAAAAAAAGTTGCTATTTGGACGCTTAAATGGCTTACGCTGTCTAAACCATAACAAATACACAAAATTAATGTACACAGAATTGAATATCTCAGAAAGCTCTACAAAAAAGTCCGCATCAGCATATGTTTATCTCTTACGGATAACTCACAATAACCATTTTTGTCTTTCATTGATGCCAAGAAGATCGAGACAAGTATGTAGATTCCTGTGCAAGCATAGCAGCACATGGCGGGTATTCTTTTACGGATAACTCACAATAACGAATTTTGTCTTTTAGCTCATTTATGCCAAGAAGATCGAGATAAGTAGATTCCCGGGCAACACCGGGTAATCAGCACGGGGAATCTTAAAATAATTACGATATTCATTTATAATTATTTTTCATTTTACTCATTCAACTAGTCATAATTTTTGTTTTTCAGCTCATTTATACCAAGAAGATCGGAATAAATAGATTCTGGGCAACGCCGGGTAATCAGCACGGTATATTAAAAAAAATATAAATTTATAATTATTTTTTCCTTCTACTTATTCAACTAAACATAAAAGCACATACATTTTCATTTATTTAGGCCTAACAGCGCACGCCGGGTTTTAGCTAATTATTAATATAATTCTCTGTTATTTGAAGATATATTTCTTTGTATTTGAGTCTCGACTACTAGTCTCAAACTGTACTGAGTCTATTTTCAAACTTGTATTATCAAAGCAGATTAAATACTATGTTTCTAGAAATAATATATTAGTTGCAAAATGTTACGTCTGTAATAATTCAGAAAATTGTTTTTGTTATGATGACACAGGTGTTGCGATTTTTCCGCAGGTATGGAATACAGCTGTATATTACCACTGTTATGGCTTCGGAGGAGATTTGCCTTCTGTTTTTTACAACGAAACTTCCCTTTACATGCTGCAAGCTTCTCCCGTCCTGGCACAGCGTCTCAATTCAGGTTCTCTTTGTAAAAATAAACTTATAATTAATGCTGATGATTAGGTTTCGCGGTTTTGTCACAAAACCGGATTCTGAATTTATCGATAAGTATTGCCTGGTTCGGAGGGAGTTCAAATATCTGGCGTTCACTCGTAAGGAGCGGTACTGTACAGTGAATGCAAATAGTGGAGAACATCATTCATGATTAATGATCACACTGCAACTAAGTTTTAATAGATTTCACAATAAACAACGGTAGAGTAGATATAACAGGAGGCACTTTTATCCTGGTATGCCTTCTCTATGACTGACCTTGATGAGAACCAACTACTGATACAAACACAGTGCTCCTATATAAACAATACAATTGGTCATAAAACATAGTGTTCATGCAACCTGCTTCTATCTTTGACTGACGTCATTAATAAAATAATAATAATAATAATAATAATAATAATAATAATAATAATAATAATAATAATAATGCTTTATTTATTCTGGCAGAGTTAAGGCTATAAGGCCTTCTCTTCCACTCAACCAGCACAAATACAAATAAATATTTGACAAATATAGATATACACTATACTAATTATAAACAGTTAAATATACATTAAATGTAGCAATGTAAATTTCATGTACAAACATTTTATAGGATAATAATAATAATAATAATAATAATAATAATAATAATATTAATAATAATAATAATAATAATAATTTATTTATTCTGGCAGAGTTAAGGCCATAAGGCCTTCTCTTCCACTCAACCAGCACAAATACAAATAAATATTTGACAAATATAGATATACACTATACTAATTATAAACAGTTAAAGATACATTAAATGTAGCAATGTAAATTTCATGTACAAACATTTTATAGGATAATAATAATAGTAATAATAATACTTACAATAATAATAATAATAATAATAATAATAATAATAATAATAATAATAATAATAATAATAATAATAATAATACAAATATGATAAATTATACGAGAAACACCAATTAATATATATACCTTACACTGGGCAATAATGAAGTCGAGGTTAGAGCAAATGTAAATTTAGATTTCTTTTAAAATATGTCAATGACCGGCAACCCCTTATTTCTTGTGGTAGGGAATTCCAGTTGCGAGAAGTGAAGATGGTATATGACATGGAGTGATGTGATGTCCTAAATTTGCGGTATATTAAGCAAGAGACTATGTTGTGATCTGTGTTTAACTTATGGTTTGAGGATAGATACTGGAAGCGGGTACCAGGAAAAAGTACACGATCCAATATAATCCCGGCGACAAAACCGCGAAGCCTACTGACAGATGATATTACACTCTTGCTTGAACTCTTTTATTAATTTAATCTTAATTACACTGTGCAACAAAAAATAATTTTTGTCTCAGAAAGAAAAATATGTGATTCTGATAGTATTTTTTCTCCTGAATTCAAATATGATATCAGTTTTTCTCCATCACGCAAGGTTTCCGAGAGACAGGCATTTATAATTTCAAACACTTTAATGTTTTCTACATTCGTAACTACACAATATTCGAACATTCGGACTCACCTAGAAAGTAAGAAATTACGATTTTCTGCTATATTTCGCCTGTGGAGCATCCCTCTTGATGGTCCAACAATAATCAGCCAGCATATTAGGATTCCATTTGTCTTGATATCTCTTTTCCCATAGCTGAAACCATTTGAGTTAGCTCATTTGGTTTTATTTTACAATGGACAAATGGACGAAAAAACGTTTATTAAAAAAATCATCATCATCATCATCATCATAGTACATTCACGAATTTAGGCCATTTGTTGACCTGTTTCGGTCTCAAGAGAAACACCATCCAAAAGTCTTTTGAGTGGACGTCCTGGTCTTCTTCTTCCTGCAGGTTGATATCTTAACATTTGTTTGGGTATTCTGTGATCTTCCATTCGATGAACATGTTGTATCCATCTTGACTTATAATCAGAAATTTTGTTTTCTAAAGATTCCATGTGTAATTCTTCTAAGATGTCTTCATTTTTTTTTGTGATCTAGTAGTGTGTATCCTGCAGTCCTCCGAAGGTATCTCATTTCAGCAGATCTAAGTCTCTGTATATCCTTCTGTTTCAACGTCCACACTTCGCTACCATACAAAAGAGTTGGAAGAGCCAGTGTTTTATACATTTTTAATCTTGAATGCTTTTGGACTAACTGTGGCTTGAAGATAGAATTTATTAACCCTAAAATTCTTAAAAATTTAGATATTTTTGCATTTACATCCTTTTCTTCTTCATATGAGATATTGCATCCTAGATATGTAAAATTATTCACCTGCTCCAAAATTTTATTGTCCAGTACAATTTTACTTCTGACAGGATCTACACCTAAAATAATCATTTAAATTCATTAATTGAAATTGAAATAAAAAAAACTGTGGGTGATGGAGAAATTCCGAATACATATTTGAAAACACGATAAAAAAAACTGCATTAAGTACAACTATTGGTACTCATGAGACAAAAATCATGTTGACCGGTGTTATAGATGCTTTAACTTCGAAGTTATATGGCGTTTTACAAACTTCATATGTAACAATTAGTTTTTGTGTTTCTATTGTGTATTGTTTTAAAACAAGGCAAATATAATACTGATGATTATGATGACCAGAATGTATTCGGGAAATATTAGGACCTTAAATTTTCCTTATATTTGTCTTATTGGTATTTTTTATGCACATTAGATAGCAGTCTACCAAATTTATTTTGATTGTGTACATTTTATTATTAGTTTTAGTCATCATCATCATCATCATCATCTTTCTTCACGGATTAGATCTTTGCCTGTTCCGATCTCACATCTGTTCAGCCCAACGCTTTCTTGGTCTTCCTACCGATCTTCGTTCTCCAGGATTATACATCAGTGTCATCTTTGGTATCCTATACTCTGTTATTCTTTGCAGATGTACTATCCAACAGTTTCTGTGTTCTACTATTTGTTGAAGAAGTGGTTGTACTTTTAGTTCCTCTCTAATATTCTCATTTCTAATATGTTGTTCTCTCGTACAACCTTTCATAGCCCGTAGGAAGCTCATTTCCGCTGCCTGAATTTTACTTTTTTTTCTTTTTCCTTCAGGACCCAGGCCTCACTTCCATTTACATCGCCACTGGTAGTGTCATCGTCGAGTAAAATCTTAGCTGCGTATCTTTTCTTACTTTGTTCCTCAGTGTTCACCTGATTGTTCCACAAATTTGTTGAAATTTCCGCATTTTTATTTATATCTTCTTATTGTTCATAAGTTATATCGCAGCCCAAATACTGGAAGTGTGAAACCTGTTCCAACACTATCTTCTATCACTATTTTTGTTCTTACCGAGTATGTTCCATACAACGCGATTACTTTAGTTTTTAAATTTTGAAATTATATTTCTTACTCACTTACTCACTGGCACTATCGAACCCGTAGGTTCATGGCCGCGCGGACATAAGCTCTCCATACATCCCTATCCTGAGCTAATGCTTTCCAATCGTTCCCTGTATAATCTAATTTCCTCAAATTATAGTTAATGTTATTCTCCCACCTCATTCTTGGTCTACCAACTGGACGTTTTCCCTCTGGCTTTCCTACAAGAAGCTTCCATGTAAGTCTTTCATTCCCCATACGTGCAACATGTCCTGCCCATCGCAGTCTACGAGACTTAACTGTTCTTATTAAATCTGGCTTCCTATAAAGACCATGTAGTTCATTGTTAAAATTTATTTCTTACATATATTATTTAATTGATAGACTGCTTTTGTAGCCTGACCTGTTTGTCAAAACGTAATACTATAAGTAAAGTAAAGTGATCCCACAACAGGCCCGGAGGCCCTTGGGGTAGTAGGATGTTAAGGCTCCCACATTTTCTAGACAATTGGCACTTTATGTCAGCCGGATTGTCAGTCCTGCGTGACGGCCGCCTTTACCCCCAGAACAAGCGTCTAGTACTCATTTCCGTTAGAGCCTGAGTCGACCCCAGGGCCATAGTGCCGCCAGAAGGTTTGGGTCAGTTTAAAATCCTGACCCCAACGGGACTTGAACCCTCGACCCTCCGGCTTGTAGCTCAGTGCCTTAACCACTACGCTACGGCGTGCCCCAAAGTAATACTATATCATCTGCAAAATTGAATACATTCAATGTTTTATTTCGTCCAATTTTTAATCCCTTATGAATTGTTTCCATTCACCAAAAATGTCGTCTAAATATACATTAAAAAGCGCTGGGGAAAGGCTAAACTTTTGTTTTAAACCACAGTTAGTTCTAATTTATTCTATTAATTTTCCATTTATTTCAATTACTATTTGTGTATCTTAATACAAACTTTGAATAGTTTTCACTAGGTGATCGGGTTTCCTTTTTGCATTATCTTCCATAATAAAGGGCGGTTCACTTTATTGATGGCTTTTTCTAGATCTATAAAGACCATGTGGGTTTCTACATTAAACTATGTTTTTTTTTTAAATCTGCTTCACTGTAAAAACATTGTCCATACATGATCTACCAAGTCTAAATTCACTCTGTTCCTTACTGATTTGCACATTAATCAATACTTTCAATCTGGAATTAATGATTCTTGCATACATTTTATACATAACATTTATTAAACTTATCCCCCTGTACTTCTTATACTCATTTCTTTGCCCTTTCTTAAACAATGAAATAGTTGTTGTAACTTTCCATTCTTCTGGACTTCTTCTTCTTCTTCAACACATATTTAATGAATGAGGTAGTAATTGTAATATTAATCCATCATACATCAATTGTGATTTTATCTGTACCGCAGCCTTTTAGTTTTTATGTTTTTGTGGCATCTTGCAGTTCCTCTAATGTTATTAAATCTACTATTCTTTCCTCTTGTTCTTCACTCTATGTATTCTCTTTTGTGTTGTCCCATAGCAAATCCTTATAATAACGTATCCATTCTTTTCCCGTTATACATGAAAGTATAGCTATATCTCTTTCTGTAGATTTCAGATTTCTCATTACTTTGCATGCTATATTTTGTCTTCCATAAGTATCATGCTCAATTAATGACAAAAATCTCTTCCAAGATTCCAGACGGGTTTCTTTTATTTTTGCTTTTGCAATATTTATTTTTAATTTACAATCTTCTCAATTTTTATTATTATTTATTTGAAGATATTTTAGATATGCTTCTTTCTTTACCTTTACTGTTGCTTGTATATCTTCGTTCCAATACCTAGGGCCTATTATACTTCTTCTTTTCTTTTTTATAGCCAATAACTTATTTTGCTGTTCTCCATATTATATTTTTTATACTTTGATATTATTTTTCTAATTTGTTTTCCGTTTTAGTCGTCGCTAAATACTGTCATCCTATAATGGAACAGATCTCTTATGCTCTCTTCATGTAATAATTGTGAATACCTCTTCCTTTACATTCCTCATTTTCTATTTTTTTATTTTGCATGTATTTTGATTTTTCCATTTCGCTAATATGTATATTTCTGAATTTACCAAGTAGTGGTACGTGTATAATTCTGATCCTCTACAAACTGTTGTGACTTTAATGCAATTTTTAACATGTCATTTACAATTATGTAGTCTATAAGGGATTTTGATCCTCCAGCTGTCCATGCATATTTATTTATTTCTCTTTTCTTAAAAATGTGTTCGTTATCTTTAATCCATTAAATGTAGCACATTTCTTAATATATTTGCATTCTCATTCATATATTCTTCTCCATAAATACCCCATACATTTTTAATTGGGTGTCTTCCAACTCTTGCATTCAAATCTCCTGCTATTACTACATGATTAGTAGTATTGTATTTACCAATAATCTTTTGTAATTTATCATAAAATTGTTCTGTTTGTTCTACTTTTCCTTCTTCAGCTCGAGCATTTATTTTTGTTTTCATGTCATATTTACCTTTATTGCTAAATGTCAAAAATTTAATTATAAAATCGATATATATATATATATATATATATATATATATATAACTCGTAAATTATTCGGGTCCTAGGTTATCAACTTATTCATAAAGAAGGTTAAGCGATCCCACTACAGGCCATAGGAGATCCTAGGGGTAGTAGGACGTTAAGGCTCCCACGTTTTCTAGACAATCGGCACTTGATATCAGCCGAGTTGTCAGCCCTGCGTGACGGCCGTCTTTACCCCAGAACAAGTATCTGGTACTCATTTCCGTTAGAGGATGAGTCGACCCCAGGGTCATGGTGCCACCAGTAGGTTTGGGTCAGTTTTAAAAATCCTGAACCCACCGGGACTTGAACCCTGGATCTTCCGATTTGTAGCGCACTATTTTAACCACTACGCTACTTATTCATAGTGCGCAGAAGTCTTGGGAGATATTATTTATCAATGTACACTTAACTAAGTTTTGCCTTTTTTCGACTAACAATTCTCTATGCTCACAAATTTAATAATTTGCATGCTTCTAACATATGTTATTTATACCGCGCACCATGAATGTTTTTAATCATCATCATCATCATCATCAACAACAACAACAATCGCAGATTAAGCCCATGTGGCTTGTTCCGATCTCATAGATTCTCATTCAAAAAGTTGTATCCATCTCTTTTTTGGTCTACCAATATTCCTGTCTCCTCTTGGTTTTTAATTAAATATATTTTTTGGAATCCGATCATCTTCCATTCTTTGAACATGTTCTTTCCAGTTTTTTCTAGATTATTTATTTATCTAATTTTTTTTAAATATTTAGCTCATTTCTAATATCTTCACATCTTCTCTTATCCAGAAATTTGCAGCCAGCCAACTTCTCAGAAATCTCATTTCAGCTGGTACTATGATCTTCTCCTCTCTTTTAGTTAAAACCCAAAATTCACTACCACACAATAGTAAGGGGACTGCCACTGCTTTATAAAATTTTGTTTCCATTCTTGTGTTTTTAAATATTCTTTTAATTGTGCCACATATATAATTAAATTTATTAAGTTTGTTAAACAGATCTTCATTTTTAAAATAGGATTTTTCATAACCCAGATATTTAAAATGGTTCACTTGTACAATGGGTTTCCCCTCCAGAATTATTTTAGCTCTCACGGTATCTGATCCCTTAAAAGCTAAGATTTTCATTTTACTTATTGATATTTTCAAATTATAATTGTGTATAATGCTATTTAATTGCAAGAGTGATTTCTGTAGACCATCTTCTGAGCTAGATATTAGAACTTGGTCGTCTGCAAAAAGTTTTTAATCATATAATGTCAATTTACACGTTTCTGTTATTTCAGCCTGGTATATGTTAACATATCTATGTTCAGCCAAGATTCGTCTGACCACTAGCCTCTTACTCACAATAGGAATATACAAGGTAAGTTCACACAAATTATTACTTTTTTATTTATTTTTTATGATAAACCAAAATTAAATAATAAAGCATTATAAGTACTTCAGTAACAATAACTCTGGGGGAAGTAAATAATAATTTTAAAATTCTGCATTGAATTAACTAGAATCCCCAAGTTTATAATATTTTAAACATTCTGTAGTGGAATATTTTTAAATACCACGATGTCGTTCTAATACTGTTATTTCAGTCATTTCGCATAATCGAACTGTAACATAAATGTTAAAGTAGACACGAAGTACACTAGAACAACTGCAATGATATAGATAATAAAATAGATATCGTAAGCGATATAATTGTCAAAAATTTACGTAATTTTTAAGAAGAGCCACAACAAACAAAACCCTATCTAGAGTTGCAAAATATTTGTTATTGCCAATATCAGTATCTATCTATCTATCTATCTATCTATCTATCTATCTATCTATCTATCTATCTATATATATATCTATCTATCTATCTATCTATCTATCTATCTATCTATCTATCTATCTATCTATCTATCTATCTATCTATCTATCTATCTATCTATCTATCTATCTATATATCTATCTATCTATCTATCTTCTATCTTCTATCTATCTATCTATCTATCTATCTATCTATCTATCTATCTAGATATCTATCTAGCTATCTATCTATCGATCTATCTATCCGATCTATCTATCTATCTATCTATCTATCTATCGATCTATATATCGATCTATCTATCTATCTATCTATCTCTTTCTCACGTACACACACACAAATAGGTTCTACCTATCAGTGGCACCAACGTTTCTCAGTTTATAAAATTTTACAACAACTGTAAAACGCAAACATATATACAATTACTGTCCACCGCTGTGGTCTCGAGGTAGCGTGCTGCCTTGTCACGCGGCGGGCCCGGGTTCGATCCCCGGTCGGGGCAGTTTTTCTGGGTGAGGTTTTCATCGGGGTTTTTCCTCACCTGTAAGACAAATGTCAGGAAAACTTTAAGGACAAATGTCAGGAAAACTTTAAGGCCCAAACGGTCCCCGAAATCATATGGCCATCATCATCATCCTTATCATTATCATCATCATCATCCTTCACCGGTGTGGAAAGCAACGGGAAGCTACCACACCTACAATTCCCTAGTAAAGCTGCAAGCATAGCATACAAATGCTATTATTGCAGTGAAGGACCTGCCTTCGGGCAGAATTACTATGGATGGATATGCAATTGCCATATTTAATGGTATGGGGACGTTAAACCTGGCGCCCCCTTGGTGCTTTTTTGATAGGAGTAAGCTACGTGCCGACACCGGGTTTCACTTTCTCGCTTGTCTTCATCACCGTCGTCCCTTACACAAAGCACTTTACACTACACACACACACACACACACACACACACACACACAAATAGGCCTTTACACTGATCCTGCACTCCTCTATGTACAAAATACAAGAATACCTCATATACGTAAAGTGGTCTGCCGAAGTGGTGCGTAAATTGAGAATAGACTACATCAACGCCATCTATCCGCCCAGCACATAAAGTTCAATACTACTACTACACTAGGTTCCATAACTGTGGTGTTGTGATAACGATGTCGCCTCATGCGCTGTGGGTCTGGGTTCGATTCTCGGTCGGGAAAAATTTCAGAGTAAGGATTTTCTTCATTTGTAAGACAAATTGTAAGGCCTAGATAGTCCCCAAACATAATTTGGCCTTCATAATCATCCTTAACATATTTGCTTTGTTTACTATATTATTCCTCATCCTTCCTTGTTTCAGCTACCCTGTTCTGGAATTCCCACCCCTCTTATATCCAGGACTGCCAGATTAAAAAAAAAAAGTTAAACTTACTAAATATTTCCTTAGATAATATAGTAGGCATATATAACCATATTCTAGGTATATTTTTAGTATTCTTTTATATTTTGCAATTTCTTTGACAAGTCAATTATTCAATCAAATTGAAAATTGTTATTATTATCATTTAAATATTTTTTCTTCTTTCATCATCTTCAAAGTATGGACCTGTTGGCACGTTCCGCTCTCCGGTGCACTATATGCTGCAGGTGCAGGTCGTCCTTCCAACGTAATTTTGGTCTTCCTACATTTCTTCGGCCTAGAGGTTTATAATGAAGCAGCTGTTTTGATAAATGATTATTTGGCATTCTTTGTACATGTTCAAACCAATTACATTTATTTCTGTATATTCTCTCGCTTTATGTTATATATTTGTAATTCATCTCTGATGTATTGGCTTCTCTTTTCATCTCTTAAAGGTACACCGGCAACTGATCTCAGAAATCTCGCTTCTATTGCCTCAATTTTATGTTTATCAGAGATTGTTAAAGGCCAAGTCTCAGACCCGTATGTTAACGTTGGAACGGCTACTGTTTTTTTTTTATCTTATAACTTCTTTCATTTCATTTCTATATTATTATGTATTATGTATTACTAATCAAGGTGTAGATATTTCATAATTATTAATATATTTATTATTTAACTCTGTTGAATTGGAAGAAAGGACTTTACGGCCTTAACTAAAACCGGTAAATAAACCATTATTATTATTATGAATGTATGAATGAATGGTGTGTATTGTCTTAAATGTTCGTGTTGTCTCAGAAGTGGCCATGTCAATGAGCTAATCATTCATCAAGGGCGGCTCTCCATGGCCTTGGGATGAGAAAGTATGTATGTGATTCAGAGTTTAAAATATTCTCCCTTGTAGCTGACCTTTGTGCTAATTTTGAGTATGATTTAAAAAAAACGTTTGCACTTTCCCTGATGTCGTGGGACATGTAAAAGTATCTACAACTGGAGAGGTTAAACTAAGGAAAAGAAAGAAAGACTAGCAGGAGGAGAATGAGAATTTTATTTTGTCAGTGGTTGTTCCATTATCCACAGGAATTAGTATATAATTAAAGACCCATTAATTTCGAGCTAAGTTTCAGTTGTACTGTAAACAAACTTGTATAAGGTATTACTTTGCCGGCTCAGTCTATTGCGAGAACCTGGTGCTACTTTTACCCACCATATGACTGAATTGTGTGCAGAACGGTCATCAATAGAAACATTGTTCATAAGCAACATCGTATTTTATAGGAAATAAGACTAAATACAAGATGGTATGGAAGAACTAGCAACTTCCTCAATTTATTATTTATTTATGACAACATTATATATGGGCCTACCTAATCAGACGTTTACGCCATTTCCATGAATGCGATTGATATTCTTTACTTACAATTTCATTACGAGCAGAATGTATGCTCTATGCTAACTCATCTGTAAATTATGCTTTTATTTTCACCATACCCTCAATGGCTAATGGGGGGATATTTTTCACTATACTTTTTTGAAAAAATCAAAATATATTTTTTTAATGCCCCAGGTTGTCCTCTTTTGGACATTTCAGGTGTTCTCTCCTGGCATTGGAGTAATTATAACCCACTTCTGACGCTGGGGCCCCTGTAAGGCGGGGTTACGTTGCCCCGATGATATGATGGTGCGCCAGGAGAGTTCTTAATCTAAGATGAATATGAATGATAATGATAGAGCTGGCCATATGATGTTCGGGGACCGTTTGGGCTTTAACGTTTTTCTGACATTTGTCTTACAGGTGACGAAAAACCCCGATAAAAACCTCAGCCAGGAAACTGTCCGGACCGGGGATCGAACTTGGGCTCGCTGTGTGACAAGTCAGCACGCTACCTCGAGACCACAACGGTGGACTCAAAATAATTTATTTCTCTCCGCTTTTCAAATGCTATATTTTCAATTGTTTTAAGAAATTGTACGGAAGCGACCATTTAAAACATCTGAAGTTACAACGTATTCTGCATTACGTATGCATAAGAATTAAAGAAATCTTATTTAATCTATTGAAATGTAAATTACATATTTTAAATTTTTTTGGTCGATGTGACGAATTTCTTATACTTACCAATATTGTTGTTACTGGAAGTAAGTCAACGTTCCCACATCTGACCTGGTTGCTATGCAAACAAAAGAAATCGCAATGCTGATATGGACTCAAAAAACACACGTTCGTTAAGTAAAATAAAACATTTCTTGAATGTTTTGTACACCAACTCGTACCTTTCTTTAGACTTTTCCGGAATTAATGCAGAACATCACACTCTCCAGGCTTCTTCAATTTCTCTATCATCTACCATGACTCCTTCCATAACAAAATTATCAAACAGTTTCTAATCACGGTAATACATATAACATGTCTCCACAGCCAACAATCTTTGCTTATAAGAAAACAAATGAAAGCTACATAGCAACGATCACCAAATGTTTCTTTCTCATAGAAGTAATTTACATCCAACCAATATTTTAATTCATTTATTACTATATTTAATAAAAATTTGTCACATCGACCAAAAAATAGTATGCAATGCACATGAGGTAAGCACGTAACAGATCTCGAAATTTGAAAAAAAAAAAAAAAAAAAAAAAAAAAACTGGCGCAAGCACCTTTGTTGACCTGTTTTTGCCTCAAGACAAACATCATCCAGAAGTCTTTTGAGTGGACGTCTTGGTCTTCTTCTTCCTGCATATTGATATTCTAACATTTGGTTGGGTATCCTGTGACCTTCCATTCGATGAACATGTTGCATCCATCTTGATTTTATGATCAGAAATTTATTTTCTAAAATTTCAACAATACAAAAACTAAACTAAATTTAATCTTTCTTTTTTTTTGTGGTCGATATGGGTTCCTTGTTGAATATTTAGCAGACAGCGATGTCTGCAGCATCACCTGTGGGGGCCACATTCAATGTCTATGAGGTATAGCAAAAACCTTTCGAGTTTCTCTTTTGATTGTCACCAATTTCATTTAGATACGGTTATCCAAAGCGACGTAGTAGTAGTTTAAAGTATGATACTATATTTGTGGACACGTTGTATATTTTTATTATTCTTATTTCCCTTTAAAGGGCGAACTACATTTTCTTACACGTTTAAAGGTAAAACTATTATTCGACCAATGAAAATGCATTACAACTGGAACTTAGCTAGGGATAGGTATAGCAAATAAAATAATGGAGAACATTTATATATAAACGTTTAACAAGTTATTATATTATTTTAATTATATTATTTTTAGTCTGATCATCTTACCTCAATATCAATGTTCATTTGTTCTTGGACATGTTTCAAAAAATTCTGTTTTATCGTCAGCTTGTCCAGACTGGTTTTATTTATGTTGCATTATGTTGCACAACCTCGATGTCGATGTCAGCTCCATCCTGTGGTTGGCCAAAGAACCTACGAACAAGGTCTCGCTCCGTCGGTATTTCAAAATTCATAATTCTGTTTTTGTTCTTCTGAATATGAATATATATATATATAATATATATATAATATATATATATATATAATATATATATATATAATATATATAATATATATAATATATATATAATATATATATATATTTATTTTTTACTTTTTATTTTTATCAGTTTTTTTCATTTTTGTTGGTTTTTATTAGTTTATTTAAACTGTAGTTATTTTTCGGTGCTAATTTAATATTAAACTTGTCAAATATCTTTTGGAATTTATTGTGTACCCAAGTTATTAAAAACATGTCACTTTTAACGTAAAGATAAAAGAAGTACTGGTTGTATTTTATTTTATGTTGCAGAAAGATATGATCTGGAGATTCCCATGGCTTTTGTACACGGTCCTAGAATTCGTACAAGTATGCATCCTCGTGATATGGAGTTGGTTGATCATCTTCATCTGTTTAGAAATGCCTACCAACATTTATATGATGACTGTACTAATAACATTACTTGCAGGTGAGTTTGAGGTGATATACTATTATAATTTCTTCATGAGCTATCAGAAAGGTTATACACCGTGTCCCATTCAAACCTCCCACATTTTAATTAATCATTACTCTCAAAGTATGCTGAATTACGAAATGAGGTTGGCATTAAACGAAAGAAAAACTCGAAGAATTTTTGTTTTCGTTGTTGCAGTTAATTCATCTGTCGCAAGTTGGACAATAATGACATAAAACAAAATGGCGACTCCTCAGCAACAAGCAAAAACAGTTTTCTGATATGCAGAGACGAAGTCAATGATTACAGTGCAAAGAAATTACCCGGAGAATATGGAGGAAATGCACCTGATGAGAAGACCATTAAGGCATGGCTTGAGAAGTTTCTGGCGACTGGAAGTGTTAAAAAAGAATCAGGAGGTGCTCGTACACGTGTTTCAAAAGAAAATATTGAAGAAATTATAGCAGGATAGAGGTGTTTTAGTGTATGGCAATGTATGCAATGAACATTCTTTGAGTTTTTGTTTCATTTAATACCGGCCTTATTTCACAATTCCGCATACTTTGTTAGTTATGATTAATTAAACTATGGGAGGTTTGAATGGGACACTCCCTGTATTTTCAACTTAGAAACTGTCGATATTCTAACTCAGGCCTCTTACTGGAAATGACTGGAATGTGAACAATTTCTTACTGAATATAGTGATTCGTATTGGACACTTTTGGGAGTTGTAGAGGATACATAGTGTTGATGAGGATCCCATTCCCGGAAATTTACTGTTCTAGTGCTAAATTGATCAAAAGATCATACCGAATCTTACACTTTACCTAGGTCAATGAGAAAAGTAGTTATTCATCTCAACCGTTCCACCTTTCAATAGCACTTAGGCGAAATTTTATCGGAGGGCAAGTAAAAAATGTTCCGGCGCAATCAAGAATTTTCAGTGGGAAATCTTCCAATAACTCCCCCAGTAATTAATTTAGGAAATTCAAGTACCTGGGACACGTCAGGTTACACATCAGATATATGACAACAGGTGACTTCAGACGTCACTATTTGTTAGTAGCCTACGAGTTAACTGCTATGAAGTAGGAGATTTTGTATACTGATTCTTGTCATCATTATAACAAATCGGGTGCATTTTCGGGCATAGGTTAACCTTCAAAAGTTTATCTACTACGTACTCTCTACAAGCCCCAGACACATGTAATAGGTGAACTACCCTGTTAATTTGCCACAAAGTCACAAAGGGGAAGTCGAGGCAATTAATTAATTGAATGATTGAGTGGTTTGTTGACTGATCCCGTCCGTCCCCTGCGGGACATCGATTCTTATCTAATGGGAAATGTCTTAACCAGACAAATTTAGTTGCCCTACATATATCAGTGAGGGACATTAGCCAAAGATGGCAGGGAAGATGGTCCTGTTCTCTTTCCAAGTTTACTTACTTACTTACTCACTGGCACTATCGAACCCCTAGGTTCATGGCCACGCGGGCATAAGCGCTCCATACATCCCTTTCCTGAGCTAATGTTTTCCAATCATTCCCTGTATAATCCATTTCCCTCAAATTATAGTTAATATTATTCCTCCACATCATTCTTGGTCTACCAACTGGGCGTTTTTCCTCTGGTTTTCCTACAAGAAGCTTCCATGCGCGTCTTTCATTCCCCATACGTGTCACATGTCCGAGCCTTTGGCAGGGGTTCTCTGAAGTAGTCCCCGCCCGGAGAACCGAATGGGGGACTATTTGATCTCCGGAAAATTTTACTCCAGTGGAACCCATGTCCGCATTTCTTGACGGTTGTATTTTTACGGTGAAAGATCGTCTCTCTTTCGACGAAGGTACTTTTTTTCGTCTGGCTTATCACCTTCGACCAGTCCGGCATGGATAACCCTATCGGCAGCAATGCTATCGCCGGCATAGCTCTCAGGATCATTTAAGCACGCAAGCCACTCCACCACGACAATGTAAAGATGCCATGGAGGGCTTTCCAAGTTTACCCCAGGAAATTACCGGTACTCATTTGATAAGAGGCCGAGGTCTCCACAGGCGTCTTGATACACATGAATCAAGAAAACCTTTACTTTCCCGCTGTCAGAGATCAATATCGGGTCATTCTGCCCTTAGAAGCCTTGCTATCAGAGTTATCTTGCCCTCAATCCTACGAAAACGTATCGTAAATATTGACTTGTTATAAATATCCAATGATTCGCTTCATAAACATGATTTTTAAATAATGGCTGTCAGTATTATCTACTGTCCAACAAGTTAGATTCATTTAATAATTAATAAAATAGAATTAGATATAACCTCACATCATAATTATATATTTCTCGAAGACTGGCTTCGATACATCTTCAGCTTAACTGTTGAATTGGTGGTTGGCGATCCTGTAGGTTGCTTCCTGCTCCCTCTGTTGGCCAACTAATGAACTTCCAAATTAAGGGGACCGAATGGTGAAAATGTCGAAAAAATGGTAAAATATGCATTTTTTATTTGCTTTTTAATTACTCTGGTTCTTTTAAAAAACGAAGAGATAAGAACAGAACTTCTTCTTCTTCTTCTTCTTCCTTCCAAGTATTAGGCTATGGCCTGTTACGATCCTATAGAAACTTTTCCCTCCAGCGTCCTTCCGGGAAATTCTCCTATAAGACTTGAAAGCATAATAATAGTCCCTTCGATTGGTTGCTGGCCAAAGGAAGGCAAGACCAGTGATGGGGCTGCCATCTTATAGCCTCTTGTCAGGCTTTTCTGAAGAAGAAAAGAAAATAATGGAAGGAAGAAATGGAAGAAAGGAAAGACTCCCTAGTCCTCGGATGCCCTAATAGCGTCGGGGTCGAAAAAAACAAGAGTTAACCGAGAGGTTAGATAGTAAAGTTAAAAGAGTCTGGTATAAGTAAGTGGAAAAAAGGAAGAAATGCCAGATCGGTTAAAGATAAAAGTAAGGAGCAAAACACAAGTAAGTGGAAGCAATGTTTTGCTCAGCTTGGGCACCTTGTGCTCGCCATCCACATATTCCCTAGATGGGGACCCCTGAGGGAACTTAATATATTTAATCTCTGTGAAAGAATAAAATATTATCAAAATGCTTATCTTCAGCATGTATTATGAATGAATGAACAGCGCATAC
This sequence comes from Diploptera punctata, assembly GCA_030220185.1. NCBI lineage: Eukaryota > Metazoa > Arthropoda > Insecta > Blattodea > Blaberidae > Diploptera > Diploptera punctata. Next base: position 217,202 of record JASPKZ010001983.1, read on the forward strand.
CAAGAAGAATGTATAATTATAAACCAAAAGGGAGAAGAATGTTGGGAAGACCATTGAAGAGATGGAAGGACCAATTCGACCTATAATGAGATCGGAACACGTCATTGGGCTTGACCCTTGTTGTTGTTGATGATGATGATGATGGTTCTTTAGGATCATTTTCATGTAAACAATTTTTATTGTAGGAGCAACATTGTCCCTATGACGTAAGAGTTTAAATACCCTTGCATGTATGGTTGGCATTACTACCTAATCTATTTAAAATGCGTTTTTTTTTCGGTTTCCATTTTTTTGACATTTTCCAAAACTTAAAATGCTCCTTGCGATGCGAGTTTTTTGCTATCAAAGTGAAATTTTGTTGTTAGACTCTCCAATAAATGCTAATTCAAATTTGCTATGCAGTTAGGGTCTAAAATCCATCAGGTAAAATAAATAAAATAAAACAATGAAATATCCTATGTATAATTTTGAGCCGAACTCTTTGAGTCGGCCTGTGAATAGCAATATACAAATATTTATATGAATTAATTGTTTAAGGTTTACGGATGTTCATATGGGAGGTGCTGTGCTGGGGAATTCTTAATGATATAGTTCAAGACATCACCGTCATCTCAACCAGACAGAGGAGGTACGTTGTCATCACATTTGAAAATGTCCCACAAGAAAATTCTTCCACGAACACGGTAAGAGAAACTATAAATAAATAATAATTGTTACAATATCTTTTTCATAAGTAATGCCACGAGTGATTTCCAAATTATCGATAAATTCACGACACACGAAATGAGGAGTGAATTTATCTAGAGAATTGGAAATCAAGAGTGGTATTTGTTAGGACTATTTAACGAATAAAATTAAGCTGTTTACTCACAAATCATTGTTTAACTATAGTTATTTTAAAATATTTATATATTTAATGTAAACGGCGATGTTTGAAAACAAATCAGAAATGTGAGGTTATGTTCATTCACTGCTGCTTAATCATATTATTTATTGCCAAATAAGATAGCAATATTGTAAGAATGTACCGAAGTGGAGAAATAATGAAACACATCAAACTATATATCATAATCAACATTACGGGTTATTCATTTATTTTTTTTAGTAAACGACTCAGTAAAATCAAGGAATCTTTTCATTATTTGCTATATTGAATGTATTTGTTGGAGAAAAATAATTCTTTGACCTGTACAGAATATTAAAAAGGAGGAGCTTTTTTATCACAAAATCAGGAGCTGATAAAGAGAAATCGATAAAGAGCGAGGTGAAACACGACTGTCATTGGTTGTAAAACAACATTCATTGAAACGTGATTGGTTATTGACTAGCATTTGTGGCATGAGTTAAATAGTCCATATAATATTTTATTTTTGTTTAATGTCACCAGGTTATCTTTTATGACATTTATTGGCTTTCACCCCTGGTATTTGCGGAATTGTAAATCCATTTCTTAGGTCGGGGCACTCAGAAGTAGGAGTTAGTTACCCCAATGATATCCATCCATCCATACCAATTCTGTCCGAAGGCAGGTCCTTCACTGCGATCATAACATTATCATGCTATGCTTGCAGCTTTACCTAGGGAATTGTAGGTTTGGTAGCTTCCCGTTGCTTTCCACACCGATGAAAGATGATGATGATGATAATGATAAGGATTATTATGATGACCATATGATTTCGGGGACCGTTTGGGCCTTAACGTTTTCCTGACATTTGTCTTACAGGTGAGGAAAAACTCCGATAAAAACCTCACCCAGAAAAACTGTCCCGATCGGGGATCGAAGCCGGGCCCGCTGCGTGACAAGGCAGCACGCTACCTCGAGACCACAGCAGTGGACCTCCAATGATATGATGGGTAATAAAGTGCCAGGAAGTTTTTAACCTTAACCTAAATTCGAGACAATGGGCAACCAAGTAATAAGTATGTTTAAGGAATAATTCCTTTTAAGGAAAAATTCCTGTGATCTGATCGGGATTCGAACCCGGGACTTCATGAACTGTAGTCAGAAGCTCTGATCACACGAAATTCGTCGCGTGAAGAGTTTTCTATTTCTTCCTCGTCTTCAAGGGAGAAATCAGCAATAAAATATTTGGGAAGAAGTGGTACAGGATTCTCTGAATCATGAGGAACTGGTTTCCGTGCAGATTCACAATTTGGATATAACATTTTGGATTTATTTTTATTCGAGAAAACAGCAATTTTTGTCATGCCAAAATAATCTATGGTGTGGTTCTTTTGCTCACGCCATATCGTTGTCATAGCAAAAGGCAGAGATTTTCTATTACCAGATAGCCATCGTGTAAGACCAGTGTAACATATGGTGCAACAATATTGGGGTGCCCTAACGTTGTAATGGTTTCCTACTCTACATCCAAAATAGTGCCGCAGCCTTCGCTTTATTTGTTATATTTTTACGCTGGCCATGTGTTGTGGGTATTTCCCACAGACATAGCAGAAATTAATGCAGCTTCTGCTTTTCTACATATTAATAAAATTCTGAAATGAAATGGATCACAGACATCAATGAAAGCAATAAATTTCAACTTTCATTTTTTTTCCCCAGCATGTTCCACCACAAAGAAAGTAATACTACATGCTTTAATTTACAAAATTATTTACAAAACATTATTTGAAAAAGAACATCTTTTGTTTTCATTAATTTTGTACGGCCACTTGTAAATTGTTTATCTATTTATTCCACTCATTGAATTGGCTTTGTTTTGCTCTATACCTTGCAGCTATGAAATTTAATTGTCCAAATGATAATTCAATTACCACCATGTCTTCTTCTGACAATTGAGTTAGTTGAAGAGTATCAATTTACTTGTTTTATATGATTGCAACTCTCTTTACCCCATTACCAGAGGTATAGATTCTATGTCTTTTAGATATTCCGGATACTTTATTTAGATATAAATAGGGCTCTTGTAAATAAGTGAATAATTAGTTGGTCTAAATGGACTCCACTTTTAACTTCGCCGGAACAGGCTGCATAGCCTAAACCTTGTAGAAGAAGAAGAAGAAGAAATTAAACTAAATTAAATTAAATTCAACTTTGATATGTGAACCTCTTAACCTGTATTACTAGTATGACATATCAGTATTGCATTTGGTATTCAACTGTATTAAATCATTGACATGAAAAAAAAAATATTTAGAGTATAGGCCTACTTACCTTACAGTGCTATAAGGAACAAAATGCTGTTGGTATTACTTCTCTTTTACGGAATCACACACAAGCACTCACTATAGTGGAAATAAACAATTTTGGAGGGAAAAAGTATACGCCTGGTGAGAAGATAAAATGTTAAAACAAAAGAATTATGAAATTATTATCAAGGAGGCCGTGGTCTCAACATTCATGATCCCATTTATCTAAAGAAGCAATAATGAAATGAAGGAATTAAGCAATAATGAAATTAAGGAAACGGATCTAAATACAAAAAAATGCAAACATTAAAATGTAATTATAATAAAATTGTGATGTGCTAGAGAAAATGGACTTCAGATCTGTAATCAGCACACTCGAATTAGGTTAGATACACTTGTTTTTGTTCTGTAGTAAAATCACTGTAGACCAGTGTTATAAATTAAATCAAGGAGATCGGCTGTATGAAACTAAATTAAAAAATAAAATGATGGAATATTCACCTGAAAGGTCCATCTCCTCAACTTTGTTAGTTATTTAACTGTAGCGCTTTAGGGGCAAGTCCCATCATCGGCAGAATTTTGAAGCGCTACAGTTAAATAACAAACAAAGTTGAGACGGACTTTTCAGGTGAATATTCCATAATTTTATATTTTAATTTAACGGAACATATCATGAATCTTATAAAAGTTGTATGAAACTGTGTATTGGTATTGTCGTTGCTAAAGAATAAGCTTCTAGTATCCAGATTTACCACAAGGTGGCGTACGCATCTACTTCTAATGTAAACGAAAAACATGATGTAAACAAAGTTTTTTTTTTCTTTTCCCTTCAAGGATTAGGCTGTTCCGCATTGTATCGTCTTCACGATCGGTTGGTAATTCATTATCTCCTTTGGTAATCTGTCATTCTGTTATTATGAGCTTTCCAATACGTTTTATTTTCATCTAATTTCTCATTAACTGAGAAAATATTCAGACCTAATCCTATTGTTTTGTTTTTTATCTGTAGTGCATTTTACGTATCTCATAACCCTAAGTTTCATTTATGCGGACTGTAGGCTAAACGCGATCTTTCTATTTTTGTTATTGTTCACATTTCGAAACCATATAGAAGAGTAGGAGCAGCCATAACCCTATAAAATCATTTATTTCCCTTTTCTAATTTTTCTTGTTTAGATCTTTCAATTCTTTCCACAAATGATATTAAACCTGTTAAATTCCATTTAAATATCTTTGTCAAATATCCAAACTAATATCACTTCCTAGATAATTGAAGTGAGATATCTGAAATAATATTTTTACATTTACAATTACTTTCGAACAAATATGCAATGGGCTAGTTAACACATTCACGTAAAAAAAAAAACTTATAAACCTCTAAGAAATAAACCGGATAACAAATTAACTCTTTATTAACATTTTATTTGAAAAACAGGCTTTGGAGAATGCTACCTTAAGACCCACAGTTTGGCTAAGATATGTGGATGACACCTTCGTCATTTGGGAGCACGGTGAGGAGGAACTAGATAACTTCAAGAAACACATAAATGGGATTTGTCCCAGCATCCAATTCACCCTGGAAAAGGAACAAAACAACAGTCTACCGTTTTTGGATGTTTTGGTAATCCGAAACCAAGACATGACATTTGGACACAAGGTTTACAGGAAAAATACTCACACAGACAGATACCTACACAAACAGTCTAACCACCATCCGAGACAAAAACGCGGGATAATAAAAACCCTGGTTGAACGAGCCAAAAGGATTTCGGAACCACAGTATCTGCAAGAAGAAATCAATCATCTCCATGCAGCTTTTCTTACCAATGGATACAGCAAAACAGATTTTCGTCGAGCCATAAATCCCAAGAAATATAGGCCCGAAAACGAAAACAAGGAAGAGACAAATGGTAAGGTTTACCTACCTTATATCAAAACAACAACAGAGAAAATTGGACGAATATTAAAGAAATACAACATAGCAACAACCTACAAACCAACACAAAAAATCAGCAATATACTGCGCCCAGCCAAAGACACTAGAGATCCTTTAAGTCATGCCGGTATATATCGTATCCCGTGCAGTTGTGGAGAGATGTACATCGGTACAACAAAAAGAATGATCAACACAAGATTACAAGAACACATGAGACACTGCAGATTAAAACAAAATGAAAAATCGGCCGTAGCGGAACACTTGATGAACAACCAACAACATATTATAAGATTCGAAGATACTCAGGTATTATCACAAACATCACATTACTACACCAGACTATACAGAGAAGCCATTGAAATATATAAACATAAGAATTCCTTCAACAAAAAAGAAGAAACCATGAAGATAAACAAAATTTGGATCCCAGCACTGCATAACACGACAACGAAGCCTATGACTTCTGCAAACGGCACTACAGCGCATAACTCGGTCCGCGCAGAAACCCCCCCCCCTCCACCCGGGGTTTAGCTATAAACAGAGAGACAGTTTCCAACGACCAGCCAGTCTGCAGCCGACTGTTGAGGAGTTCACAGAGAGCACGCAGTATCTCCTGATGATGTCTACCGCAGCAGTAGACGAAACGTCGAGTATGAAGACAACCAGACCACGGCCTATAAGCCCGGAAGACGAACCAAATATGGATCAAAATGCCGGCCGTGAAAGCCTACAATTATATATAATACAATTAGTATTTATAATGTATTTTGATTTACTCTAGATTTAATGAATTAAATGTATAATTAGTACAAGATGTATAAAAAAAGGAAAAAAATATTAATGAGAGTATACATTAAAATAAATAGAGAAAAATTAATTATTAGACAATTTATCAACTTTTGTTTATCATATTAAAGAAAGGTCCTCCTTTTTAATATTCTGAACAGATCAGAGCATTTTATTTTGCAGTGACTGACTCTCTAACAAATACGTTGAATATAGTAATTTCTATATATATTATCAACTTTTATAATATTCATGATGTGTTTCGTTGAGGTTTATTCAAAATTAATATAAAATTATAGAATATTCACCTGAAAGGTCCGTCTCCTCAACTTAATTAATCATTTAACTGTAGCGCTTTCGGGACTTGTCCCATCATCGGCAGGATTCAAAACTGGTGTTTCACTGAACAAGTCCCGAAAGCGCTACAGTTAAATGATTAATTAAGTTGAGGAGACGGACCTTTCAGGTGAATATTCTATAATTTTATATTAATTTTTATATATATTATATTCACGTAGAATCATAGAATGCATGTAGCTCCCAGAGTGCACGAATGTAACCATGTACCGCTTGCGGAATATGACAGACAAAAATTTGTAGCAATTGATTATACCACAATAAAAAAAATCACTCTTTGCACTTTTCTTAAACGTATTATTTCCCGGGTATTTACGTTTTATAAAAATCCCCGGATTCAATTATCATTTATAGCATGGCTATTTTTCTTTCGGTATAAGGTAAAGCTATGCAAATGGCTCGCAAAGTTCTAGGTTATTGTAAAGATAGCATATTTAAAGTTTTTTTATTGGACTTTTTTTAAAGGATTTTAAGAGCTGTCATCAATTTTGTGGTGCATCTTTTTTTTTATTTCATAGCATATTATATGAAACTGTTGAGCATTATATTAGTCATTGTACATTTAGAATTAATTCTGCATTTATCGATTTTGCATTGTGATTAAACACATTCATCCTTCGAATTACCCCTAATAGCGAGAGAAAGTTTTTTTATGGCACTGTACTATGTGGCAAAGGGCAATGTTAATTAAATTATTTCTCCCTTCTTTATCTTTCTTCAGTGTAATTATGTTTTCGAATAGTCACATTTAATAGGAATGTTAAACATACTTGAAAAATAATTATACATTTTTATTCGTAAGTAGTAACTTAAATGTACTTGCTGATTAAATTTCTGATTAGGAGATTTTTTACGTAATTTTCAATATGCGGTCCTCCATCTGATTAGAAAACATTTTTCTGGCCCCCAGGTTCATTATAATTGGACATCACTGGTTTAGAGTCTGTAAGAGAGTTCACACTAACACGTGAACACAACTTAGAAGCTTCTTGAAATAAGTAGCGTAATACGATTTTGAAAACTGAAATTTAGATTGAAAGAGTGCGTCACGATTCACAGAGCTCTCTTCCTCTAAAGTTACATGAACCGTTTCAGTTGGCCTTGGCTCTTTGAGAGCATACATATATACATAGTGTTTTGCCCAAGAGCAGGCCTTTCACTGCAAACTCAGCGTGTCTACACTTTCCTTAACCCTTAAATTCGTAATGTATCTTTTTGGATACATCAGTTGGTTTAATTAGTTTAATATTTTAAATAAATCAGAAGAAAACGAACAAAAATAAACCACTTAAATGTGTGTCTAATTATACAATACTCTTATCAATAAAAGTTACACAAGTTTGCGTTTTCACTGCGGTCCGCCACATTCAAATAACTAACAGAAGAAATTGGTGTTTTGTTAATTTAAGGGTTAACTCAGCTTTTTTTTTTGTATCCGCATATAAACCGTTTATTTTAATATTGTCTATCATATGTTGTCTTTTTATGCCTCTAACCTTCTTTCCGATAGCCATTCCTTCTAGGGCAGTTTCTTCTTAGCTAGTGGCCAATCCAATTTATTTCCCTCTTCTTTATGAGTTCCTGTATTGTTCTTCCTTCACCCACTCTGTCTAAATCTTTATTTTTTACTTTGTCCATTTTATAAGCTCAATCCTTCTACATATCAACATCTCAAAAGCTTCCAGTCGCTTTTCCTCATTTCGTCGTAATGTCCATGTCTCTGTACCAAACGATGCTACATTCCACTCAAAGCACTTCACTAGCCTCTTCCGTAATAATTTTGCCAAAGGTTCGCAGAAGATGCTTCTCTTCTTGTTAAAAGCTTCTTTTGCCATTGTTATCCTCTGCTTTACTTCTTTACCGCAGTTCATGTTACTATACTCTGAACAACGGATCTGTGCCCCCGTAAGATATGCGAATTAAACACTAATTATTTTTCTGTCTCGGTAAATCATTTCCCTCCCTGCATTCATATCTCTCTCGTCTTTCGCCCCTTCCACTACTCACAATTTTGAACCTTCTTGGGAGACAGGTAATATATACTTGCAGTCCAGTGTTGTCAATTCAATATGAACATTGTAGCTCGGAGTGGTGAAAGAAATATTTATAAGTAAATAATAAAAGTCAGTCAGCGTCATTAGACCTACTTAAACATGAAGAAGTAATAATTATCCTTATGTTATTCAGTATTCAAGATCCTAGACACTGTTTGGGGGAAGTTTGGCAACATCTCTACTCGAAAGTTATCCTACTGCTGTTTGACGTGGTGGAAGGGAAGCGCGTGGAATGGAGTGATTGCAGGTGTTAACTTCTCTAAGAACGACTTAAGGGCTAACAGATCCATTGGTCCGATAATATTGATAGTACAACCCAAGTATTTGAAGCTATCCATTTCCTCAATGGCCTCATTTTTAATCCTCATGTCTATCGTCCTTGGTTCCCTTCCTATGATCAAGGCCTTCGTCTTATTTATTTTATCTTCATCCCATAATCCTCGCATCTGTCATTTAGCTACACCAGAATGTTCCTAGTGTCATTGCATCTTCTGCTAGCAAAGCCAGATAATCAGCAAATCTTACGACTTAATTCTTCTTCCTCCCATGTTTATTTATCATAAGTAATACCACGAGTGTTTTCAAATTTATCTAGAGAATTTGGAAATCAAGAGTGGCATTTGTTAGGACTATTTAACGAATAAAATTAAGCTGTTTACTCACAAATCATTATTTAAATATAGTTATTTTAAAATATTTATATATTTAATGTAAACGGCGATGTTTGAAAACAAATGAGAAACGATTGGTACGCTTCATTTCCTTCCTTTGTTCATCACTGCAACCAGATCATAATATTATTTATTGCCAAAGGATCGCAATATTGTAAGATTGCACCCTAGTGGAGAAATTTATAACCAACGTTATAGGTATCAATTAATTTGATGTCCTATAATGTAAATATGTCAATTATATTTTTCTGCAACGTCATTTCCTGGAAAATAATTCGTTCAAGAAAGTGAAAACAGTATTTTCTTTTTTTGTGTGGTATAATCAATTGTTACAAATGTTTTTATGTTATCTATGGCATGCGCTTTCTACTGACATTCATGCACTATATATACAATCTGGTAGCCGTATTTCTTAGGGGGTCAGTCACTGTAAAATAATGCTATGACCTATTCAGAATGTTAAAAAAGAGGTGCTTTCTTTATTATGATAAACTTTAGTTGGTAAATTTTAGGCGAAACACGACTGTGATTGGTTGTAAATAAAAATCATTGAAATGTGATTGGTCATTGACTCCCATCTGGGGAATGAGTTAAATAGTCTCTATAATAGTATAGAAAGAATATATAATGACTTTCTTATGACAATGTAGATACATTTGATTTTGAGTGCTCCAGAACACAAGGGTTAATGGCCAGACACGCAGGAGCGACATTTTAATTCTGGAACTTTGAATTTATCGTCGGCCCTTTTCCTTTGTATCATCATCATCATAGTACATTCACGAATTTAGGCCATTTGTTGACCTGTTTCGGCTTCAAGAGAAACACCATCCAAAAGTCGTTTGAGTGGACGTCCTGGTCTTCTTCTTCCTGCAGGTTGATATCTTAACATTTGTTTGGGTATTCTGTGATCTTCCATTCGATGAACATGTTGCATCCATCTTGACTTATAATTTTCCTTTGAATATTATTTTATTGTAAGTTTGAATGATTGGTTTCAGGAACAAAACGAGGAAATAACAATTGTCATAAGAATTGAACCTGAAGATGACGGTTATGAAGCCGGCGACGAAGATAGCGATCACCACAACTAATATTAAACATCCTGTTACTCCAAATATCATACAATTTTATATGAATAAAGCTTTATTACTCAATAATAATTACGTAATTTATTTAATTTCTTTGTGAAATATGAAAGCTCTACTTCCCTCTCACTTTTTACCATCTTGTTTTAATCTCACTCTGTTGGTACTTTTACGCGTCCCACGCATCCCGGACTACACAGGGAACACCACCTTACGGGGAAAGAATTTTTAATTCTGGAAGTGAGGAAAGGAGATTACAAGTATTTGAGAATAAAGTACTTAGGAAATTTTTTGGACCAAAGAGAGATGGACAGACAGGTGAATGGAGAAGACTGCACAACAGTGAATTACATGGTCTTTATAGGAAGCCAGATATAATAAGAACAGTTAAGTCTCGTAGATTGCGATGGGATGACATATTGCACGTATCGGGAATGAAATACTTGCATGGAAGCTTCTTGTAGGAAAGCCAGAGGGTAAACGCCCAGTTGGTAGACCAAGAATGAGGTGGGAGAATAAAATTAACTATGATTTGAGGGAAGTAGTTTGTACAGGGAATGATTGGAAAGCATTAGCTCAGGATAGGGATGTATGGAGAGCTTATGCCCGCGCGGCCATGAACCTACTGGTTCGATAGTGCCAGTGAGTAAGTAAGTACCATATAATACCTTTCCTATTCACATAGGATATGGAGGATGTCCCCAGATGAATAACAAGTCAATTTTGGGGGTCATATATAAAACTATATTAACTTTTAATGTAAGACACAACATTTGCTCAAAACTTCATACTGAACAAGGAACATTTGATATGAGTACAAAGTAAAATCCTCGTAAAAAAAAAAACTTTGTTCAGCTTGCCCCCCGGCTCATAGTACATTGTGGAGGGCCCCTTTCCAGGGTTACTGTGAAGACCTCAATGGCAGTTTAAATCTCACCTACACAAAATGAACAAAACTGCTTTATCTCAATGTACCTGCTTAAAAAAATCACTGCAAACCAGCCCTCCGTCTGATGACTGAATACAAAAAGTACTCCAGAGATCGACCAGTCATACAACAAATTGCTACGCCGCCAAATATTCTGAAGTTTAATTTCAACGCAGTCAACATTGCAAATTCCTCACGATTATCTTCCGTTAATTTACAACAACAGAAATAATTAACAACCATAAAACGGGAAATAAACTTGGTAAAACACGGGTTGTAGCATTTATGCTAAAAAATATATTTACGCCTTTGTTTTAAAGTTTGGGAGTTGCTTATTGGCATGCGGCGTTACGAAACTTTCGTTTCTATATGTCTCAATTCGAGTAGGATCGTTTCCCGGAGGATTGCAAGCACCGACCCTTCCCCTTCCAGAACTTACACTATGCTTGCTGTATATAGCATTAGTGGTGTAGGAAGTTGTCAGTACAAAATTGCGGACCTCCATTCAAAATTAGCGGGGCAAAAGGCTATGCCTTTTTTGTAATAAAATAATATAATTCTCCCAAAAGGTAATACACAGCCGTTCAATCAGAACCGCATTTGAGAATTCCCACGTTTTACGTAGACAGGTAATCAGTAGTGATCCAGTAGACGAGGAGCGAATTTGTGATCTAAAGAGCGAAGTGGAAGATAATGTTGAAAGTTCATGATTCTGCAAGAGTGAAGAAACAAACTATATGAAGTACTGTTTTATGTGAAAGACTGAAAGCAGAATGATAATATGCGATTATGAAGAATGTTAGCGTGGACTAAATTCAGAAAAGTGTAAATTTCATATAAATCCGGTGGTAAGTTATTAACGAAATTCTACCTCTTCCAACGCCACCGTTACAAGTGCCATCTGGCGTCAGAAGTGACACGTTGCTGAATTACGCTATGAGCTGATCGGAAAATCGATGTATTACAGTAGTTACTACTGGAAATGAAATGAGAATTATCAAAATAGGTCAATTCATCGTACAACAAAATCAAGGAAATCAATCAAGAAATGAAATAAGAAATTAAAATAAGCAGTGAAGATAAACAAAAATTGAAACAATCTATTAACGACATGAATGAAGAATTTAGATATGTAACAGATGACCTGAAAAATAAAATTTATATACTCTACGACGAAATACGTGATATCAAAAGGAGATGGAAGAATGGTTAAATAAACAAGAGAAAAACTGTAAACAAAGTATTAAGATACTAAAGAAGATATATAATTTTCACTAGATCGACAAGAGAAAAATTGTCACCAATTAGTAACTGCTGAAGTTCGGCGCCATTGAGGAACTACTGAGTGATTCATCGCTGAAATCTGAAGTTCTACAGATGACCGACATTCAATAACAAAGAACTGATATTATGACGTCAAAATACGACGTAACGATGTAGTGGGGACATCTTTAAGCGCCAATTGAAATTATCAGCGACCATAATACATGGACCTCGGAAGAGAAGACAACACAACTGATTACTTATCCGTAAGGACCAGACGCAGCATTTCTATGTAGCATTCTACAGGAAGGATGGGCAGAGGACACAATAGGGATCCTGGAAAACCTCTACGCCTACACATTATTTCATGACTGCTTATAGGGCATAATTAAAGGCTCGTGTTCGGCGTCCCTGGGAGTCGCTTTAAGGATACGCCATGGAAAGTGGAGAGGCTGGCGCAAAGGATCCTATGGAACTCCCAGCCAGTTTCATTGACGGAAAGGCGACATCAACTTGTGTATTCGGATTAAGGGACCATGATGTGAAACAATACCTGCTGCTGGCGAAACATCGCTCCATTAACAACGCTTGAACGCGGCTTTAAGAATAGAGGCCAAGAAAACCATACGATACCTCAACCAGCCGAAAGGACTGGCTGCATGAGACGTCGAGGAGCGACAATCATTGCAATTCAAACATCGCAGATACGGACGACCACTCTGCTTGAACTGCGGATACTGGACACCTGATGTGTGAATGTGGCCATAGGCCCGTAAAAGAACAAGAAAAACTAAAATGGACCGGTGTGAAGAGAGGAACACCGACGCTGTCGTCATTACCGCTATTCAAGCACCGCAGGCATGGAAGACGGGCGTGCTGGAAAACTGGACATCTATACGAGACTGAAATCCTAGACTCGCAAGGGAACAGAAACACAAAAACAAAAATGGACAGACGAGAAAAAGACATCGGCGTAGTCATCAGCATCATCACCATCATATCCGGCTTCTTGATGAATGCCATAAACGACCGAAACAACAATGGACTCATTGCCAATAAGTCCATCCATGTGAATTGCCCTACCGCGTGCTCGTCGAAACAGGAGCTATGGCTGACTTGTGCGATCTGGAATAGTAAAATCGTTGCTTGAGAGGACGCCGTTGCGGAAATTCGAGCGTCACACTGTGTCAGGGGACATCATACTACTCGAGAGAAGGCGATTCTCCTGGACTCAGTTTAGGGAGATGCAAGCTACCATCGTAGGCGTTTATCACCAGAGTTCCCGAGATCTAATTTTGGGTCTGGACGCCCTAAGGACGTATGACACTACATGGACATTAGACGAGTACTACATTTAGGGGAAAAAATAAGTGCTACTCAAGAACGCGGGCCAAAGAACAGCCGTCAGTAGACGCACCTTGAAGGAGAAGTAGCTAATATCAGATAGATGAGAGACGTTGGAGGCAGAGAAGAGCTGATTAGGACGATCAGTCTTGAGGAGGGAGCAATGTGACGCATTTTTGCAACGAATTTGCTTGAAGATTAGCGGGTACCGCACGACGAACGTTAGGGAACTTCCGTTTCTAGAAGTCTTATTTCGATAATAATCGACTTCTCACAAAGGATCGAGAGCATCGATCCTTCCAGAACCTTCGATACACATATATATATGGAACTTCGGGTAATGTGGACCCTTCTGTTTAATGGACTCTGTTAATATCCTCTGTAATTGGTGCTGCCCTCGAACAGAAAATATTTTAACTTCTTCCCCTCATCAACTTTGACGATTCAAGGCCAGTTTCTTTTATTCTTTGGGTGAAGAAGGGTTTATTTGTGATATTTATGAAAATTACCACGTTAAAAGTTTTTCAAGCTAAGAATAAATTCTTAATTTCTGCTATCCAATATTACAAAAGTTGAAAAAAGCCCAAAATATATTATATTATCTAGATGCTGTTTTGATATGCTGACGGGTTTGGTTTGATATTATGTGACATGGTGACTGTATAAAATAATTAAACAGAACAAAGGAATTCGGTTCATGTGGACCCTCCACGAGGACCTGGGCCCACTTTACACGAATAAGTATATTTTATCAATGAGGATGCTATCTGTAAAAACCATTCACTTAATTAATTTTATTTAATATCCTTGTAATTTTACTAAACCCAAAGACCGTCGCTTTCTGCAGTTGAATGACGTGTAAATGTGATAATCAACAATAATGTTTTAAACATTAAATGAACAACACTTTTTAATAATGAGCAGTCATGAATATTTTCAGATTAATCTGTGCCTGTCTGTATAAATTAATAGAGTAAATAAACTTAAAAATAGACTAAAAGCTAAGGTGGACTCTGGGGTCCACTTTATCTGAATATGGAGGTCAACGTGGATCTTTCTTGTAATGTAAAAAGTTTATAAATTATGAAGATATTTCCATATTTGAATAAAATAACAATGATATTTAATAGTTACAACACTAATAATAATCACTGCATTGTAAGCCTATGTTTTCCCTTTACAGAGATTTAGACGCTCTCCCCCTACAGGGAACAATTTGAACCATACTAATTTAGTTACACTTGTTTTCGTATAGATGTCAATTTGAGTGGTACGTGGTCATCGTTCCGCCTCATGCTGACATCTAGGAAACCAAGGTAGTACTAGGACGGGAAAATTCGGTAAATTTTGCTTAGAGGCCTTTTAATTCAGGCTTAAGGATTTTTTACGAGCCTGAAAATCTTCAGACTCGGGACCCACGGGTTCAAGTCCCTCCCGGAGGACTTGCTCCTTGGATTTTTCCGTCCTAATTAAACATAATTCAAATGCCTTAATTAAAAGAAGAAAAATGCAAAACAGGGGTCCAAATCACCCAAAGTTCCTATATATATATATATATATATATATATATATATATATATAGAAAGCAGTCTCTATGGTCTGTAGTGGTCTGGCAGAGGAAGAGGTGAGAGGAAGATAGTGTTGGAAGTAAGTGTTTCTCCAAGAGTGAAGAAATGAACAATAAGCAGATACTTTGTTATGTGAAAATCTTAAATGAATATTGTCGTATACGATTGTTAAGAATATCAGTGTGAACTAATAAAGGAAACTGGATTTTTTTGTGTAAAACAGGTATGAAGATACTAAACGAAATCTGCCTGTTCTAACGTCACCTAGTAACAATATAATTTAAATAATTAATTCAGTGACTATCTATCAGAAATATAAATGATACAGCCACAGGAATGCTCAGCTTACTGGCTACAATCAATGATTCGAGGATTTTAAGATACCAACATAAATTCTAATAAAAAACGGAAAAATTATCACCTGAGAGAATGTATGTTAATTTTTCTTTCCAAAACATGTGATAAATGCCTTAAAGTGACAGGTTGAACTAAAAGTAGCCTAATATCAGTATATTTGCAATTCAAATGTGCATTATTCAATGTTCAGACAGAGTATCAAACTTATCACTAAAGCCCGATAACAAACAGGTGAACGCTAAACAAATTTGGTGTACTAACTCGCACATTTTCTCACCCTAACTTGTCAAAACTAACACTAACTTGTCCAAACTATTATTATTATTATTATTATTATTATTATTATTATTATTATTATTATTATTATTATTATTATTTTAACTGGCAGAGTTATGGCCTTACGGCCTTGTCTACTACTCAACCAGGTTTTAAAAAATACAAAAAATAGTCTTACATCTAAATTACAATAAGCATAAACGATTACATGTTATATATACAATAAAACTATTATTTATGATATATTTTGATTTACTCTAGATTTAATTAATTAAATATAAAATGTACCAGAAATAAAAAAACAAGAAAAGGTATTAATGACATAGGCCTAGAATAAATTTAAATAAATAAAGAAATATTAATGATTTGACAACATCTAACGTATAAGCGTGACATAAAAGTGCCAACAGTAACTTGTCCGAACTACCACTAACTTGCCTATCTAACACTAACTTGTCCCTTGTCTCATTCTAATTTGCCCACTAATGTAGATGGACTACTGGGTGAGCAAATATGTTGGCAACTTGCTCTAGTGGGAACATTTGTTATCACATTGGCCAACACGGCGCTAAAAGTCACTTGTTCTCCCATCGAATATTCACTGATGACGCGGTGGTATTGAATAGCCAAAGATCTTAAACGCAACACGATCTGAGATTTTAAAGCGTCAAAGTAAGAAATAATGAATTTAAAAATAAGTAATTAAAAAACTTAATGCTGACCCAGTTGCTTAAGATTGTACTGAGAGTCAAATTCGGAAAATCCCGAATTTAATTACTGATCCCGAGCATTCGAACAACACGCACACACTATTGAGTAACACTAAGAAATTAGGACTGGAAGTAAATATCAATAAAACTAAATATATGGTCTTACTTACTTACTTACTTACTCACTGGCACTATCGAACCCGTAGGCTCATGGCCGCGCGGACATAAGCTCTCCATACATCCCTATCCTGAGCGAATGCTTTCCAATCATTTCCTGTATAATCTACTTCCCTCAAATCATAGTTAATGTTATTCTCCCACCTCATTCTTGGTCTACCAACTGGGCATTTTCCCTCTGGCTTTCCAACAAGAAGCTTCCATGCACGTCTTTCATTCCCCATACGCGCAACATGTCCTGCCAATCGCAATCTACGAGACTTGACTTTTCTTATTATATCTGGCTTCCTATAAAGACCATGTAGTTCATTGTTATGTAGTATTCTCCATTCACCTGTCTGTTCATCTCTCTTTGGTCCAAAAATTTTTCTAAGTACTTTATTCTCAAATACTCGTAATCTCCTTTCCTCCCTTAAAGTAAGAGTCCATGTTTCGCACCCATATAATATAACTGGTAGAATAATAGTTTTATATATTTTCAGTTTAACGTTTTTTGAAAGGAGTTGGGACATCAAGAGTCTCTGAAATGCATAATAGCACGCATTTCCAGAATTGAGCCTATGTTTAATTTCTTTGTGCATCACATTCCTATTTGTGATTATTGTTCCTAGGTATTTGAATTCAGCCACTTCCTCAAAATTTTCCTCATTTGTCATTAGCTGTCCATTTCCATTATATAATGTATTTCTACGTGTGACCATATATTTAGTTTTATTGATATTTACTTCCAGTCCTAATTTCTTAATGTTACTCAATATTGTGTGCGTGTTGTCCTTTAGTATCTCCTCGCTATCGGCCAATAGTACTACATCATCAGCATAAAATAACAGATTATTAATACCATTGAGCTGTAATCCTTCCTCATTCTCTAAAGATTTAATGGCATGCTCTAGTACAAAATTAAATAGTAGAGGAGATAGTACATCTCCTTGCTTCAACCCATTCTGGATTTCAAAAGTGTCCGAAAACTGTTTGCCTACACGCACCCTACTCTTTGTGCCATTTAGACACATTCGTATATGTCTAACTAACTTTTTAGGAATTCCGAACTCCAGCAGGATACTATATAACTTCTCCCTCTTAATTGAATCATATGCTTTTTTGAAGTCTACATATAGTTGATGTACAGTACCATTATATTCCCATTTCTTTTCTAAAATCTGTCTTATACTAAAAATCCGATCTGTTTGTAGACCTGTTTCTTCTAAATGCACATTGATGATCTCCTATAATGTCATCAATATAGGGGCAAGTCTGCTTACTAATATATTTGTTAGAATTTTGTACGAAGTTGAAAGTAATGAGATGCCCCTATAGTTGTTGCAATCAGTTTTATCTCCTTTCTTATAAATTGGTACGATAATTGATTCCTTCCATTCATCTGGAAGAGCTTCTTTTTTCCAAATCATACTAAGCAACCAGCGTATCTTGTCCATCAATTTTCTCCCCCTGATTTTATCAGTTCTGCTGGGATCTCATCTGAACCTGATGCTTTATACATCTTCAATTTTTCAATTGCCATTTCAACCTCTAATGCACTTGGCTCTGCGACTAGCATTTCTGCTGTCTGTAACTTATCCTCCTCAATGTCCTGTTCTGTATGTACATTTAATAGCTGATTAAAATAACTTTTCCATCTATTTAATATACTCTTGGAATCTGCAATCATATCCCCATTTTCATTCCGAATTATGTTTGTTCTAGCCTGAAACCCTTTCTTCTCTATACTAATTCCCTGATATAATTCTCTAATGTTCCTATTTTTTGCATTCATTTCAAGATCATTAATCTTCTCTCTCAAATATTCCCTCTTTTTACTCATTAGTAACTTGGTGGTTTCCCGTCTAACACTACCCAATTGCTCTAAATTTACCTCATTTGGCTCGTGTAACCATTTCATTTTTGCTAGCTTTCTTTTCTTTACAATGTCGGCACATTCCTCATCAAACCATTTCTTGTTTTGCCTCTTTTTTAAACAACCAATGCTTTCTGATGCTGACAATTTAATAGTATCTCTAATAGCCTCCCATTCTTTATTTATATCAGTTTCTTCTTCGTTTGCCACATTGTCATCTGAAGATTCCAGTACTTCAAATCTATTAGCAATGTTGATTTGGTATTCTTGCCGCATTTAATCATTTTTCAAGTTTTTTAATTCATATTTTACTGAATCATCTTTAGCGTTTGTTCCTCTCATTGCGATAGCCGTTGTCTGATTTTCACCCTGACCAGATGATGATCTGAATTGCAGTCTGTCCCTCTAACGGATCTAACATCAATGATGCTACTGTGCCAGCGTTTATCCACTAATACATGATCTATCTGGTTCCGAGTTTCTCCATCTGGGGACGTCCAGGTGTATTTATGAATATCCTTATGCTGAAATGTTGTGCTCTTAACAATGAGATTCTTTGATGTGGCAAATGTGACTAATCTAACCCCGTTGTCGTTACTATCTTCATGAAGACTGAATTTGCCTATTGTTGGTTTGAATATATCTTCCTGCCCCACTTTTGCATTAAAATCTCCTAAGACAATTTTCATATGATATCGTGAAAGGCTATCAAATAAGCATTCTAATTCTTCATAGAACTCATCCTTGATCTTGTCATCTTTATCTTCTGTGGGGGCATGTACATTTACAATTATACAATCATGTCGTTTACCCTTTAGAATTATGTATGATATCCTATCACTAACAAACTTAATATCTCGGATAGCGGATAGGATCCTCCTTCTGACTAAAAACCCGTTCCAAATGCAGGTCTTTCTGCACCCCCATAGTATAATGCAAAGCTTCCTGATCCTGACTACCTTCTCCTGGCCACCTAACTTCCTGTAAAGCGACTATATCCAAGGGCGATTTATCCAATTCCCGCGTTAATATCTCTAGTGCCCCGCTATTGTATAAAGTCCTAACATTCCATGTTCCTAGGAACATGTCCCTGTGTTTGAGCCTTTGGCATGGGTTCCCTGAAGTAGTCCCCGCCCGGAGAACCGAATGGGGGACTATTTGACCTCCGGAAAATTTTACCCCAGTAGAACCCATGTCCGCATTTCTTGACGGTTGTATTTTTACGGTGAAAGATCGTCACTCTTTCGACCAAGGTACTTATTTCGTCTGTCTTATCACCTTCGACCAGTCCGGCATGGGTAACCCTATCGGCAGCAATGCTACCGCCGGCATAGCTCTCAGGATCATTTAAGCACACAAGCCACTCCACCACGACAAGGTAAAGATACCATGGAGGGACTAAATATATGGTCACACGTAGAAATGCATTATATAATGGAAATGGACAGCTAATGACAAATGAAGGGAATTTTGAGGAAGTGGCTGAATTCAAATACCTAAGAACAATAATGACAAATAGGAATGAGATGCACAAAAAAATTAAACATAGGCTCAATTCTGGAAATGTGTGCTATTATGCATTCCAGAGACTATTGATGTTCCAACTCCTTTCAAAAAAACGTTAAACTGAAAATATATAAAACTATTATTCTACCAGTTATAATATATGGGTGTGAAACATGGACTCTTACTTTAGGGGAGGAAAGGAGATTTCAAGTATTTGAGAATAAAGTACTTAGGAAAATTTTTGGACCAAAGAGAGATGAACAGACAGGTGAATGGAGAAGACTACATAACAATGAACTACATAGTATTTATAGGAAGCCAGATATAATAAGAACAGTTAAGTCTCGTAAACTGCGATGGGCAGGACATGTTGCACGTATGGGGAGTGAAAGACTTCCATGGAAGCTTCTTGTAGGAAAGCCAGAGGGAAAACATCCAGTTGGTAGACCAAGAATGAGGTGGGAGAATACTATTAACTATGATTTGAGAGAAGTAGATTATACAGGGAATGATTGGAAAACATTAGCTCAGGATAGGGATGTATGGAGAGCTTATGTCCGCGCGGCCATGAACCTAGTTCCAGTGAGTAAGTAAGTAAGTAATCCCGAACATTCTGAGAAGGACTTCCTCGTGATTTTCTTCGGTTGACATACCAAATACTAAGTTAGGAATTTCATACACTACAAAACGTCGTAGCGTAGTGGTAAAGGCACTGACCCAAACTTTCTGCCGGCACCATGGCCCTGGGGTCGACTCAGCCTCTAACTAAAATGAGTCCCAGGCACATGTTCTGGGGGTACAGGCAGCCGTCGCGCAGGGCTGACAACCCGGCTGACATAGAGTGCCGATTGTCTAGAAAAAATAGGAGCTTTAACCTCCTACTACCCCAAGGGCCTCCTGAGGCCTGTAGTGGATCACTTTATCTTAAAATTTACTTCACCATTAATATTAAATTTATTATCTTATTCATATACGGTACAGTCCCGCGCCGTAGCCGAGCGGTTAAGGTAGGAAGCCTTGGCGCAGAGCTACGGGACTTGCGCTGGTTCGAGTCTCCATGGGGGAAGAAATTTTCTCATGGTATTTCGGCCAGTATGGGACCGATGCCCACCCAGTATCGTGAGGCAAATGCGTAGCTACAATAAGTAGCGGCTCCAGGTTGAGGAACCAGCTATAACGGCTGGGGGACTCGACATGCTAACCATATGTCACCCCTACACTGGCTGTTGATCATCTACCTCTGTGATTGACACATGTGGATGTGAAGGGCCAGCAGCCGGCTGATAAAAGGGCAACCGCTGAAAAGTGGAAAGACCCTCAATATACGGTACAACATGAAAATAGGAATGAATAAACAAACAAACACACGCACGCCACTGGTATAAGCCCAAAGTTCCTACCCCCATTTGGCTAGTGGTTAATGTACTCGTTTTCAGGTTTCGAGGTTTACGGGTTCAAAGTCAAAAATTTATATTTTTACAATGAAAATATGTTTTATTATAAACTACATAAATATTTTTTTTGTTTCAAATGACCCAGGTTGTCTTTCGACATTCCTGGTTTCTCTCCTGGCATAGCGTACTTATAACCCACTTCTGAGGTTGGGGCGCCTGAAAGGCGGGGTTACTTTGCCCCGATGATATGATGGGTGATGATGACAGTGGTGCGCCAGGAGAGTTCCTAATCCTAAGCTTAACCTAAGATGAATAAGAATGATGATGATTGCGATGGCCATATGATTTCGGGGACCGTTTGGGCCTTAAAGTTTTCCTGACATTTGTCTTACAGGTGAGGAAAAACCCCGATAAAACCTCACCCAGAAAAACTGTCCCGACCGGGGATCGAACCCGGGCCCTCTGCGTGACAAGACAGCACGCTACCCCGAGACCACAGCGGTGGACACTACATAAATATTTAAGGCTGAATTCAATGCATTTTCAGAGCTTAAAATTCCTAAGTATTGCTTCCTACAAAAGATAAGAAATCTTTGGGCCTAATATCTTAAATTTGCGGCATGTAAAATAACCTCAAGCCTGAAATAAGAGACCTCTGAGCAAAATTTTTCTTTCGTTTCGCGACCAGTTTTTATCTTTTAACGAACTCCATTATATAAAATAATACCTACCTATATTAATGCCTCCTACAATAGAGTTGAAGCAAAACTAACTAACTAACTTACTGGCACTATCGAATCCGTGGGCTCATGGTCGCGCAGACATAAGCTCTCCATACATCCCTATCCTGAGCTAATGTTTTCCAATCATTCCCCGTATAATCTACTTCCATCAAATCATAGTTAATGTTATTCTCCCACCTCATTCTCGGTCTACCAACTGGGCGTTTTCCCACTGGTTTTCCTACAAGAAGCTTCCATGCACATCTTTTATTCCCCATTCGTGCCACATGTCCTGCCCATCGCAGTCTACGAGACTTAAACGGTTCTTATTATATCTCACTTCCTATAAAAACCATGTAGTTCACTGTATGTAGTCTTCTCCATTCACCTGTCTGTTCATCTCTCTTTGGTCCAAAGTGAGTAGAAGTGTTATTATTATTATTATTATTATTATTATTATTATTATTATTATTATTATTATTATTATTATTATTCATATATAAAAGAAAAAATGCAGGTACAATATTCAATATTAGATTTTATAAAGAAGAAACTATTAAATTGGTACGGACACATTAGAAGGATGGAAGAAGGAAGACTACCTAAGATAATCATGGATTGGGAACCACAGGGAAGAAAAAAGAAGGGTAGACGAAATATTACGTGGATTCAGGGAATCAATGAAACTAAGAGGGAATGGGAAATAGAAGAAGATATATGGATGAACAGACAAGAATGGAAAAATGTGTTGAAACAAATGTATAGTTAACTGTGAACATGGGTACCGGAAAAATGTATAGGGGAACAGGGGGCAGAACGGGGTAGTGGGGCAGAATGGGGTACGTGTATTTTTCTCTCAGTATGTGGCACGATATATCGGAATTTCTCAAAAGTATCTCTGTAATGTCTCAGCTGCTTGTACAGATCAGTTTTTTCGCCATCGGTGAAGTCTTTGTTACTTTTTTGCTTGTGTGGTCAGTTGTGAAGAGATTTTTGCAATATTACACCTTCTCTTCAGTGCATGCAAATACATCTAAGCTTCATTTGAATAATATCTAACAATTACTGTGTTAAAGATTATTCCATTTTCTTTGTAAACATGTTTACTGCATTAGGTTTTGTTTCAAAATAAAACGGTCATAACGTCATAAATTATAATTGAGTTCGTGGGGCAGAATGGGGTAGGGCAAGACAGGATACTACCCCGTCTTGCCCCATGCGGTCTTCATATTACTGACTGACTCTTTTCCTCTGTGTAGTTTCAAAATGGTGAGGAATTATAAAAATAAGACACATAGAGAAGAATTGTCCCTTGTGCCTATGCTAGAAGCCGTTAATGGATCAATGGTGTACAAAACGGCAGCTAGTCAATTCCAAGTGCTTCAAACAACTCTGGACGACACGTGAAGAAAAAGAGAGGAAATGTGGATTACACAGTAAGGAAGTCGATGGAAAATTTCTCCTGCGTTTTTAGTGAAGAGCAGGAAACCGAACTTGAATACCTAAAAAAATGGAAGCCCAACTCTACGGCCTCAGTGTAAATGAATTTCGAGGACTTGCTTTCCAACTGGCGGAACGGGTAGTGCTTACGTACGTGCCTCAACAATGGCTACAGCCGTCAATGATTTTCGAAAAAACTGGGATATGGCCAGTTAATGTGAATGTTTTTGATGATGCAGATTTCTTGCCTTCTTCAACAACAGACATTCAGATTGCTTCTGATAATAATAGCAAGGCAACACTTCCAAACCTCAGGAACATCTGACGTCAGAAACATTTTCCTTCCCTGAAAATCTAGGGTCGCCAAACCACAGTCATTTTCAAAGTGCCAGCCAAGAAAATATCACACCCATTCCAAAAGGGTCTCAAAAGTACAAGCGAGTTTAAAAAAATCGAGGCGAAAGTGCAATTTTGACATCATCAACATAGAGAAGTGCACTGCAACATTCTGAAAAGGATAAATTAGAAAAGAGGCCTGTAAAAAGATGATTTGCTTTACCAGAAAGTGACTCGAAACCAGGACCATCCAAAGTTAAGGCAGTCAGGTTAAACCTACCTAGTTCGAAAAATCATTCTGGCTCTGCCAAAAATGACGTTGAGGAAGATGATTGTCTCTACTGTCATGACTCTTCAGAAGAAGGCTGGATTAGATGTCCTTCTTGTCTTCAGTGGGCTCACAACTCTTGTGCTGGAGTCGATAGTGATGATGATGATGATGCCACTCATGTTTGTGTATTTTGTGAATAATGAATCATTGTGCTATAGTTTATAAGTTTACTGATAAATATTATTAATTAGTAATGCAAAATAAAAATAAAAAATTAGTACCCCATTGTGCCCCATCCATGGGGCACAACGGGGCAAATGTTTTGCTCTAGTTTTATTGAATGTATATCCCCGAATTTTTTATTAATTTGTAATATGATTATGTTTTTCTGTTTATTAAATACCAATGAACATATCCATATCAGAGAACAAAATTTTACTTATTTATAATGTAAAATACATTGGATCAAACATTAGATACCCCATTCTGCCCCACGTTCCCCTATTCATTGTAAAAGCCGGAATAATAAAAAAGTATTATTATTATTATTATTGTTATTGTTATTATTATTATTATTATTATTATTATTATTATTATTATTATTATTATTATTATTATTATTATTATTATTATTATTATTATTATTATTATTATTATTATTATTATAGTACATTCATGAATTTAGGTATTTGTCGACCTGTTTCGGCCTCAAGAGAAACGCCATCCAGAAGTCTTATGAGTGGACGTCCTGGCCTTCTTCTTCCTGCAGTTTGATATCTTAACATTTGTTTGGGTATCCTGTGATCTTCCATTGGATGAACATGTTGCATCCATCTAGACTTATAATCAGAAATTTTGATGTGTAATTCTTCTAAGGTGTAGTGGGTAGAAGTAAAAAAAATGAATTAATATTAAACGTTCCTCATTTTCAATGCGAATTTAAAATTATGTGATTTTCACTTAATTCTATTTTGTAATTCCAACGGAATGCGCGTGCAAGGCTGTTGTTATCTAACGTCTTGTTTGCTTACAGAAACAATATTTTAATGCAATGCGGTGTTTAAAAATGGATATGTAAATTTGTGCACCACGACAGTGAGTCCTTCATTCGATAAATCCGTGAATTACTTACATGTTTATATTTTAAAAAGTTGTAGGGCACATTTGATGGGTGACATTGATCTTTTTAAATTACGTTCTCAGCTTTCACCTTGAAATGACATCGAACTACATAGTTATGAATTTAAATTTATTTAGTACTGAACTGTACATGTTGTATATCATAACATAAACCTGTACAAACGTTATAAAATTAGAGTACTTATTGCATTATAACATTTATTTTAATTATATGTGCTATAATATAATATCCTCAACACGTGTCCAACTCAGGGTCAGGTAGAGAAATGAGATGAGACGAAGGCTCTTTTATTCAATACTAATAAAATTCATTATTAAAACCGTTGAGGTGGAGAGTCATGAAATAAAATACGTTAAAATATACCTTCTTAGGTAAGATCCGTCATCCTCAACTTATAAAATTTGTATTCTTTATGCCTGTAGGCCTTTCAGAACATCCGTTCCATCTTCAGCAGGTCTTTGTTCGCTACAATATCTAGTATGATGGTAGATGTTGCTGGTCGTAACGTGGTGTTGTCGTCACTAAAGCTTCTTCCTGACGATATCGTATAGTGGGTTTTTTTAGTCTGGGAATGCTTTCATTTATTAAAAGCTTGTCGTCTATTTCCACGACAACACCACGTTACGACCAGCAGCATCTACCATCATACTACATATTGTAGGAGCTTTCTTTAATATGATATACTTATTTGATAAATTCCAGGTGAAACACAACTGTGATTGGTTGTAAATCAAAATTGGTATGATAAAAGGTCAGAATTAAGATAGTTTATCACTTCTTTTGTGACCTTTTATCATACGAAAATAAACATCCCATCCCTTTTCGCGAACCTTCACTCCCGAATAGGATATTTACTGATACTGCCTTTTTTCCGAATGTCATTTTCCCGAATCGAAGTTTCCGAAGAAACTTTCCCGATTTCAGTTATTACTTTCCCAAATTAAATTCCCGAAAGCCATTTATAGGATGCTTTACCAATAAACAGACATTGACAACAATAACTACCTGTTGCTAGGAGACTGTTATTTGATAAGTAGAAATACAGGAAGTAATTATAAATTCGTATGTTACTAAATTATTGTGGGAAATAATATGTACAATCTATGCAGTAATATAACATCAACACGAGCAATGCAGAAGTCCTGTTGGATGGTTACGTGTATTTTAAGAGTAGGATTGAGACAGTAACAAAATATATTGGGACTGTAACAAAATATATTGGGACAGTATCAAAATATATTGGGACTGTAACAAAATATATTGTGACTGTAAAAAAATATATTGGGACTGTAACAAAATATATTGAGACTGTAACAAAATATATTGGGACAGTAACAAACTATATTGGGACTGTAACAAAATATATTGCAACTGTAACAAAATATATTGGGACTGTAACAAAATATATTGGTACTGTAACAAAATATGTTGGTACTGTAACAAAATATATTGGGACTGTAACAAAATATAGGCCTATTGTAACTGTAATAAAATATATTGGGACTGTAATAAAATATATTGGGACTGTAACAAAATATATTGGGACTGTAACAAAATATATTGGGACTGTAACAAAATATATAGGACTGTAACAAAATATATTGGGACTGTAACAAAATATATAGGACTGTAACAAAATAGGGATATTGGAACTGTAACAAATATATTGGAACTGTAACAAAATATATTGGGACTGTAACAAAATATATTGGGACTGTAACAAAATATATTGGGACTGTAACAAAATATATTGGGACTGTAAAAAAATATATTGGAACTGTCAAAAAATTTAGGCCTATTGGAACTGTAAAAAATATATTGGAAACTGTAACAAAATATATTGGAACTGTAACAAAATATATTGAGACTTAACAAATAATTAGGACTGTAACAAATATATTGGAACTATAACACAATTTATATATTGGAACTGTAAGAAAATATATTGTAACTGTAACAACATATATTGGGACTGTAACAAAATATATTGGGACTGAAACAAAATATATTGGAACTGTAACAAAATATATTGGGACTGTAACAAAATATATTGGGACTGTAACAAAATATATTGGGACTGTAACAAAACTTAGGCCTACTGGAACTGTAATAAAATATATTGGAACTGTAACAAAATATATTGGAGCTGTAACAAAATATATTGGGACTATAACAAAATATATTGGGACTGTAACAAAATATATTGGGACTGTAACAAAATATATTGGAACTGTAACAACATATATTGGGACTGTAACAAAATATAGGCCTATTGGAACTGTAATAAAATGTATTGGAATTGTAACAAAATGTATTGGGACTGTAACAAAATATATTGGCACTGTAACAAAATACGAATGAGAGAGTGTTCGGCGAGGACAATTACTTCACGGCCACCAAATCATATGGAAGTATGGAAGTGCTGAAAGTTGCTAACCAGTGTCCATATATTTAAAATAATATTCAAATAAATTTAATAGGAAATAAATTTATTTAGTACCGATAATAATCAGCATCCATTTACTTTTTGAATCGGGAAAAGTCTTCTTCTTCGTCACGGTTTAGGCATTTTTTAGCCTATTCCGGCTCCAAATTGCTGCTGTTTTCATCTTTTCTTTGGTCTTCCCAAGCTTCTTCTTCTTCGTAGTGAATAGTTGTATGCTGCTTTTGGTATTCTGTTCTCAGTCATCCTTGCTAAGTGTTCTTTCCAGTGTGTTCTGTATTTCACTATTGTTGTGTTTAATTCCTCTACTTTTAGTTGTTGTCTTATTTATGCGTTGTGTTTTTGTCCGTTGTTTGATATCCTGCTGTTGGTCTCAGGAAATTCATTTCAGCAGCTTGTATTCTGGCAGAATGTTGTGTTGTCACTGTCCATATTTCGTATCCCTAAGTAATAATAGGAAGTGCCATTGTCTTGTATAATTTAATTATAGAGCATTTTCTGGCTTTATTTTCAAAGTTCTTTTTAGTGTTCCTGTTACATTCTTCTTGTATCTTGTAAGCCCATATTTCCCTTAACAGAGATTTAGGCGCTCTCAACCTACAGGGATGAATTTGAACCATACTAATTTAGTTACACTTGTTTCGTATAGATGTCATTTGAGTGGTCCGTGGTCAGCGTTCCGCCTCATACTGACATCTAGGAAACCAAGGTAGTATTAGGACGGGAAAATTAAGTAAATTTTGCTTAGAGGCCTTTTCATTCAGACTTAAGGATCTTTTATGAGCCTGAAAATCTTCAGACTCGGGACCCATGGCTTAAAGTCCCTCCCGGAGGACTTGCTCCTTGGATTTTTCCATCCTAAAAAAATCCATCGACCCCGGCCGGGTTTGAACCCGCGACCCTCGGGACCAGATGCAAGGAACATAATCACTAGTCCACCGCAGCCGATTCCTGTTATATAATTAAACTTATTTATTTTGTTATTTATATCTGCTTCCGTGGGGGCACGCCGTAGCGTAGTGGTTAAGGCACTGAACTACAAGCCGAAAGGTCGAGGGTTCAAGTCCCGGTGGGTCAGGATTTTTAAACTGACCCAAACCTTCTGGCGGCACTATGGCCCTGGGGTCGACTCAGCCTCTAACGGAAATGAGTACCAGACGTTTGTTCTGGGGTAAAGGCGGCCGTCACGCAGGGCTGACAACCCGGCTGACATCAAGTGCCGATTGTCCAGAAATAGTGGGAGCCTTAACCTCCCACTACCCCAAGGGCCTCCTGAGGCCTGTAGTGGGATCATAAAAAAAAAAAAAAAAAAAAAAAAAAAAAAATATCTGCTTCCGTTGTATATGATATTCCGCAACCTGGGAAATTAAATTCGGAAAAACGTATGTAGGGAATGCGAATTCGGAAAATACGTTTTGGGGATAATGTTCTTCGGGTAAATGGATATTCGGGAAAGAGGATTCGAGAAAAAATGTTCTTCTGGTAAACAGATATTCGGGAATCGAAAATAAATTGATTCATTTCAACTCAAAAAGAAACCTAGAAGGGTCAAGGGTTTAGTGATAATCTGGATATTATAATTGTAATATGCAAATTTATACACTCAGGCTGATCGTCTAAATAGTTTTATGAATAAATTGATTGAGAAAAAAATCTATATATGAAACAAGAATCCATTTATTACAATGTTGTATCAATGACATTTAAAACGTAAGAGAGATCTGAAAAAACAAAACACTTGTAACCAATTGTATGTCATTACTGCTGCGACAAGTATTTGACACCTGTTAAGATAAATTCCATCAGATATAAGTCTGCTAACGAACAAGAATGTTTCTAAGAGTATCACCAAAATCGCCATCGCGAGCCACGGCATCAACAGAGCTGGGTCTTTCTGTAACAGTGAAATATTCCAACAATTCTTTAAAAAATCATACATTTTACTTGGATTAAACTTAGGATTAGGGACTCTCCTGGCGCACCACTATCATCATCATCATCATCATCATCACCCAACATATAATCGGGGCAAAGTAACCCCACCTTCCAGGCGCCCCAACCTCAGAAGTGGGTTACAAGTACACCATGCCAGGAGAGAACACCAGGAATGTCGAAAGACAACCTGGGGCATATGCAAAAAAAAATCTTTTAAATATGTAAATATGCTTAGCGATAACATTAGAATATTGTTAATATTTCTTCAACAAACACCAATTTTGAAAAATATCTTTAAATGGTATTACTATCAAACTGTTTACTTTTTCGTAATCATCCTCAGTTATCTAGACAAATGATAAATTGAAATTTCACTAACATTATCAATTACAATATTAATCAACATTCCATAAATCGTTAATAGTATGTTACAATGCGAAGTTGACTAGTGGTTTTTACAGAAGTGAGGAAATTATTAATAAACGAGTGACAGCGAGGTTTTTAATTTCCGAGATTCTGTAAAACACTTCACAAACATGTATTGTACATTTTTTTTGACGACTGTGTTTTCAAAATAATAAATAATAGTAAAATAATAACATTTGTTGGAAATATTTATGTTCATTTTATACAACTGACTGACTTTAGAGGTCTGACCAATATATATATATATATATATATATATATATATATATATAGAAAGAGAGAAAGAGAGAGAGTTCCGAGTTCAAATCCCGTCCAGGCATTTACTTTTCTTATCTGTCATATATATACCAGAGGGAAAACGTCCAGTTCGTAGACCAAGAATGAGATGGGAGAATAACATTAACTATGATTTGAGGGAAGTAAATTGTACAGGGGATGATTGGAAAACATTGGCTCAGGATAGGGATATATGGATATCTTATGTCGGCGCGGCCATGAACCTATGGGTTCGATAGCGCCAGTGAGTTAGTTAGTTATCTGTCATATATATACACGGCAAATGCTGAAAATAATTTAGTGAGACTAGACACCAATCAGACATAAAATGGTGGCAAGTACGAATTTACTGTTTTATATTGTTTCAAATAAAGTTCAGTTTATTTAAAATGCAGTGATTTGTTTCGTATAATGTATATTAACACTACCTTTTGGATATATTTTCGTATATACATTGTCCATAGTATGCATAAAGACCAGTGGTTTTACATCCCGTCCCAGGTAGGTAATTTGTAATATTACAGTAGCCTTCTGTTATTTAGTTATTTATAGGTTGGCAACCACAAAATTAAAAAAAAAATAACTTTCAATCATGGTCTTTATTCCTGTAAGTATGACAGAACGCACTATCGTGCAAAAAATAAAATTATTTTCACATGTAATAAACAAATGAATAAAGACAACAGACAGATAGAGTATACAACAGGCGTGTTGATAAGTGCTTACTAGGTATGAAATGTCATCCCGCCTCTTCTATTCAACCCTACATCGGATAGGTTAACTGCAACTCTCTTGACAGTTGGGTTGTTTCATTGGGAGTGCACCTGCTTTCGGAAGGAGGGAGGACCGCCTTTTCACACCTAGTGAACACTTATTAAGAGCCCTGGTATACAATTATCCTAGACAATATATGGCACGAGATAATAATTTATTAACGATGCTAACAGCTGGGCTTATAGCATCGTAATTCAAATTTATTCATGAAAGAACCGACAAATTTTGTTTTTTTAGCTTTTTCGTTGTTTTACATACAATAAATCTACAACGAAAGAACACTCACGATTTTTTTAATAATAATTCATCGACCTTGAACGAATTTGATTTTTTCCCCTCTGATATCACTTTATAATAATAATAATAATAATAATAATAATAATAATAATAATAATAATAATAATAATAATAATAATAATAATAATAATGAATGTTAAATATAATATTATATAAATAATAGAAAAACGAAGATTGAAATTATATGGACATTAGACTCCCAAGAATGATGCAGTATTGGAATGCTGAAGGCAGGCAAAGGAGGGAGAAACCCAAAAAATAGTGGATGGATGAAGTGAGAAGAAACATGATCAGCAGAGACCTCAAAGAAGAAGATGCTGAGAATAGAAATCTGTGGCGGAGCAAAATACATATATTTGGGCTGAAGGATAACTATTGTAATATAGAGAAGATCTTTAATAATCTTAATAATAATATTAATAATAATAATAATAATAATAATAGTAACAATGATAATAATGATAATAATGATGATAATAATAAGTAAAGTTCCAGTGGATACTATGAAGTGGATTGATGAAGTCAAAAAGGACTTAAAATTGGCAGGAATTACTAAAGAATATATCCTAAACAGAGATATATTTAGAATTAAGGTGAATAAGTGGCAAGTTGACCAAGAGGACAAACCGAAGAAAAAAACTGGAACAACTTGGAGAGATGATAGAAAACAAGCTCATAGCAAAAGAATGAAAGAAATTTGGGCTCAAAGGAAACGCCTCTAAGTACTTTGCGTAGTCCTACATGGACTCATCCGCAATAAAAAAAATAATAATAGGCGTTTGCCCTAGTGGGCATTGATTAGACTATATACAGTATTTGCTATATTCGTTCAGTATGTTGTCTTTGGGCACTTCAGTACGTGGTATCGTTCGCATCTGCGTCTGCACAAAGCACAAATACACTTCCATTTGGGTCGTAGTACTTATTGTTTTCAAACACTTTCGTATCAGTTTATTAAATCAATAAAAAATTACGACAATAAGATACTCGTAGAATGTTACTTTTTTTTAAATAATAATATAAGTACATTTCTTATCCGGGGTACGCCGTAGCGTAGTGGTTAAGGCACTGAGCTACAAGCCGGAGGGTCGAGGTATCAAGTCCCGTTGGGGTCAGGATTTTTAAACTGACCCAAACCCTCTGGCGGCACTATGGCCCTGGGGTCGACTCAGCCTCTAACGGAAATGAGTACCAGACGCTTTTTCTGGGGGTAAAGGCGGTCGTCACGCAGGGCTGACAACCCGGCTGACATAAAGAGCCGATTGTCTAGGAAAAGTGGGAACCTTAACCTCCTACTACCCCAAGGACCTCCGGGTCTGTTGTGGGATCACTTTACTTACATTTCTTATCCGAGTCGTTAATTATAATTGATTTTTATTCAAAAAACTGCTTTAATTATTGAAATCATGATGGCCTTTCAAAACATGTTTCATCTGTGCATGCTGTTTCATACTGATGTCAAATAGCATGCCGAAGATGAAACATGTTTTTAAAGGCCTTCATGATATTTATATCTTCGGGTTTTTACAGCTGCTGCCGTCTTCCCGTGCCAAACATTCAAAGCCTACGATCTTGGACATCTTCGATGCTTAGCCCTCTAGCTTGCATTACTGTCTTCATGTTTTCCTTCCATGTTAACTTTGGTCTCCCTCTTTTCTTCTTTCTGTTCGGATGCCAAATATATATTTGCTTCGGCCATCGCTCATCTTCCATTCTTAAAACATGTCCTAACTACTTAATTTCCTTCTCCTCAATTCTTTCAATTATGATTTCTTCTGCTTCCATTGTGTTTCTAATTTTCTTATTTGTGACATGTTCCAATTTAGACTTTCTGGCACTTCTGCATAAATAATCCATTTCTAGAGCTATTAGTCTATTCTTGTAGTACTTATTGATTGTCCATACCTCACTTTCATACATTGCAACAGATTCCACAAATGTTTTACCAATATATTTTTTGTGTTTTTCAAATATGCTTATCCCACCATATGGAATTTAACGATATTATTTTGCTACTCAATTCAATTCCATGTTTTATGTTCTCTTTGCCTATACCTTCAATGTTAACTCCGCCATGGCCGGTCCCAAGCCCGGATGAGAAAGAAGGAGGGGGAGGAGTAACAACCTCGTTAAAGACCAGGGTTCAGTTGGCTCCGACTGATAGTACTCTGTAAGGGCCCCTAGCCAGGGTTACGGTGAAGACCTCAAAGGCAGAGTCGGCAGAGAAGGAGTCCTTCATCACGGCGAACCTGGCGGAAGAGGCAACCCTATCTCTAAGGGAAATAGAGAAACGCTGCCTTGCGGTGAAGAGGGATCTTCAAAGGCTATGGGAGGAAAACCCAGACAGAAATTGTCCTGGTCCTCCAGGTTGGGGGTTTATGCTGTGGGCCAGCTCGCCACACATAAAAAAAAACATAAAATGCTAAAAGACCAAATCAGTCAAAGCGTTCATGATATCAATAATTAAATAAGCTTTTTAAAATAAAAATCAATTATAATTGAGGAAGACGTAAACAAATAAAAAAGGTACTTATATTATTTAAAAAAATTAAACATAACCTCAATTGTGATAACTCTGAATGTTAAAAATATTGATGAAAAAACAATATATCTGTTTTATATTTAAAATTCGCAAATCTCGAAACCAGATACGAGCATGGTTAAACACTAGTTTACTAGGACCCAAACAAAGACGTCAAGTACTTAAAACAGGCGGACAAATAAACAATTAAAAATGGGCTCTATACATGTAATGATTTAGTTACTTACGGTAAAAGCTCCAGCAATGAGGAACAAGTAATGTTCTAAATCTATCGAGGAAACAATCAACTTCAGATCACGCCGAAGTTCTGCACTTACTGAAATATAAACAAATAAAACTATTTTTTTTAATTTTTGTAATCGTGTAATACAACATTAAAAAGTGAATAAGGCAGTATGATAATATTATTACTATTATTGTTCACCCCTGTGGTCTAGTGGTAGTGTTGTTGCTCACATGCAGCCGTCCAGGGATGGATCTCCGGTAGATACAAGTTTCCTGGGAGTTTTTTTTTTAGCGTTTTCATCACCTGTAAGACAAACGCCAGGAAACTTTGTGGTCCAAATAGTCCCCGAATACTATCTGGACAACACAATAATCCATAACATATTCGCCTTGTTTAATTTGGATTATGAGTAATATGTATTTTTTAAATGTTGGTGTTGTCTGTGAGATGTCCCTGGCACTCAGATGATCGTTCATCCAGGGAGGCACTCCATGTTCTTGAGTGGTTAAAATAATTGTACGTTATCAAGATTTTAAAATGCTTTCCCGACTGGTCGTGTCTCTGTAAGGTCCAGGTAGGGTAGGGCATGTACAATAGGGTGTCCCAAGACATAAAGGAGATTATTTTTTCGCAAAATGAAAGACGCATACTACATATATATATAACCTTAATTAACTTAAATAACAAACATTATTATGATTGGACCTTGCATCTGGTCCCGCGGGTCGCAGGTTCAAACCCGGCCGGGGTCGATGGATTTTTTTAGGATTGAAAAATCAAAGGAGCGAGTCCACCGGGAGGAACTTTAAGCCGTGGGTCCCGAGTCTGAAGATTTTCAGGCTCGTAAAAGATCCTTAAGCCTGAATGAAAAGGCCTCTAAGCAAAATTTACCGAATTTTCCCGTCCTAGTACTACCTTGGTTTCCTAGATGTCAGTATGAGGCGGAACGCTGACCACGGACCACTCAAATGACATCTATACGTAAACAAGTGTAACTAAATTAGTATGGTTCAAATTCTTCCCTGTAGGGGGAGAGCGCCTAAATCTCTGTTAAGAGAAACATGGGCTTACAAGATACAAGAAGATTATGATTGGATCATGACAATCCGTGCCGACTTCATGCTAATCATAAGACATGAAAATTTGTACTAGGTTAATATAGAAGGATTCTATAACTAAAAGTTTATTTAGTAAATAAAATATTATGCCCAAAACTTATAACCATATATACTTTAAAATAAAAAAAAAACATTATTGTTGAAATTTCGTTCGCCTTACATTCCAAGTACAGATATGTTTCGAAGCAAGTGGGCACGGGTTGCCGTGGACCTACGTACAGCAAATTGTACTTACAATTGTGTTAACATTATACAATTAAATTAAGAGGGTATGCGTTAAAAATAAAATACTTTCGGACAACCTAATGTACAAATACCTACGAAGGGAAACGTTAAAATAAGTAAATAATAATAATAATAATAATAATAATAATAATAATAATAATAATAATAATAATAATAATAATAATAATAATAATAATATCATTAACGTTATTATTATTATTATTATTATATTATTATTATTATTATTATTATTATTATTATTATTATTATTATTATTATTATTATTATTATTATTATTATTATTATTATTGCTTTTAGCCTTGGAAATATACAAGGCTATTAACCCGGCCCAACGCTTATTAGGGGGCAAATCCTGTAACTATATGCAGTTGGGTAACTCTTGACAGGCGGAGGTGAACACTAAGTACTAGCGACAAAGTTCTGTCAAGGACCCAGTCTCTCGGAGTATAACGAGAGCCCCTGCCCAGGAATAGTACAACTATGCGGAAGAGGCACCTTTTCTTCTTCTTTCTTCTTCTTCCTTCCAAGTATTAGGCCAAGGCCTGTTACGATCCTATAGAAAAATTTCCCTCCAGCATTGCATAGGACGGCCCAGTGATTTTCGTCCTCTTGGTATATAATTATAAACTGCTTTGGGGATCCGATTTGAACTCAATCTTTCTAGATGGTGTTTCCAATTTAGTTGGTACTGTTTAATATATTCCAAAATTGGCGTAGTCTTCAATTCTTTTAAGATATCGGTGTTCCTTTTTCGATCCCATTTGGTGTAACCCGCATTTCTGCGCATGAATCTCATTTCACAAGCCGTTATTCTGCTTTCATGTTGTTTTTTAGTGTCCATGCTTCACTACCATAGGTCAACATTGGTCTAGCCAAAGTGTTATATAAACGTAATCTGGTGTTTTTTTGTACAAGGGATGGTTTCATAACTTGATTAATAATTCCCAAACTTTTATTATAACTAGTAATTTTTTCAGGGATATCCTTTTCATCCCAGATAGAGAGATGATATCCAAGATATTTAAATTGATCAGATCTCTCTAAAATTTTATTCTGGAGACAGATTTTACTTTGTATGGGGCCCTTCCCATGAAATGCCATAATTTTAGTTTTGTTAATTGATATTTCCATATTAAATTTGGCACCTATTTTTTGTAAATTATAAATTGATCGTTGCAAATCATATTCGGAAAGTGCCAGAAGAGCTAAATCGTCTGCAAAAAGAATAGCATCGAGTTTGAGGTTCCTATTGATGGGTAGGCCTATATATCCTCGTTGTGATTTCCTCCATCCGTTTATTAATTTATTCATGTATATAATGAAAAGCACCGGTGAAAGTCCACATCCCTGTCTTACTCCAGTCTTACTCCAGATCTTTTCCCATTTTCTTCAAGGGACATATACGAAGACCCACCTCCGGGGTACCAAGGAGAAAAAATCCTCAACGGTCAACAGAGCGGAAGAGGTACCTCTTCTATTGGAGTTAATAAAATAGACGGCTTGATATCGAGTCGTAGATGGCAGCCCCATCAGATATCTTACCCTGCGAGACGTCAGTAATGTCTCCAGGGGACATCAATATTTATACTTTCAAATCTCATGGTAGAAAATGCCGGCAGATTCAACCGTTGACAACCAAAGCAAGGAATAGGTATAAACATCTAGGTACAGCGAGTTTCATGAAAGTAGGTGTATGAAACGCCAGAGGAATTGTAAACAAAGAACCGATACTAGCAAAAGAACTAAAAGAAATGAATGTCGATGTATCAATCACACAGAAATTTGAGATTTTTCAGGACGTATAGCAGTATTAATAAAAAAAGGGTGGAAAAACAAAATCCTGAGTATAGTTTACTTCTGAATGAAAATAAAGTCGTGAATCCAGTGTCGTACAGTAAATTTACGAAACGTAAAAATCTCAAGTCTGAAATAAGAAATCTCTGATCAAAATGTATATGCTATTTCGCGTCAGCTTTGAATTACAACGCTAATGGCACGAGTTGTTAAAGAGCGTAGTTAAATTCTGCTGCTGCTACAACAACAACTACTACTACAACTAAAACTCGCAAGTTGAGTGTACTTTACTTACATATTGAACAGCCACGATTACATCTTGATTTCCAAAGATCAGAAAGAATGGGCCCGCCTTTAATGATGTGATACATATCCATTATTGAGACTATCTGTGAATAGAGAAAACATATTTCCTATAAACCTTTTGTATCTACAGGTATAAGTCTTATACCAGGGTCGCATGTTTGGACGCATTAGACAGTAAAATGCCTTCTCTGCTGAGCAAGTTTTATGCTAATACGATTTTGCTTACTCAGAAATCTGTTCATGCGATAATAATTGGTTAAATTTGTAAGCTACCTGCGGAGGTAGCTTAAATGAGCAACTCAAATTAAAATCCCGAAGGGAACCGAACGGGAACCGATGGTAATCGATGTACTTTGCTGCTTTATCCAACATTTATCCAAGATGTCGGACCTTGAAGACTTCGATCATGTTTCCGGTATACGCGGAGAAGAGGAATTTGATAGAGTCTACCAAAGAATCCAACTGGAAGAACAGGAGAATCGGCGTAATATTGCGTGTCGCAGACGTGTTTGTATACGGTATTATTTGCGGGATGCAAGCATAAATGCATTCCTCTATAGCAGACGAAAATAACGGAAGTGGTTTTATCGCTGAGAATTCTGGGTAATGTTAGAACATTACTCTCTACTCAAATTACTTCCAATCACTAGTGAGCTGATTCACCGTGAGCAATTGCTGAGAACGAATTAACGGCCGACTTATCGGTCATGCACGAGCGTCGACGTTTTCGTAATATTGGCAACGAATTACCCAGAATTCTCAGCGGCAGCATAACTTCCTTTTTTTAAAACTTAATAAAATGCATTGTATGAATCAGAAAATTTTTATTCGTTTTTTATAATATAGGCACATACATAAAGTTTTGTTTTACTCAGTTTTGAAGATCAAATTAGGTAGGTGACGTCCCCCATTCTCCATACACTGAGTAAACCGATTTCTGGCGTTTGTCATGACTCCTGCCAGCATAGCAGGCGTTATGTTGGCAATATCTTCCTGGATGTTGGTCTTCAAATCTTGTAGGGTCCTTGGACGGTTCACATAAACACGGGATTTCAAATAACCCCATAGAAAAAATCACAAGGGGTCAAATCGGGAGAGCGGGCCGGCCACTTCAAATCGCACGCGTTCCTCCGAGAATTGAAGTCACGTTCAGAAAGTTCCTGCACAATTGCCATCTTGTATGGATGGAAATGAAGATCATCATGAAGTATTCTCCTTACAGAACGATCGGAAAGTCCAAGGGCAGACGCATGTTTGCGCGCAGAACGCCGTGGTGATCGCAACATTGAAGCTCTCACTACCTCAATGTTCTCAGGTGATCTAATCGGCCGAGGGACTCCAGTTCTTCGTCTTGTCGCACTTGCAGTTTGTCTGAACGTAGTGACCCACGTAACAATTGATTTCCGGTCCGGGACAGGGGCCAACGGGGCTAAATTAAAGCGATTCCGAAAGGCGCGCCGGGTTGCGATCAGAGAACATCCGCTCGAAAAGTAGGCCTCAATGGCAAACGCACGCTCCTCACTGTTCCAACGCATGATGGCGACTGAACTGTGTCAGGACAAAACTTTATAGCCCCCCCTCTCGAACGAGACCACTAGCGCTCCGCTACGACATCAACCGACTAAATGGCGCACATTTTAAAAAAGGAAGTTATGCTGCCGCACCCGGTATTTAGGACAATTAAGCTGGTAAGATATTAAACTGTTCAGAATGCTACTATTGATAACTCAGGATCAGGAATTACATGTGCATCATTTTCATTTTATCAACCAGCAGGATACCACACAACAAATTTTGATGCGGAAGTAACGGCTATTCATATTTCACTCCAACAATTACTATACAGAATAAATAAATTTCAAAATGCTGTCACACTCTCTGATTCTAAAGGTAAAGGTAAAGGTAAAGTGATCCCACTACAGGCCTCAGGAGGCCCTTGGGGTAGTAGGAGATTAAGGCTCCCACTTTTTCTTGACAATCGGCACTTGATGTCAGCCGGGTTGTCGATTCTAAGAGAGCAATATATGCAATAAATTCACACAAAATGAAGTCAATACAAATTAGAGAGTGCTACAAAATGATTCAACAACTTCAAAAACTACAGAAAAGAATTCAATTGCAATGGACACCTGCACATTGTGGAATTGCTGGAAATGACACTGCTGATTTTCTTGCCAAAAAAGGCTCCAATCTAATTCAGAATACTACTAAAAGCTTACCTTTCACATCCATAAAAAGAATAATTAAAAACAAATATAAAATCAAACAAAACCAAGACCTATGTAATAAAGCTAAAGACAAAAAAATGGAATATTTTAGTAAAGCAGCCAGATATTATTCCAAACATTCCATGTAAAACTACAGTTGCAAAATTTAGACTGCTTACAGAACATGACTATTTGGCCAAACATTTATTTAAAATAGGAATCTACACGAATCCAAATTGTCCTCTAGCAACAAAGACGAAGAAATGAACGAAGAACATCTACAAACCTGTGAATTATTACCTGTTGGATCCACCATAAAGAAATATTGGAGAGCAAGAACGTTAATGACTTCATTACCAAGGCCCAGCATTTTAAAACAACAACTGTTCAGAATGTATGATAAAAGATCTATAATTGTAAAATATGTATTTACGTATAAATATATGGTAGTGCTCGTCCCTCACCGTAGCCGAGTTTTGAGGCAAGATACCTACACTCTAATTCAACCCAGGAAGCCTTACGGGTTACGCCAGTGTCCCCCTACGTACAGGAGGTAGATGTTGCCAAGCTCATAATGGTGGCGAAATTAAATGTTTCTTACCTCTCCTCATATAAATTCTCTAAGTAGATCGCGATTTCGAGACCACAACGGTCTCATCTTCAGCACTTTCTTGGCGACTGATGTTACGTCGATCGGAAGAAACTCTTCTTCTTCCCTCTGTTGGTGGACCGATGAACCTCTGGTACAGGTCAAAATGTGCGGGAATTTCGAAGTTCATAAGTTTTCCTTTGTTTTTCTGAATGTGGATTTTTCCCAAACCGTGAGTTCCTTTTGTTTGTCTATTTGTTTAATTAGACTGGCTTTTGATTCAATTAAATGTTTTTCGGACCAAGCATGAGCAGCTACTGCTGACTTTTTCACTTCTCCTTTTTTGAAATTCCTAAGATATCCTTACACCCTTGTTTTCAAATTTCTTTTCGTTTTTCCAATATAAATTTTGTCACAATCCCTGCATTTGATCTGATAAATTCCTGATTTGTTTTCATTTTCAATTCTTTCATTTTTATTGGTTTTAATTATCCTATTAAGGCTGTTTTCATTCTTTGGCGCTAATCTTATATTAAACTTTTTGATTTTTTTTTAATTTATAGTGTTTCAATAATGGTATTTGTTTGTTTAGGGAAAGGAGGAAGAGCAAGGTTAGCAGTACTATTTCCAAATCTACAAGGAATCAATTATCGTACCAATTTATAAGAAAGGAGATAAAACTGATTGCAACAACTATAGGGGCATCTCATTACTTTCAACTTCGTACAAAATTCTAACAAATATATTAGTAAGCAGACTTACTCCCTATATTGATGACGTTCTAGAAGATCATCAATGTGCATTTAGAAGAAACAGGTCTACAACAGATCAGATTTTTAGTATAAGACAGATTTTAGAAAAGAAATGGGAATATAATGGTACTGTACATCAACTATACGTAGACTTCCAAAAAGCATATGATTCAATTAAGAGGGAGAAGTTATATAGTATCCTGCTGGAGTTCGGAATTCCTAAAAAGTTAGTTAGACTTATACGAATGTGTCTAAATGGCTCAACGAGTAGGGTGCGTGTAGGCAAACAGTTTTCAGACACTTTTGAAATCCATAATGGGTTGAAGCAAGGAGATGCACTATCTCCTCTACTATTTAATTTTGTACTAGAGCATGCCATTAAATCTTTAGAGAATTAGGAAGGCTTACAACTGAATGGCATTAATAAGCTGTTAGTTTATGCTGATGATGTAGTACTACTGGCCGATAGCGAGGAGATACTAAAGGCCAACACGCACACACTATTGAGTAACACTAAGAAATTAGGACTGGAAGTAAATATCAGTAAAACTAAATATATGGTCACACGTAGAAATACATTATATAATGGAAATGGACAGCTAATGACAAATGAGGGAAATGTTGAGGAATTGGCTGAATTCAAATACCTAGGAACAATAATCACACATAGGAATGAGATGCACAAAGAAATTAAACATAGGCTCAATTCTGGAAATGCATGCTATTATGCATTGCAGAGATTTTTGATGTCCCAACTCCTTTCAAAAAATGTTAAGCTGAAAATATATAAAACTATTATTCTACCAGTTATATTATATGGGTGCGAAACATGGACTCTTACTTTAAGGGAGGAAAGGAGATTACGAGTATTTGAGAATAAAGTTCTTAGGAAAATTTTTGGACCAAAGAGAGATGAACAGACAGGTGAATTGAGAAGACTACATAACAATGAACTACATGGTCTTTATAGGAAGCCAGATATAATAAGAACAGTTAAGTCCCGTAGACTGCGATGGGCAGGACATGTTGCACGTATGGGGAATGAAAGACGTGCATGGAAACTTCTTGTAGGAAAGCCAGAAGGAAAACGCCCAGTTGGTAGACCAAGAATGAGGTGGGAGAACAACATTAACTATGATTTGAGGGAAGTAGATTATACAGGGAATGATTGGAAAGCATTAGCTCAGGATAGGGATGTATGGAGAGCTTATGTCCATGCGGCCATGAACCTACGGGTTCGATAGTGCCAGTGAGTAAGTAAGTAAGTAAGTAAGTAAGTAAGTATGTACTACACATTCAAAAAAGCATCGTTTTTCTTTTACAGCATGCACACAAGTTTTATAGTAAATATGAGAGTCGACACTTTCACACAGGATAGTACAGGTCCGCACGAGCTCAATGACAAGTGGTTACTGTTTTGTTCTTTAAGAGGGGGTGGATTGGACGGTTACAACTTACAACTCTGTCCCTGCTGTGTTGCATACTTCAGTTTCATTTAAGGATTTCTCTCAAGAAAATACTGTTAAAATGGCAACCCAGTTCCCTATTCAAAACACATAGTAACTTCCTGGGTTGAATCTGACTGTAGGCGCAGAGCTACGGGACTTCCGCTGGTTCGAGTCTCCAGGGGGAAGAAATTTTCTCATGGTATTTCGACCAGTATGGGACCGTTGCCTACCCAGAATCATGATGCATTTGGGTACCTACAATTAGTAGCTGCTCCAGGTTAAGAAAACCAGCTATAACGGCTGGAGGACTCAACATACTGACCACATGTCATCCCTACACATGCTGGATGATCGTCTACCTCTGCGATTAACACATGAGAATGTGAGGCCAGTAGTCGGGTGGTAGGTCAAGGGCCTTGTAGGCACGTCCCGCAATTGCGTTCTTTTTAGATGGTAGTAATCACACTATTGAGTAACACTAAGAAATTAGGACTGGAAGTAAATATCAATAAAACTAAATATATTGTCACACGTAGAAATTCATAATATAATGGAAATGGACAGCTAATGACAAATTAGGGAAATTTTGAGGAAGTGGCTGAATTCAAATACCTAGGAACAATAATCACAAATAGGAATGAGATGCACAAAGAAATTAAACATAGGCTCAATTCTGCAAATGCATGCCATTATGCATTGCAGAGACTCTTGATGTCCCAACCCCTTTCAAAAAACGTTAAACTGAAAATATATAAAACTATTATTCTACCAGTTATATTATATGGATGCGAAACATGGACTTAAAGGGAGGAAAGGAGATTACAAGTATTTGAGAATAAAGTACTTAGGAAAAATGTTTGGACCAAAGAGAGATGAACAAACAGGTGAATAGAGAAGACTACACAACAATGAACTACATGGTCTTTATAGGAAGCCG
This sequence comes from Diploptera punctata, assembly GCA_030220185.1. Lineage (NCBI taxonomy): Eukaryota > Metazoa > Arthropoda > Insecta > Blattodea > Blaberidae > Diploptera > Diploptera punctata. The sequence continues at coordinate 260,848 of JASPKZ010001983.1, forward strand.
GATATAATAAGAACAGTTAAGTCTCGTAGACTGCGATAGGCAGGACATGTTGCACGTATGGGGAATGAAAGACTTGCATGGAAGCTTCTTGTAGGAAAGCCAGAGAGAAAACGCCCAGTTGGTAGACCAAGAATGAGGTGGGAGAATAACATTAACTATGATTTGAGGGAAGTAGGTTATACAGGGATGATTGGAAGGCATTAGCTCGGGATAGGGATGTATGGAGAACTTATGTCTCGTGCGGCCATGAACCGACGATTTCGATAGTGCCAGTGATAAATAATGCTATGACCTATTCAGAATGTTAAAAAGGAGGTGCTTTCTTTATTATGATAAACTTTAGTTGGTAAATTCTAGGCGAAACACGACTGTGATTGGTTGTAAATAAAAATCATTGGAATGTCATTGGTCATTGACTCCCATTTGGGGCATGGATTAAATAGTCTTTGATAACTTATTTAAACAGTGTTAATTCATTCACAATTTTCAGTCCAAGGACAAGCCTTTCGTTGCTATTCAGTTAAAGAGTGTAACATATTCTGAACTGTATATCTCATCAAATATATTTTATTAATAAACTAACTGATTATCCGGCTTTGCACGGGTATTTATTTAACCCAATTTTTTTTTTGCCATCAACCACCAGATTAGTGACCATGAAAACAATGCAATCGATGCAAATTTTTATAATTTTGGATATCTCATTTTTCATCCCTCCTCACACCCCATTCAAATGGGGGTTTAGCTTGAACTTATTCGACATCGGGAGTGTCACTATTCAACTCAACGATCGCAAAAAAATTCATTGGAATCGACACAAATAACGGTCCTTTCTGATTATTTTTACATGTCAGCCTCTCCTACCCAGCTAGGTTAATAAGGCTAAGCTATGGATTAGATATTAATCTTAGTCAATTTGAACATACTATTTTTCACCCTTTTTACCCCATCAACCCTTTAAGAGGTAGTAGCGATCAAACTTCGGCTTAAATGATATCTAGACTGTGGTCAATCAGCTTAGCGACCTAGAAAACTCTATATTCGACATTGATATTATTCAGACTGATAAAAGCTATATATGATATTAATAAGGATAATTACATCCAAAATTAAAATATAAAATTATAGAATATTCACCTGAAAGGCCCGTCTCCTCAACTTAATTAATTATTTAACTGTAGCGCTTTGGGCAAGTCCCGAAAGCGCTACAGTTAAATAATTAATTAAGTTGAAGAGACGGACCTTTCAGGTGAATATTTCATCATTTTATATTTTAATTTTGAATAATACCTCAACGGAACACATCATGAATCTTATAAAAGATGATTATGTAGCCAGTCAGGCTAAAATCAAAATCAGTTTTGAATCCTGCCGATGATGGGACAAGTCCCGAAAGCGCTAAAGTTAAATAATCAATTAAGTTGAAAAGACGGACCTTTCAGGTGAATATTCCATAATTTTATATTTTAGTTTTGAATAATACCTCAACGGAACACATCATGAATCTTATAAAAGTTAATTACATCCAAGTTAAGATTGAAAATAAAATCTCTGAATGCAGACCAATTAATCAAGGAGTTAGAGAAGAAATGGTCTTTCACCAATGTTCTTCATAATATACATGAACTAAATTATTAAAGAATGGAGACTACAACCACATGGCAGTATACCACTTACTCTAATATCTAAAAATGAATGTTTGTTTGTTTGTACTTTATGCGCGGCCATACTGTTGATCCCATTGTTATTGGGCTTTTTGCAAAATGTTCAAGAGATTCCCGGGATGATCATAGGTTATAAGAGAGTTGTGATACTCAACTCTTACGCCCTTAAAATCGCCCTTTGTAGTGGAAAACGTGAAAAAATAGCTCTTTGGACGCTTAAATGGCTTACGCTGCCTAAACCATAACAAATATACAAAATTAACTCGCTGGTGGGAGTTTTAACCAAGTTAATTTAGTTGCGCTTTGTTACCTACAAATATCAACGAGTGACATGTGGTTAGCGCATCGCCTCAATGAGACATCTAACACCCAATTAAGGTATTACTTACATGAACGCATATGAGTTAAATATTGCAACCAGAGGCATTTTTATCCATGCTTGTGGTTCTTTTACGCGCCTGAAAATGTTCAGACTCAGGACCTACGGGTTTAAGTCCCTTCCGGAGGACTTGTTTGCATTTTCCACCCTAAAAATCCATCGACTCCGGCCGGGTTTGAACACGCGATCCTCGGGAGTGGAGGCAAAATATAAAATATAATGATATAAAATTGTTAGTTTTTGTCATATTTACAATCTAGTGATTAAAATTAGTCTGAAAGGAGTAGAGTGTACTTACAACACCAATAATTCCAAAACATATAACGTAAACATCGTGTGCAAATATTGCGGGGACACAAATACCTCCGTAGAATCTCCGATATCTCTGTGAAAACGTGAAAATACGTATTAATTATATGTATACTAGAAGTCCTGGCCACGCGTTGCTGTGGCTAAGGTATACATTAAAAATTTTAATTAAGTTGCTGTCTTTCAGCCAAATTATTTAAAACTAATAGTTACACACGAAATTAATAATATTGAAAATAAAATAAACACTGCACACATTTAAATTATGAAATAATCAATACTTGTAATTCAATTGAAATTCGCGGTTGCAACAAAAAGCACAGCCATCTGGATCTGTTTTGTTAAATAATAAACCAATTACCTTACCAAATTACCTTACACCGCCATCTGTTAGAAACGTATGGAACTCACACATAATTATAACTCTATGTTAAATACTTACTCACTGGCACTATCGAACCCGTAGGTTCATGGCCGCGCGGAAATAAGCTCTCCATACATCCCTATCCTGAGCTAATGCTTTCCAATCATTCCCTGTATAATCTACTTCCCTCAAATCATAGTTAATGTTATTCTCCCACCTCATTCTTGGTCTACCAACTGGGCGTTTTCCTTTGGCTTTCCTACAAGAAGCTTCCATGCTAGTGTTTCATTCCCCATACGTGCAACATATTAAATAAGAAACAAATAATTTGCAATAAAAAATAATGCGACTATAAATTTAGTTATAAACTACCCTAAGTATCAAGTTGGATCAAACTGCACACAGTGTGCAAAATTTTATTAAAATCGGTTCAATAGTTTAGGATTCCATCGCGGACAAACAACGTGACACCAAATTTTTATGTATTAAGACTAATTCCAATCTAATATAAGAGGGTAGAATTTAAATATTAAGCTATAGAATAATAAACCAATATTTTACTAATAGTGTATTACGATGCGTGGTTGGGAAGTGGTTTTTACAGAATCGAGGAAAAATGTTTAAAAACCGAGCTATAGCAAGGTTATTAATTTCCGAGATTCTGTAAAACACTTCACAAAAGTGCGTTGTACATTATTTTTTGCGCGATGGTGTTTTCAAATAATAAATAATAGTAAAATAATAACATATTTGTTGGAAATATTTGGGTTTATTATAAACAATTGATTAACGTTAACAGTGTGGGCAATGTTTATTATTTCTCTTGGCATTGGCGTATTGTAACCCATTTCTGATGTTGAGGCGCCTGGTAGGCGGGGTTACGCTGTCCCAATGATATGATGGATGATGACTAGAGCCCGGCCCGGATGTTAGGCACTTAAACATTCAAAATAGGCAGGCAAAAAGGCACTAAAAATCATTACCGGTAATATAGGCACTAAAAATTCAAAATAGGCTCTTACAAAAAAATGGACTACAACAAATTTTTACATCCTTACGTACAGAATATAAACATATGCTATCAATAGCATACGAAGATATCAGAGATGATTTTGAACTTATATTTTGCAGTGTGTACATGTTGCGAAACATGGCACTTCTTCAGTATTTCACTGAAATTTTACACACTTTACCAAACAATATTTCCGTACCAAATTCTTTCACGAAATTGGCCAGTTTGTCTTTTACTATTGTCCGTTCTTTAGGCATCGTAAAAGAACTGTCCTAAAGGTAAAAAAAAGCTACATATACTTGTCACACCACTTTGTCTTTGAAGCACCTGTCTGTGAATGAGGACTACAGACTGAATTCAGTGTTACCAACATCAAAAATAATATTGCCAGTCACTTAACGGATTCAGCACCAGGTGTGAGATAGAGAAAGAAAGCTTGAACCATCTACCCTCTTTGTCACTCAGCAATATTTGTATTGAAAAGAAGCAAAGTTGTACTATAGAACTGTCTCCAAGCCTTAGAGCCGGAGTATAATACATTGGGCCATAGCATAGGGCTTTTCCGCTTAACGGGAATGCATAAGGTGGAAAAATACAATATTTGCCTAGCGGGAGTGCATTGAGGGAGAAACCATCTACCTTCTAGGTTATTGGCTTATTGCCACCCTTTTCCTTAAATATTCTAAGAGAATTTATAAAAAGAACACTTTAAAATTTCTATGAAATTATATGTGTCATGAAGTTTGTCTATTTCAAATTATTTATTTTAAATACTACGATAATTTCGAGAAAAAATGGCAAATAGGCATTTATAGGCGTTATATGCTGAAATAGGCATTTATAGGCAAAATGAATTTCATGGAAAACAACTCTAGGTCGTTGGTTTGAACTTATTTGAAGTCACTTCTACAATATCTATAATAAATAACTATAGGCATTTTCCTAACATCCGGTCTCTAGTGATGACGATGGACAGACCTTTATCCTAAACTTAATCTAATGAGGTGAATATGATATTGGTGATAATGATAGCCAGATGATGTTCGGGGACCGTTTGAGCCTTAAAGTATCCTGACATTTGTCTTACAGGTGAAGAAAACCCCAACGAAACCTCACCCAGGAAACTTGTCCCGAGCGGGGATCGCACCCGGGCCCACTGCATCACAAGGCGCACTTTACCTCGAGACCACAACACTGGACTGAGACCTTATGAAACTTAAATAAAGTAAACTCTCAATTCGTGACCGGCCTAATACCAGGTCGAGGGATGAAGTGAGATGAAGCCCCTAATATTGAAGGTCTGTGATACACGAGGATACAGGCTGACAACGCCTGCCGTTTTATCACACGGGCATGTGAGATTAAACTAAACGAATAACATAAGTATGAAGGAATTGTAAATTGAATTTTTGGCAAGGAAAAGCCGGAGATATCCCGAGAAAAATCTCTCCTGGTTTCGATTCGTCCACCACAACCCAAATGCAAACTCAGGACTCATAAGTGAAGGGTAAGTGTCTATCCATTAATCCACGAAGCCGCCTCTGAAACTTAAATATCCCATTTCGATATAAAATATTAATTACACTTAATTTTAATAAATAAACAAAGTATCTCAACTTCTTGAAATAACCTTAGCTATAAAATATCAATGTTTCTTTTTTTTAAATGCCCCAGGTTGTCTTTTGACATACCTGGTGTTCTCTCCTTGCATGGCGTACTTGTAACCCACTTCTGAGGTTGGGGCGCCTGGAAGGCGAGGTTACGTTTCTCCGATGATATGACGGGTGATGATGATGATAGTGTTGCACCAGGAAACTTCCTAATCCTAAGCTTATTCTAAGATGAATATGAATGATTATGATTGCGATGGCCATATGATTCCGGGGACCGTTTGGGCCTTGAAGTTTTCCTGACATTTGTCTTACAGGTGAGGAAAAACCACTATAAAAACCTCACCCAGAAAAACTGTCCCGACCGGGGATCGGGCCACCTGCGTGACAAGGCAGCTCGCTACCTCGAGACCACAGCGGTAAATACAGATTATGAATATATTTCATTATTCTAGAACACCCTGGATTTATTATGACTTTTTTGTGACACGTTCTGTAAGTCTGTTTAAATGAAACAATTAAAGAATTTTATATTTAAGTACCTTTAGTGGAGGTCCAATTACGCTTTCGAAGGGAAGAGTCATACCTTTAAAAACTTGTACTTTTCTACATGGTATAAATAAATATATTGACATTACCGGATATAGACATAGGATTTTAAGTGGAGACTATCTTCACAAGTTAGCGAAACCATGGAAAATATAAGCAACAATCACATTAAATCTCCTTTAATATAAGACTTCAATTTAAGAAATCTTCAAAATCGTTCCAGAAACTGTCCTAAGTATAACATGTCCATAATTCTTGTATACGTTTTATTTGTGGCAGATTTTATCACGTTACACCATCCCTGGAACAATCGTCATGGCTTCGTCTACAAGATCGTAGTACCATCCATTCCCCTTCTCTTCTCTATAAAATATTACACACGTCAATACCTTATTATTTATCACACCGCTTCACTAGACTCTCTGATACACATAAATTAGATACCCGATTCCATCAGCACGTTGTCCTTTATATCCCTCCTCATCATACTACCTGTTACTCGAAATATTTTACAGTTTCTTTTGCTAGAACATGGAATTCTCTTCCACCCTATCTCAGAGACTACCAAACTTTATCATCTTTTAGAAATAAATTGAAAATAACATTATTAATAGAAACATCTCACTAATATTACTTCTTTAACAATTAATAATTTGTTTTTTCATTATTTAATAAAAATGACATTAAGATTTATCAATATTTTATCTAATGTCTTATATATATAAGCGATACATTTATTCATTACAATTCATTACTTTCTTTGTAATTTTTTTTTCATGTATAGTAAATTCGAGCTGTTATTCATTAGTTTTAATTTTAATTGTCCTTAATTTTATTATATTATAGAGTGTTTTTATTAATGATCAGTTTGACCAGCTAATTAATTGTTTAGTATGTAATATTATTGTATTTTTTGTATTTAAATATAACATATGTTTGTCCTGGTGAGTGGAAGAGAAGACCACGTGGCCTTAACTCCATCAGACTAAATAAATAAACTAGAAAAAAGTTGGAAAAGAAAGAAGAATATTATCAAGCAAGGTTCAAGTGGGGTCCTGTCGGAGTCTCTACCTAGAGCTATAGATATTCCAACCTTGCAACTCAGCATTTAAAGGCTGGAGCGGGCTCACTATATAGGTGTGTAAAGACGGCTCCTCTTCTACGCACATCAGGTGCACTCCCAACTGTCAAGTGAGTTGCAGTGTCTTACCTTGTCAGTCTATCTGACGTAGGGTTGAACAGGAGGGGCGGGGCGTTTTTACACATACTGAGCCCTTAATTATCGGCCCTGGGATACAGGAAGAAAACCATTGTTCACAATTACCGGCCCTCCAAAATTATGGTTATGCAACAGACCATCCCCTACTCATTAGTTCAGCTTTTATAGTCCATAGACGAGAAGAATGAAAGAAAGGGACGAAGGGGGGTAGGGGAATTGCAAGCGATACAATGGCTACTACCTGAGAATATAAGAACAGTCCATAATGTCACTCATATTTGTAGTTTATTCCAGGCGTATTCAATTATATGTTATATATTTTGTGTTTTACGGTAATTAAATTTGCTCTTCTTATTCAGTTTAGTTACTTTATATTTTAATGTTTTGTAGTTCACTGTGAGGTAAGGGTGATGATTAAAATTTTGAAGTGTGTCCGTTAGACTCGGAACTAACACGCCCGCTCAGCGTCTAAATGAAGGTAAGTTATAGTACAATCCTTCATGATATAATGTGCTGAGCATGAAATACCTACTGCTTTCATACACTTCGTCTGTGGACTGTACCTGCCCCACTTTCTACTATTCTTCTTGCCAGTAGAAGGGTAAGAGAAGGTGGAAGAAGTCAAAATCTCATATTATTTATTCGAGGGAAGGCCATGTCAGGTACCCCCAATATTAATGGGACTAACCAGTTTCCAGTAGAAAATATAAAAAGTTTCTTCAGAAAAACGGAATCATGGAAAGAAAAGATAAAAACAGAAATTGGGGGAATAATGAAAGCAGAAAAAATACAGGCACGATAAGTGAACAACAAAGACTCGATTGATATAGATATATGCGAGCAATAGGATCACAGAAAATACGAAGGTCAAGAGAGAAGTATTGTAGGACCATTGACAACTTCTCTTCAATTTTTTTTGAAATTTCATAGATAGATTTGAAGCAACAGAAGAAGGCACAGAGGAAAGAAATGTCACAGCATAGTGCGCATCTGCAGTCTTCAATTGGCTGATGGACTTTTTATGTAATAATACACTGCAATTTACGCGTTTTGGAAGTATTTTGATTATATCTGTATCTAGTTGACCAAGATAAATGATTTTATTAATAACTTCATTTGTTTTAAATACTCAAATACTGTTGAAACGTTTCCATAGATTTGCTAACATATTATTTGATAATATTATATTTAAATTTAAGGCCTTTTGTAGCTGAACCACGATAATTTATAGATTTGATAGAACATCTTGTAGACAAACACATGATGATGATGACAGGAGAAAGGTGTAAGGGTATTAAAATGTTTTATTTATTTTTATCGTAATAACACTGATTATAGTTGGTTTATAGAATAGGTCTTATAACTTATCATTTAAAAATATCTCCTTCTCTTCATATATATATATATATATATATCTCTTTCTCTATCTCTCTCTGGTAAAACGTGAAAGTAAGTGAAAACGACTTCTATAACTTCAATAACGCAATTAACGTTGTACGTTACGACCGATTTAATATGCCCTGCAATTAATGTGAGTTATATTATATATATTATAATTAAAGGTTTGACAATGAGCAATGCAAACTTAATATGACATAAGGAAAATAAATGCTCGGACGGGATTTGAATCCGGACCTCTGGATTGATAACCCAGAGCGCTTCCGATTAAGCAACCGAGCAAATCTAGTACAAACATTCATTTTTTCTTATATATATATATATATATATATATATATATATATTATATATATTCACTATTATTACGAGATGTAGCGGGAACTCTGTCTCCACTTCCACCTAGTAGCTCCTATAACAAGTAAGCAAATTAAAGAGAATATTTTTACTTTATAGCAGTGACGCTTTACCGATGTTATAATTAAATGTTTGACATTGAGCAATGCAAGCTTAATATGGTATGATAAGAAAAATAAATGCTCGGACGGAATAAGAAAAATGAATGTTTGTACTAGAATTACTCGGTTACGTAATCGGTAGCGCACTCGGGTATCAATCCAGATGTCCGGATTCAAATCCCATCCGAGCATTTATTTCTCTTATCATGTTATATACGTTTGAACATTGAGAATTACACAGAAATCATTACTTTTTTTACTTATATACTAATTACCCGACATGTTAAATCAGCCCTAAGTCATATATAGAGTTTCAGAGCACAAGTGGACCAAGTCCATAATTTACTCTTTTGAGAGAAACTGAATAAAGTTAAGGTAATACATTTAATTTCAGATGAAGAATTAAACATTAGTTTTTTTGTAGTGAAAAAGAAATACAATACTTGGTTCACCATTGCTTTGAAAAACAAAGGCCTGCGAATTTATTTTTTTTTTCTGCTGCACAGGGTTTAATAGGTCTCTAACCCTAATTTTAATGTGCTGAGTTCAAATATGTTGACAGTTTTTTCGTATCACGTAAGGTTTATTTTTGCCATTTTTTTTCAAATTAGGGTTGTAAGGGGTAGTGACGTGTGTATAACCTCTCCTACCCAATTCTCATCCTCACCTTCTCGTGGTACAACCCGTTTTCACAAACGAGGCTCTGAGGACCGAGTCACGGCGGTATAACCGTTCCATCGGGTACTGAGTAAATGCGGTATCCTAATGTCTGTCCAGAGACTAAAAGGTAGCAGCCCTACCACTGGACTACTTAGCGTCGGGCCAGTAACCTGTCCTAAGGAACTTCAAAACTACTTTCAAGTCTCAACATGAAAAAATCCAGAAGGAACGAAGACCAGGACGTCCACTCAAAAGACTTTTGGATGGTGTTTCTCTTGAGGCCGAAACAGGTCAACAAATGGCCTAAATTCGTGAATGTACTATGATGATGATGATGATGATTATTATGATTATGATGTTGAAATTAAATATTTAATACTTTTTGCACTATAGGTAATAGCCATAATCTTCTAAATTGTTGTGTAACCTACAGAGCTTCACACAATCAATTGCGCTGTTAAGACAGTTTAAAATAAATTAAAGCTAATATACCTCCGTTTAGCAAGAAATGAACAGTAAGTTGATTGGTGATCGTGCTCCTGCCAAGGATTTTCTTTAACCAATCACCAACGATAGTAGGCAATCTTGGAGACATCCCATCTACACTGCTACCTCGTTTCTATCTCTATTATGTCTTTATGATGAAATAGCTTCACTTAGTGCTCCCAAATTCTCTGGGAAATGTTGAAGACAAGAGTGTTGGAAGTGCAACTTCAAGCTCATATTACATTTCCGTGCCCTGAACTTTTTGAACATGGTTTTTACAATTTTCTCATATTAATCATCTTTAACATCACCCAGAAACTTTCCGATGACGTCCTTGTATGATTCCCGAGCTTGTAGTTCCATGCCAGACATGCAGTTTTTAAAAGAAACATTCCTAATAAATTTGCCAATAAAAAATAAAAGTCTTCCTTCAGTCTTGTCTCAGACAGTAATATATTTGTTTAGCAATACATTGGTAACAAGGGACATTTCTGTCCAAAACTTTAACAAATTGCTTCGTTAATCCTGGTTTATGTGCAAAGGATGTATCAATATTTTTTAAAGAAACAATTAATGAGCGATTTATTACACATTTTGTTCATGGCACCAATTGATTTCTTGTGGTCAATTAGTAACTTTCAAGTGCTTTTCCCCGGCTCTAGATTTCCAGTCGCACGAAAAATACGGAAAGTTCCTGTGTCCTCCTTGTTGCCCCAATAAAATACGGCACATCTTAAGTTCACATCACATCATGCGTCCCATTTGTGTTCATTGTATTTTTTTTCTTGAACAGTACACATGTTTGTATATGTACACTGAATTAACTAATGGAGCTGAAGCTAATTTATTCCCATTACCTAGAAGAACGTCCTTTAGACTTATTTTGTTAGAATCAGTAAGTATACGCCAATCTGCCGGTTCATGAACTGTTCCTATACGACCGTTGAAGCCAAGGACAAAACAAAAGTATACTACATACTTCCCTTCCCCATTATGAAATACTTCTGAAATTCTTCTTCATGATATTTATACCAATAAAAAGTTGTACTTGTAGCTAAAAGACTGGTTTCATTAAAATCTCGAGCATAGAAGTTCATTTTTTAAGACCCAAATTGCATACCAAATAATTTAATTTTGATTAATTGATAGGACGCAGATTGTTGTCTTTTGATTGTAGGGACAAATTAAAATCATCTTCTGTGCTGGAGGTGAAAGGAGTGCTGGCACTTCTCTTCTAATGTTGTTGGTGGTATTGGAATTTTAATTCTGGGCGATGTGCTGATGGTTTATTGCTTCTTCAGTTTTTTGCCGGAAACTGTATAATGAAACCAAATGAGGGTCGTAGGATGAATCTGCCCTGAGTTAAACACAATTACAAACCAAAATGAATAAAATCAGTGACTGTATTATAAGACTGCATTATATTTTAGGTGTTTACATATTTTAATAGTCGGCCGCGGTGAACTAGTGGTTATGCTCCTTGCCTCTGGTCCCGAGGGTCGTGGGTTGAAACCCGGCCGGGGTCGATGGATTTTTTAGGATGGAAAAATCCAAGGAGCAAGTCCTCCGGGAGGGACTTTAAGCCATGGGTCCCGAGTCTGAAGATTTTCTGGCTCGTAAAAAATCCTTAAGCTTGAATGAAAAGGCCTCTAAGCAAAATTTACCTAATTTTCCCGTCCTAGTACTACCTTGGTTTCCTAGATGTCAGTATGAGGCGGAACGCTGGCCACGGACCACTCAAAATGACATCTATACGAAAACAAGTGTAACTAAATTAGTGTGGTTCAAATTCTTTCCTCTAGGGGGAGAGCGCCTAAATCTCTGTAAAGGGGAAACATGGGCTTACAATACAATACATATTTTAATACAGTGCGTATATACCGCATACAAGTGGTGGACCGCTCGCTCTCATTTTTTGTGTTAAAAATAGAATTGCGCAAAATATTTCGCAGTACGCAAAAACTAGTAACAGTTATCAGGACGTTAGACTTATTTGCAATAAAGTATCTCATGCCGCAAAATCTTCGCAGGCCTGTGTAAGTATTCATATTTTAAACCCAAAATTACATATAACTAGGATTTTAAATTTCTAGACTTGATCCAATTTTGTTCTGAACCCCTCATATGGACCCCTGAAGTCATTGGACTCTATTCGGGGCTGCAAAACAAAGTACTATCGTATATGAGAGTTTAGGACCAAATAGTAATTTTAACTTATGGTATATGAATTATTCTTTATGAAGTTGGATATATCAATAATTAATCTGTATCTGTAATAGCGTCGCCCATTGTTGAGCTATTGTCTCTCCTTTATAAGGAGTTCCTAGACCAAGTTAATTTTTACATGCTTTATATTAGCTTGACCTGTATCTGTCCATCTATGTAACGGAATCTTTCAACACGACTTTCGCCCACTTAAAAACATTGGATCGACTTGAAACTTTGTATACTTGTAAAGGACAAAAGACAATACAATAATTTCATAAATGTTTTCTAAGATCCTGGCCAAGATCATCAGGACATCAAAAAAAGGGTATGTGTATCTATGTAACGGGATCTTTTAACACGATTTTCGCCCACTTAAAAACATTGGATCGACTTGAAACTTTGTATACTTGTAAAGGACAAAAGACAATACAATAATTTCATAAATGTTTTCTAAGATCCTGGCCAGGATCATCAGGACATCAAAAAAAGGGTATGTGTATCTATGTAACGGGATCTTTTAACACGATTTTCGCCCACTTAAAAACATTGGATCGACTTGAAACTTTGTATACTTGTAAAGGACAAAAGACAATACAATAATTTCATAAATGTTTTCTAAGATCCTGGCCAGGATCATCAGGACATCAAAAAAAGGGTCTGTGTATCTATGTAACGTAATCTTTTAACACGATTTTCGCCCACTTAGAAACATTGGATCGACTTGAAACTTTGTATACTTGTAAAGGACAAAAGACAATACAATCATTTCATAAATGTTTTCTAAGATCCTGGCCAGAATCATCAGGACATCAAAAAAAAAAAAAAAGGGTCTGTGTATCTATGTAACGAAATCTTTTAACACGATTTTCGCCCACTTAGAAACATTGGATCGACTTGAAACTTTGCATACTTATAAAGGACCACTGACAATATAATAATTTCATAAAATATTTCTAAGATTTCTAAGATTAAAATTGAAGATATTAATGACAAAATAAATTAATTTAACCTAATGTGTGGCACTATTAAAAGAACCCTTAAAAAAACAAGAAAAGAAACAAAAATTTAATTTTATAAAGTAATGGCTGTCCCTGTATTGATGTATGGATCAGAATGTTGGACCATCACTAAAAGACAAAAACAAAGATTGGAAGCAGCTGAGTTGCGATTTTTAAGAAATATAGCAGGATATACTCTGCTGGATAAGAAAAGAAATGAAGATATAAGAAAGGAACTAAATATTTTAAAACTTACAGACCGAATAATTAAATATAGGAACGACTGGAAAGAACACATTGATAGAATGCCAGAAGGAAGATTTCCAAAATTATTGCTAAAATATAAACCGTGCGGAAGGAGAAATATTGGTCGCCCACACAGAAGATGGTCTGAACAATTTTAACAATTCTAGCTTACATGAAATCGGAACGAGCCAACAGGCTTAATCCCTGGATGATGATGATGATGGTGATGATGATGATTTCTAAGATCCTGGCCAGATCATCAGGATATCAAAAACAGTGCCTGTGTATCTATGTAACGGAATCTTTTAACACGATTTTCACCCACTTATAAAACATTGGATCGACTTGAAACTTTGTATACTTGTAAAGGACCAGTGACAATACAATAATTTCATAAATGTTTTCTAAAATCCTGGCCATAACAATCAGAAAATAAAAAAAAACATTAAAACCGGTACAATAGGTTGCGGACTTATCAACTTTTTAGTCAATCGTTATAAGAGCTCAGTTGGTAGAGCGGTGGACTGTAGTGATATATAATTTCAGTAATCCGTAGGTCGCTGGTTCAAATCCGGCCCGGAGGTTTTTTTAGAAGAGTATTACTTTTATCTCATACTACTATAATATCGAATTTAAAGATTTACATGTTTATCTTTATCTGTAAAATATTAAAACTAAAAAATAAAAAATAAATAATAGTTTAAAAAACTAAAAAAGCACGCTTTATTAGAAAACCGAACTACAAAATGAAAAATAATTTTAATTTTCAACACGCTTGGGATAAAATTAAAGTGGTAAAAACAATCATCTCCAAACACATCTGGGTAGTATGTAACTTATTTATGATGAGGACATGTTAGACCAGATTAGTTTACGGTAGTGATGAAGTTTGTAAGTGATTTTGTTAGATTAGATGAGGATAAGTTAAAATACACATGATTGTGTTACAAATACGTGGCATCTCTTTATTGGATGTTTTGTATGGATTAATTTTGCCGCTGTTAATCTGACAATTAGCAATTTCCTCAATCATCAAGTCAAATCCTGGGATGGAATTTCATTAACAGGGCATATTTCATCACATTCATAATTTCATAGTATCATAAAAATATAAATAATAAAAAAACAGGCATTATGAGACCTTATAAGTTAAAGGCGTATATAAATAAAACATAAAATATCCTAAAGGTCGGAGTTTGGAATAGTTCACACGTATTATAACCTATATTTTCGAAATTATATATATATATATATATATATATATATATATATATATATACACGCCGTAGCGTAGTGGTTAAGGTACTGCGCTACAAGCCGGAAGGTCGAGGGTTCGAGTCCCGGTGGGGTCAGGATTTCTAAACTAACCCAAACCTTCTGGCGGCACTATGGCCCTGGGGTCGACTCAGCCTCTAACTGAAATGAGTACCCGACGCTTGTTCTGGGGTAAAGGCGGCCGTCACGCAGGGCTGACAACCCGGCTGACATCAAGTGCCGATTGTCAAGAAAAAGTGGGAGCCTTAACCTCCTACTGCCCCAAGGGCCTCCTGAGGCCTGTAGTGGGATCACTTTACCTTTTTATGTTATAATTAAATGTTTAACATTGAGCAATGCAAGCGAGAACTCGCGACATCTAGTAATAATGGAGAGTATAATACATATATAAGAAAAATAGGTGTTTGAATTGGATTCGCCTGGTAGTGTAATGGATATCACGCTGAGGTACAGACTCAGAGATCCGGGTTCGAATCCCGTCCAGGCATTTATTTTTCTTATCATTTCATGTATATATATATATATATATATATATATATAATGGGTGCTAGAAAACTAGCAAATTATGCAGTAGGTCTACTGTCTTTCTTAGAATTATCATTATTATTACTATCATTATTATTATTATTATTATTATTATTATTATTATTATTATTATTATATTAATTATGCATATTCCAGATGACTTCGTGGAGCAAGTGGTTGATACGCACCCATCAAATATGGGTTCCGAGTATGCGACTTGGCCACTCCATGTAGTGGACGAATCAAAGTTATGGCAGGTTTTCCTCGGGATTTCGTTTGTTTTCCCCTGTTAAGACATTATTCCTACACTCCTACATATTCGTGTTATCCGTTTCGTTTCATTTTGATTTCATCTGCCCTGTAATTGACGTGACAGGCCTGATCAGCTGGCTTTATTTTAAGGTCTATTTCACAGACTATTAACGATAGCGGCTTAATACGTATAATCTCTTCCCTCCACCTGGAATTATGCAGAACTCGAATATAGTATTGAATATGAAGAAATTAATTGATTATATAAAATATGATTTTTATACTTCCAGTCATTCACTGGTGGATTCCACTTTCTGACCCTATGTTAACAGCGGTCATATCTTCAGTAAGTAAATTTATATTGTATAATTATTTATTAGACAACATAAAGTTGATATTATGTTGCCTGTATTGATGTTTCTTTATTAGAATTTTTGTAGATATGCATATAATTAATTTGTAGACATAACTAAAATCACATTCTAAGCCTTAAGTAATACTAAACTCATCTTTTAATTATAAAAATTAGCATTTTTTTATTCTAGGTCGTGGTTCTGTTATCAACGATAGCTTTGAATGAACGAAATTCTAGAGTAAAAAAAAGTAATAAATCGGCAGGTAATGTATTTTTTCCGTTTTTAATGAAAATATTCCAGTTGAAGTAGTACTGTGATTCAATTATACATTCAGGGTTTTTTTCATAAGGAACGCATAATACCAATAAAATAAAATATAACTTCAAAAAGTTCAGATATATCAAATTTAATATTTTAAAAGAAATAATTTACAAAAAGTAATAAATTTCAGTCATTATTCTATATGGTGTGACATCATCGGCAATATTTTAAAATGATAACCTATTTGGTTTTCTTATATATCTGAAATTTTTATTTTATTTAGTTGGATGTGAAAAAAACAAAATTTTAACAAATAATATAATACCATTTTGTATTCGTCTCAAAAACGTACAGCAATTGTGGTTGTGACGTCACTATCGTTAAATGAAATGTTAATCCAGGATAGAAACATAGTAAAGTATATTGACTTAGGCTTTCACGGCCGGAGTTATTATGATGATTTTGTAGAAGATTTCCGGGCTGTTTGCCGTGGTCTTGAGGCTTGTAGTCCCCGCAACGAGAAGCCATTGAAATATTCATACATGAAAATAGTTACAATAGAAAGGAAGAATCGTTAAAAGTCAACAAAGCATGGATACCAGTCTCAAAAAAGAAAAAGAAAAAAAGCTAGATGTAAACCCCTACAAGAACAATCTACTCCCTAGAGCAATTATTTTAAGTATGGGTTTGGTACCGACCTTATGAAGGTCTTGACCCGATATCTTTTTGTGCTTTTATTTAATGTTCTGTTGAAAAATTATGTGTTGGCTGTTGAAAGTGCTCCTTTCGACAGCTGGGTTCTTGACATGTGCTTGAAGGTGAAGATGCTGTTCTCTTCTTGCTTAAGCTTGTCGATCTTTAAAAATGATGTCTTGAAGTGGTTTCTTGGAATTTTTTTTTTTTTTTTTTTTTTTTTAAGGACTTGAGATGATGTTTGTGAGAAGCATTACTGTAGTTTTAAGGAGTTCAGGATTTAGGAGGATTTTGGATATGAGGGATAGTAGTTGGGAAACTAGGTTTTCTGGGTTGGAGGTGTAGGGTGGAGGGATAGGGGTTATGGGAGTGTTCACACTTGGTGCTGGAGTGGAGATTTTTGAAGATTTTTCTGGCTCTGCTTTTTGAAGTGGTGCTTTGGCGGTGTGTTGTGGTATCCTTGGCGTGTGCTTTCTTCTTGTATTGCTGTATTCTTTGTAGACTGGGCACTGCCGATAGCTGGCAGCGTGAGATTCGTTGCAATTTGTGCATTGGAGTTCAGTTGCTGTGCAGTTTTTGAGGCTATGGTTGCCTGCACACTTGACGCATTTCTGTTTTCTACTGCAGCATTCAGCTAGGTGGCCGAAACCTTGACATTTGTAACATTGGATTCCACCGGCTGGCGTCTTGTAGGTTTCGAGTCTAATTTTAACATTGAAAATGTCGGTCAGTTGAGCTATTTTCCTTGTGAAGTCTGGTTTGTGGAAGAAAGTTAAAATCCAGACAGGAATAGCAGTCTTGAGTCTGGATCCATCTTGAAAGCTAGTTTTGAAGAGTTGTCTCACGTTGTGGATAGGGTATCCTTTGTCTCTGCAAGTTCTTGAAAGATTTCATGGGATGTAATTTTTACAGGGAGTCCTTTTAGTGTTATCTTCTGGGTCATATGTGATCTGCGTTTGTAAATATGTGTATGAAACTGCATTTCATGGTCATATAGTACTTTTTGGACTTGTTTAAATGCGTCTTTGTCTTTAGTGTAGATCTTCAGTTGGTCTTTGGTATGCTGTATAGCGATGTCTTTTTCATTGCCTGTAGAGATAGCGGCAATGTGGGTTAACTTGTAGGCATTGATGTCTCTGGCGTCTACGACGATTGGTGGAGGTGAGTCTGGAGGTTTCTGAAGTGTGATGAATCTATTATTTATCTCTATCTCGAGAGTTTGGACTTTGGTGACGTTTCTAGCCGTGTGTTTAGACTTGGGAAGAGTGAAGTTGTCTTCCTCTTGAGTGACTTTGTTGTTCGGAGTCTTGGGAGTCTTCCCTTCATCTCCGACTAGAACATCAGACAGCAACATCATTGGTGTAATGGAAGACCCTAATGCTAGCCAACCAGAAGGCAGATATAATTTACATAGTAACGGACCGCGTAGAGAATACGTCGCGGATAAATGTATAAATAGGGCAGGTAGTCGACAAAATTACCAGTCTCAAGACAACCCTTGAGGATGCCGGAAGCAGTCTCTGGCGAATCGTCGGGAAATTACAAGCCTCAAGACCATGGCAAACAGCCCGGAAATCTTCTACAAGATCATATATATATATATATATATATATATATATATATATATATATATATATATATATATTAATGTAATTAAAATTGCATAGTAAACAAACTGAAATGTAACATAACATCCTTATACATAGCAAAGAAACTAAAGAAATATTTCATTGATTCATTATTTAGATTTTCGAAAATAATATATATATATCCGGGTTCGAATCCCGTCCAGGCATTTATTTTTCTTATCATACCATATTAAGCTTGCATTGCTTAATGTTAAATATTTAATTATAACATATATATATATATATATATATATATACATTATATTGTAATTCTCGAACATGAATAGCGGCAGAATGTCTTTATACAAAATATGATTCAATAAATAAATGTCGCTCACATAACCTGGACTAATCTAACTTGCCCCTCCCTAACCTAACGGAATAAATTGCATACTGTAGTGAGTTCCACGGTTCTGTAAAACGCTTCACAAACGTGCGTTGTACATTTTTTTGCGCAATGGCGCTTTCAAAATAATAAATAATAGTAAAATAATAAATTTGTTGGACACATTTGCGTTCATTACAAACAACTGACTAACGTTAACAGTGCGGGCAATGTTTATCAGTTGAAATTACAGGAGGCCGTGAGACCAATTTAATGAGAAATGGCGGCGAGTACGTATTTATTGTTTTATATTGTTTCAAATAAAGTTCCGTTCATTTAAATTGCAGTGATTTGTTTCGTATAATGTATATTAACACTGCCTTTTGGATATTTTTTGTATATATATTGTACGTAGTATACATAAAGGTTAGTGGTTTTACTTCTCACACGTGATTTGTAATATGTAATATTACAGTATAGTTATTTTATTACAGTATAGTTATTTAGGGTAGCAATCCCGAAATGTAAGAAGTTGAACTTTCAATCATGGTCGCCATTGCTGAAAGTAAGACAAAAATAGCGTTTTATTATTTGTTATTTCTCTGGTTTGTTTCTGGAAGATCCGCAATTTCTTATGTTTTATTGTTGGATATGTCTAATGATCAGGCCTATATCAACCCTTCCTCAAAAATGCAAGAAATTCATATGTCTATTTTACGCTCGAACCGTACCAAATTTTCTTTTACACATCAAATAATATATCGCAATTTAAAATAAATCATATAACCGAAGTTTGAAACTTCACTCAATCCTCTCTGCAAAACACTAGAGCCTAATTTCCCCACAAAAAGAAATATTTCTCTTCAAATTATACAAAACGCATAAAAATAAAAAAGCATCGCAATAATTCCAAATAAAAATAAGTTTTTTTATATAATTTCGTTGACTCTAATTTTAGTCTGTGTAGAAAATACATTTCTAAAAATATCGTGGATACGAAATTTAATAGTGGGCCTATATTTTTATTTTCTAATATTAAATATCCACGAAAAAAATGACTTCATATGATAAGAGTGAGTATTCTAATATAATAATTTATCCATTGTAGATGGGCACCATTTCCCATATTTGAGAAGAATGACACTGATTAATTATATAGAATCGTCATATAAATTTTTTTTAGTGCAGTTTTATTGATGTTGCTAAATGATGATTATCATTATAACAATAATAATATCTATTATAGATACGATTTCAAGTAAATATAGGGTTAACTCCGCAAAAATAAATGAGTCTATATAGGTTTTACCCGTATCATAGAGGCTCTTAGGTTATACTCATTACTTATACAAGATACGCACGGTATTTAAGACAACTAAAGGACAATTTACTTGCTGAATGTTTAATATATGGGATACTGCAAACAAAATTGCAAATTAAATCTAAGTATGTTGTTGTCATTATTTATTACACGAAATTTATAAACCCTATTTCTCCTAAGGTAGATTAGGGTTTTAGTTTGTGTCAAGTTGAGATACATTATAAAAATGTGGCTATTCACCAGAATGACTTACCCTTGATTTTTCAGTTAATTGTTTTGAGTTGTAGCTTTTCTTTTGTACTTACTAAAATTTTAAACTTTTTCAAACAATTTTATAACATTATTTGCCAATTTTTAAGAATTTATTTAAATACACAAATCACAACATTATGACACTGTTATACAATATTGTGATCCTAACTGCTATTTTCTCCACAGAGTATATTACTAAGTCTACGATTTATCTATCGCTGTTTTGGGTTATCGCTGGTTAGAACGGCGTTAGGAAGTGATAAGTACGTGTACACCCAATTCTAATAAACGATTGGTAATTTTAATATTATATTAATATATTTCTTCAACATGGATTTGGGAATTTAATGCAAATATTGGACATTTAAATTTCATAGCGACGTGCTGTCATCCAGGATAAGCTGCATAAACTTTAGTACGATATCGATAATAATCGATATGTGGCAAGGATGATAATAAGTGGTTCGATTGTGGGTTATCGTTGGCTCTATACACACTAGCGCAAGCGCACTGTTGTTCTATAGGACTTTGAAAATATATCAGGAAAGTTAATGTGATGAATCGCCTTTCTGCTATTAATTTTAAGTAGTTTATTGGGATAAATAATAAAAGAGCTCACAGTTTCCTAATAAGTATGAACAAAAAAGACTAAAAATTTCAGAACATTGCTCACATATGCTGTTTTTTATATAAACATAATAATTCAAGCTAAACTAAGCTATAATTAAAATAGGTAATAGTTCGAAGAGTAACCAGTATCTCAATATATATTGTAATGTTAACAACATCTTAACGTGCTAACGTAAACGTACAATGGTTTACCCACCTAATATAAATTTATCACTTGACTTTTTAATGCGAAATTTGAATTGGCTATATAAACACCCTGTCTTCACATGGGCGAATACGTAAGACGGAAGACATTCGAATTTCGAGATTATGTTTGGTTAAATTAAGTTTTAGAATGTCAAGCATTAAAACATCAAACAAATGTCGGATGATGCACAAAGAAGAGTAAAGTAAAGTGATCCCACAACAGGCCCGGAGACCCTTGGGGTAGTGGGAGGTTAAGGCCCCCACATTTTCTAGACAATCGGCACTTTATGTCAGCCGGGTTGTCAGCCCTGCGTGACGGCCGCCTTTACTCCCAGAACAAGCGTCTGGTACTCATTTCCGTTAGAGGCTGAGTCGACCCCAGGGCCATAGTGCCGCCAGAGGGTTTGGGTCAGTTTAAAAATCCTGACTCCAACGGGACTTGAACCCTTGACCCTCCGGCTTGTAGCTCAGTGCCTTAACCACTACGCTACGGCATGCCCCCTGATGCACAAAGAATAAAAATAAATTTTAGACCACAATTAAATTTTAGACCACTATTTTGTATGGTTGCCTGGATAATTCTCATTGAGGTTCTGACGGTATTCAAATGTTAGTCCCTAGTGGAAACCAAAAAGTCATTCATTTCATTCTATAACCGCAGAATAATTATATTTACTGTAACGCTATGGTTTATCTACGATGCAAATTGCCAGCGCAAATCGTCGTTGTAATCGCTGTACTTGTTTTTTAATGTATGTGGTTTCTCTACAACGCTGAGAATTCTACGCTGACGTGATGCTTCGTGTATTTAAATCCGGACGCAATTTGCCGGCGTTTCTAAAGAATACAGAAGCTATTACCCGTACTCATTGGTGTAACTGCTAAAAACAAACGAAGATTTTATGGCAAAATGTCGGCAAAACAGCGCTTATATTGTAACTTCAGCAAATTTAACGACGAAATTTTAATTAGTTTTGTTTCAAAACATCGAGTTCTGTAGGGTATGAGGACGACTTCTAATAACATGCTATCTGGTGTGAAAAGTTAAAACTATTTCTATACAGCTGTTTCATGTGAATATTTTATATCGTGTGCACTTTATGAACTCTGGAAAACCCAATATAAATGATTAAATATAAATACATGGTGGATGATACGTAAAATTGTACGTTATTGTATTCGGCATTGTTGAGCTTATTAAAATAATCGATATGAACCTAGTTTTTATGGTAAAGCTTTGTTAATTTTGAATTCCTTAAGTTTATTTTCGATTTACACAGAAACTACACTCAATACTCACAGAGAAACCCGGGATAATCAATCAGCTGATTATAAAAAAAGAATGAAGGATCACAGAGCACAATAACCGCCGTTATGACCATATTTCCGAACACTTTAATAACCTCTCTTGGCTCCGTCTTACTGACAGACGTAAATTGCACTCCCTTTCACTACTTTTCAAGCTTCTGAATTCCTACATCCCTACTTACCTGGCGTCTAGATTTGAGAAGTTATCCTCTTACCACAATATTGACACTAGATCACAAGATAGCAGTCTGCTAACAATTCCTCTTCATAGCACTTCCTCCTATTCTACTTCCTTCACAGTAGCCTCTGCCCGCTCCTGGAATCTCCTTCCTCAAGATATAAAGGGTTGCCGCACACTTGGAACCTTTAAGTCACGCTTATACAGTTACCTGTTGTCTAATAATTAATTTTTCTCTATTTATATAATTTTATATTATGTAATTAATCTTTTCCTCGTTTTTTTTATATATATTCTACATATTATATATTTAATTCGTTAAATTTAGAGTAAATCAAAATACATTATAAATATTAATTGTATTGTATTCATAACTTGTATTCGTTTATATATATATATATATATATATATATATATATATATATATTGTAATTTAGATTTAAGGCTATTTTTTTTGTTTGTATTTTTTTTTTAACCTGGTTGAGTGGTAGACAAGGCCTTAAGGCCTTAACTCTGCCAGGTAAAATAAAGCTATTATTATTATTATTACAATCCTTGAAAGGATGATATACGTCCGACGCAACACGCTGTATAATAAACCAAAGCTTTAGTGATGATGGGACATGGTTATAGAACAGACCTGAATTTGAATGAATACTGTATTGCAATGAAAATGACAGGGCTTTTTATTCAAAATTACATAGTAAAGATATTGAAATTTAACAAAATTGCTTTCCACACAATAAAGAATCTTACGAAATATTTCGTAAATTGAATCGATTGTCGAAATAATCGATATATAATAATATCGTATGTATTTCTCGAAAATTAACAGTTGCAAAATGACTTCATAGAAAATATTATTCAATAAATTGTAAACCAGTTTGGTGTACACTAACTTTCCCCTTTCTAAACTAATAAAATAATTTACATATATATGAGTCAATAAAATGTTAACTAATGCATTAACTTGTCCCATTCTCACCTAACAAAATACATTATATTTGAAAAGAAAAATTTTCGCCTAGACCGGGACTCTAACTCGGGACCCTTGGCTTTCCGGGCCAAGTGCTCTACCAACTGAGCTACCGAGGCGAGTTACGATCTAGACGCAAATTTTTCTCTTATGTACGTTGCAATTCCCTCGCGCCAAATGCTTGAAACCATAGCTTCTATATTTTCAAATGGCGGCTTCTTAGTTAAGAAGACATTTATTGGGAATTTAACACTACTTTATAGCCAGTAGGGCTTCTATTGACGATTTTATTATTAATTTAACACTTCTCATTGAAGGATAAATTATATTTGAAGAGAAAAATTTTCGCCTAGACGCAAATTTTTCTCTTATGTACGTTGCGTCTAGATCGTAACTCGCCTCGGTAGCTCAGTTGGTAGAGTACTTGGCCCGGAAAGCCAAGGGTCCCGGGTCGAGTCCCGGTCTAGGCGAAAATTTTTCTCTTCAAATATAATTTATCCTTCAATGAGAAGTGTTAAATTAATAATAAAATCGTCAATAGAAGCCCTACTGGCTATAAAGTAGTGTTAAATTCCCAATAAATGTCTTCTTAACTAAGAAGCCGCCATTTGCAAAGATAGAAGCTATGGTTTCAAGCATTTGGCGCGAGGGAATTACAACGTACATAAGAGAAAAATTTGCGTCTAGATCGTAACTCGCCTCGGTAGCTCAGTTGGTACAGCACTTGGTCCGGAAAGCCAAGGGTCCCGGGTTCGAGTCCCGGTCTAGGCGAAAATTTTTCTCTTCAAATATAATTTATCCTTCAATGAGAAGTGTTAAATTAATAATAAAATCGTCAAAATACATTATACCGGTATTATTCAATAAATTGTACAGTAATGTGGTGAACACTAACTTGTCCTCATCTAATATATCTCCTGTAAAGTAATATATTTCTGACTATTTAACTCATGCCCCAAATGGGAATCAATGACCAATCACATTTCAATGATTTTCGATTTAAAACCAATCACAGTCGTGTTTCGCCTAGAATTTACCAACTAAAGTTTATCATAATAAAGAAAGCACCTCCTTTGTAACATTCTCAATAGGTCATAGCATTATTTTACAGTGACCTACTCCCCAAGAAATACGGCTACCAAATTGTATATATAGTGAATGAATGTCAACACATAGCGCATGCAGGAGTTAATATAAAAACATTTGTAGCAATTGATTATACCACCAAAAAAAAAAAAAGAAACCACTGTTGGCCCTTTCTTAAATGTATTTTTTCCCAGGTAATAATCCAGAAAAATATAATTGTCATATTTACATCATACGACATCAGAAATGAATTAATATACAGTTTGATGTGTTTCATTTTTTCTCCACTAGAGTGCATTCTTACAATATTGCGTTCCTTTGGCAATAATAATATGATCTGGTTGCAGTGAACAAAAGAAGCAAATGAAGCGTACCAATCGTTTCACACTTGTTTTAAAACATCGCCGTTTACATTAAATATATACATATTTTAAATAACTATAATTAAATAATGATTTGTGAGTAAACAGCTTAATTTTATTCGTTAAATAGTCCTAACAAATGCCACTTTTGATTTCCAAATTCTCTAGATAAATTCACTCCTCACTTCGTGAGTCGTGAATTTATTGATAATTTGGAAATCACTGGTGGCATTACTTACGATAATATTCCATAATATCAATGTTTGCACGATAGTGCGCTCTGTCATACTTACAGCAATGGCGACCACCTTTGAAAGTTCAATTTCCTAAATTTCGTGGTTGCCAACCTATAAATAACTAAATGACTATACTGTAATATTACAAAATACCTACCTAGGGCCGGAAGTAAAACCACTGCACTTTATATATGCTACGTATAATGTATGTATAAAAATACATCCAAAAGGTAGTGATAATATACATTATGCGAAACAAATCATTTCATTTTAAATGAATTGAACTTTATTTGAAACAATATTGAAAATTGGCTTAACGAAATACAGTAGGTCCCGGTACCGCATAACAAGTACCTGAATAATTTCTAGTTCTCAGCTATACCTTTTTTAACTGTATCATCGTCTTCAGCATTGAATATTCTGACCACAAACTCACTGGAAATTTCAATTTTTCACTTCTTAGCACGAAATAAACAACCATTCTTTTTTCACTTCAAATACAATTTTTCTCCTCCAGCAACTTTGTGAATTTTTTCACGTCTTGGTTTACATTTCTTCTTCTTGTAAGCCCATGTTTCCCTTAACAGAGATTTAGGCGCTCTCCCTCTACAGAGAAGAATTTGAACCATATTAATTTAGTTACACTTGTTATCGTATAGATGTCATTTGAGTGGTCCGTAGTCGGCGTTCCGCCTCATACTGGCATTTAGGAAACCTAGGTAGTACTAGGACGGAAAAAGTCGGTAAATTTTGCTTAGAGGCCTTTTCATTCAGGCTTAAGGATCTTTTACGAGCTTGAAAATTTTCAGACTCGGGACCCACGGCTTAAAGTCCCTCCCAGAGGACTTGCTCCTTGGATTTTTCCATCCTAAAAGAATTCATCGACTCCGGCCGGGTTTGAACCCGTGACCCTCGGGACCAGAGACAAAGAGCATAACCACTAGTCCACCGCGGCCAATGGTTTAGATTTCTCTGGCACTAAAGAAGCACATCCAACTTCTCACGCTTCTTCAATTTCGTCATTTTGATTACCGACATTCATACTTGCGCCATTTTATGATGCCCGATTGGTGTCACGGCCTGTTGTAGTAACAACTAAATTATTTTCAACATTAAGCGTATATATATATATATATATATATATATATATATATATATATATATATATATATATATATTGGCCAGACTGCTAACGTCAGTCAGTTGTTCATTCCATTCCAGGTCTTTCACTGCATTCATAGCATTTTCATACAATGCTTTGCAGCTTTACTATACCCGAGCCGTCATATCACCGGCTTTGAAGCTTAGGTTATGCGAGGGGTAAAGGGAGAATTAGCCCTATACTGCCAATAAGGATATGGTTTTATTGGGAGTATATGTCTGTCACGACCAATCACTGCTCTTGACGCGGGTATAGCGCGCTGGTATTAGTCATTCAAAATATCTCTGCAGGCGGAAGAATTACGAAGTTCTGTTTGTTGCTACACGTGACATCATATAAGGCATTGTACACTGTCAGCGTCCCACGTCCCATTCCCCTCTGCACTCTTAGATAGCAGGTGTCAAGTGTTATATTCCTGCATAAACACGACTGCAGCGCCCTCCGTCAACAACTGCACTTACTCCTTAAACGGGTAATAAGGTTTGAAATTGCTCAGATGTTGTCAGCTGTATGTATGCTAACCGCATACATAAAGCGGCCACTTCCGCTGAATATCCAAATCGGCAACACTGTCGTGAGAACGTCAAGGCCGGAGAATCAGTGGCTGCAGTATAGTTGTTTATAATGAACGCAAATATTCCCAACAAAAATATTATTTTACTATTATTTATTATTTTGAAAACACCATCGTGCAAAAAATAATGCACAACACACGTTTGTGAAATGTTTTACAAAATCTCGAGAATTAAAAATCACTTCCCAACCCCACACTATAATATACTATTAATTTTCTTAACATCCTAAATGTTATGTATTTGTGAGCAATAAATAACAGAGCATCGCTGAGCATTGCTAACAAGACGATGCTACATTGCTCTAATGGAGGCGGAATGTGAAAAAGTACTTTATAATTTGTTTTTTTGTAGTTTGTTTATTCATGATACGCTAATGTTTTATGTTTTAATGTTTTATGTTCATAATCTTCACTTCAAACATAATCTAAAAATGTGTATGTTCGCTTTTTACGCGTAACCGGGAATTTTTAAAAGAAAACTGAAAGATAAAGCTATACGTGTGATAATTTAGTAGGAAGCGCTTATAGTTCCATTTTGGACAGTCTTGGATCTAATGAAGGAGTTTTGTGAATGTTAACGATCCTATTTCCAGAATAAAACATAAGAAAGTAATATATGATAGAATACTTGGTATAATGTTATTGTGCCATAACCCATTCATATCCTGTTCCAATAATACAATTTTAAGGAAAAAATGAAGTCGGTAAGTACAGACATTGAAAAAACTAGTTTTGCAATTTTTCTTATCTCTTCCTCAACTTTTTAGACATCACGGGACATAATTTAAAAGTTCTCTTGTTTAATTTCTTCCTGGTTTTTATGAATAATATAATATTTGCGAAGTTTCGTAAATTAATTTAAACACACTCTAGCAGTAAAATATTAAGTTAATATTAGACGAATTAGTCCCAAAAATGTTTTTTTTAAATAACTT
Source organism: Diploptera punctata (assembly GCA_030220185.1). Classification (NCBI taxonomy): domain Eukaryota; kingdom Metazoa; phylum Arthropoda; class Insecta; order Blattodea; family Blaberidae; genus Diploptera; species Diploptera punctata. The sequence continues at coordinate 288,926 of JASPKZ010001983.1, forward strand.
TCCATTCTTTCCAAAATGAATTTTCAGTTTTGAAGTCCTTGTGCATGACTTCTTCTCTTTTGAACGAGTAAAAGTTCAGTTTTTACAGTTTATTATAGACCTATATACTTAAAATTATATTCTTCTCTGAACTTCATCCTTATTGTAAAAGAGCAAATATAATAAACAGTCAAATACTATAATATTTATTTTATCCTAGTAATTTTCCTAGCAGAGCAGTTCAGCATAAAACCATATTTGATTATAGCATGTTTAATTTTGAATTATTATTCTACATTTTTCCCCAAAACTATCGTCCTCAACAACAGATACCACTAAATCAATTTATTTTGAAGATGAAAATATACTTTTGATTCAATTTCAGACAATTTCCTTTATTCATATATCAAAACAAAATGAATCAACATGTGATGAACAGGGTTTTCGAATAAGTCTTCAAGATCGGATATGTCGGTAAAATTTCAAATCCAGATAAGTTACAATAAAGTAGCTACATTAACCACTAAGTAAAGTCGCTTTTATAAATTCATTGTTAATGTGTTTCTAACGTCGATCTATTCCATTATCTGGGCAGAAATACGTCGATCTATCCTGTCGGTGGAATACCGTATAATATCAATATATTAAATTTAATTTTTTAAGAATTTTAGGGTTAATAAATTCTATCTTCAAGCCACAGTTAGTCAAAAAACATTCAAGACTATAAGTGTATAAAACACTGGCTCTTCCAACTCTTTTGTACGGGTATGGACGTTGTGAACCGAAAGTGTGATTTTCGGTTCGCTACTGCAGTGCCGTTATCCTCCCTGAACAGAAAGATTCGTGAACTATGCCAATATCCTTTCTCTATGCATCTACCCCTACTCTCCTTTTTGCCTCTCCTGTTGCGCTGTTTGTGCTGCGCATCTCCCCTTCTGCCTCGGAACGCTCAAATACGCAATGCACATCAAGAACATTATCATTCGATCGGAACTTTGAGTTGAGACAACGTCGTCTGGAGCCGCGAGTGGCGTGGTTTAAGTTTTGGTCCTGAGGACCGGGGAAAGACTACCCTGGCTTGGACCGTGGTATGAATGTGGTGTGAGGTATGATATAGTTTTGTTATGTTAAGGATTATTATTTATTTTCTTTTGTTGTAGAATGATCAAGTATTTACATTTGTTATATTTTTCATCCATTTCAGACGTCTTGTTTATATTAAACATCATTTTTATATATATCCTGGTTAGTGTTCAAGTTATTTATGTGCATGCTGCTGTTTGATATTCCTGTACTGAAACTTACTTATTTAGGAGATCATTCTAGCTTCCTTTATTTTCCGTCTAGCTTTCATGATTAATAACAATAATGATATATTCAGTTTAAAATCATAATCATAAACTACTCTATTGTTTTGAGATCTATTGTTAATTCATGATTAAGTGTTTAGGAAAGAAAGATGAATCAATCTTTGCCTCCTATGGGCCCGGGCAAAGGTTTTTGATTAATAACCTCAGATGTTATGAACTCTACGCTAGTATATACAACGGAAACAAAAGACGATTCCGTACAGTTGAAACAGAAGGATATAGAGAGACTTAGATCTGCTGAAATGAGATACCTTTGGAGGACTGCAGGATACACACTATTAGATCACAGAAAATGAAGATATCTTAGAATAATTGCACATGGAACCTTTGGAAAACAAAATTTCTGATTATAAGCCAAAATGGATGCAACATGTTCATCGAATGGAAGATCATAGGATACCCAAACAAATGTTAAGATATCAACCTGGAGGAAGAAGAAGACCAGGACGTCCACTCAAAAGACTTCTGGATGATGTTTCTCTTGAGGCCGAAACAGGTCAACAAATGGTCTAAATTCGTGAATGACTATGATGATGATGATGATGATGATGATGATGATGATGATGATATTGTAAATAATACGTTCATCAATAGTATGAATTTGAAGATCACTAAGTTTATTTTTATAAGTCACTTTGCTTTAAAATTTTACCCCCTACTAAAATCCTTTTACAGAAGATGACCTGCCACAAGTAACGGAATGAGACATAACACCATACTTTAACATTGTTTTTGTTTTTGCTGTTGATAATGATGATGATATGTGTTTTATGGAACCAATTTCTCTAACCTTAGATACCTGTCTACTCATGTTAAGTTTCCAGTTGGAAATGTTTGGAAATGGTTGTACGAAGTTGATTGAGAGTGAATGGTACAATGAGCGTAATAATAAAAGCTTATGAAATGATAATTTCAAAGAAATATAAAGAAAACACTACAATTTCAATAGAAACATTACAATCTAATTCTATCGTAATGTAACTGTACGTCAAATGTATTAGTATATTTCCCACCTATTGAACGAGTTGCTTCAGGCAAAAAGGACAAACAAACGAAAAAGTGTGAAAAGGTTTGGAAAGACAGCAACAAATCGTATTCGATGTAAAGTTTTCAACGAAACCCTACGCTCCATAAGGAGTAAAAGGACCTACTAGTACAACCACTATAAATGTATATTTACAAAGCATCGTTGCAGGGCGGTCTAAAGGATGATGCTTTGTTGCAGAGATACGAGACGCGTCGATTACCATGAGGGAAAAAGAGCTTCTCAATAAATTTTGTCCTATGTGGTACCGGAATCCACCAGATATCATGAGGAATTTCGATAAATACGAATGTAGCGGGTTCCATGTAGAGAAAATCATCTATAAACACGCTGGAGACCCGATATGTTGACTAGATTGCCAAGATGAGCTCTGATAGTCATGTACAGATGAGAGGCTAACAACCGACTGGTAAGGCAACGGTCTTCTAGGCAATTAGGAAAGGTTTACACTAAATAAGTAATAGTTTTAAAAAACTAAAACAACACGCTTTATTAGAAAATTGAACTAAAAAATGAAAAAAATAATTTTAATTTCCAACGCGCTTGGGATAAAATTAAAGTGGTCAACAAAAAAATCATCTCCAACACATGTAGAATAAAACTAGAGTTATCTAAAATAATAATTTTACTATCAAAAGCTTGTGGTGCTCTATATCAATTAATATATTTGATAATAAAACAGGTATTGGTAAAAGTAAAGTCTCTAAGAAGAAAACATAAAAACCACCCACGCTTTTGATGGTATTTCTTTTTGTGGATAACTCTAGTTTCATTCTAGATGTGTTGGAGATGATATTTTGTTGATCACTTTAATTTTATCCCAAGCGCGTTGGAAATTAAAATTATTTTTCATTTTTTAGTTGGGTTTTCTAATAAGGCGTGTTGTTTTAGTTTTTTAAACTATTATTTATTTTTTATTTTTTAGTTTGATTGTCATAAACCGGAATCTCATGAAAATGTAATTGCTTACGGTATTTTTAGTGTCTACGTACGAATATAATTATATATATTTTTAATTATTATTATTATTATCTAAAATTATAATATTTTTTTAATATTTTAATATAGATATATAGTTACAGTTAATCGTATCCTTCTCATATTTTTTTGGATAAATTACAATGTGGTAAGTTTACAAAATTGTTATTAATATTTTACAAAATAAGATAAAAATGTAAATATCTTTAAATTCGATACAATTGTAGTAGGAGATAAAAGTAACATTCTTCTAAAAAAAAGTCCTCCGAGCCGGATTTGAACCAACAACCTATGGATTACTGAAATTATATACCACTATAGTCCACCACTCTACCAACTTAGCTACCAGAGGATATAATATTAATTTCTTACAACGATGGACTAAAAAGTCTATATGTCCGCAACATATTATACCGGTCTTTGTTCTTTATGTCATCCTGATGATCCCGGCCAGGATCTTAGAAAAAATCATTAAATTATTGTATTGTCATTGGTCCTTTACAAGTATACAGTTTCAAGTCGATCCAATGTTTTAAGTGGGTGAAAATCGTGTCGAAAGATTCCGTTACATAGATAGACAGATACATCTATGCCCATCCGTCCACCCCTTGGGATACCTCGGTCGTCATGACCATACTCCCAAGTCCTAGTTCTAGTCCTCCCTATCCTATGTTCACGTCCACGTTCAAGTTCACGGTCCTTAAACCAACACCCCAGGGAGAGGGTGTTGGAGTTTGCAACTTCATGGGAATTGCTGAGCAACATAGTACATCAGGTCGCTCATTCCTGACGACCCCACAGTTGGTCCACGGGCTCCATGAGCCTAGCCGGGAGGACTGCTGTCGCAGATCCACCGACCATTCCCCTGTTCTGCCTCCAGGGACGTGTCCTGCAGCCGTTGTGAGACCGGCTAGGGTTACAAGCCCAACAGTGTGAGACTTTTAGTACATCCAGGTGCTCATCTGCTGGCGACCCCACAGTTTGTCGACGGGCCCGTAGGCCGAGCCAGGAACCAGTACAGTTGCTCCCCTCTGCACTGGTCCGAGCCGAGCCCTGGTCTGCCGCCAGGGACGTCTTCTGCTGCAGTTGTGGGCCAGCACGGAGTTCGCAAGCTCCAACAGATGAGCAAATAGTAAGACAAGGCGCTCAACTCTTGCCTACCCCACTAATGGTTCACGAGTCCCTTGGACTTGACCGGGAGGACTGTCTAGCAGATACCACCGACCTTTCCTCCAGTGCACCAGCTGGGGACGTGTTTGGTTGCTGAAGTGGGTCCAGCCTGAGCTATTGTACGTCAGGTCGCTCAACTTCTGACGACCTCACAGATTGTCACTTGGGTCACTCGGTTCCAGAGTCGGCGCTAAGTCCCAAAAGCCAAAAGACCGCGCTTCCTCCTTTCTCGAGCTTATCGACCTGGTGGTAATTCCCAGCATTACGCCCGGTATTGTCCCAACCAGCCCGTTCGCAAGACTAAGCCTGGTCGTTCGCAAGACTAAGCCTGGTCGTGTAGCTGCTGTGAGGCAGCCCACTGAGCAATGTAGGCATCCAGGGTGCTCATCTCCCATGGTGCCCCCACAGATGGTCTCAGGTTCAATCGGACCAAGAGAGAAGGAGCGACAGATCCCCTACTCTCCCACCGCCACGCCAACAGCGGCTCATGCTCCCGCTTGTGGGCTGGGACCGTTAGGTTTGGCAGCAGGGCCCTCATTCAAAAATTTTCCTGCTGACCCCACTCATGGTCCGCGAGTCCATCGGACTTGGAAGGGAGGACTGACTAGCAGATCCACCGACCTTTTCCCCACTACGCCACCGAGGGGACGCGTTTTGCTGCTGGAGTGGGCGCAGCACGAGCTATGTAGTACGTCAGGTCGCTCGAGTCCTGACGACCTCACAAATGGCCCGCGGGTCCGGACTGGACCTAGCCGGGAATGCAAGCAAACCACCGACCGTTCCCCTATCCGCCAACCGGGGACGCGCCCTGTTGCTGTTGTGAGCATAGCTGGGGCCCGACGGACCCCCAGGGAGATAGACAGATACAGGTCAAGCTAATATAAAGAGTGTAAAAATGTTCATGTTACATTCGGTCAGTAGATAGACAGATACAGATCAAGCTAATATAAAGAGTGTAAAAATGTTCATGTTACATTCGGTCAGTAAGACAGGAATCCAGGTTGGTGATTATTTATAATCGCCAGCGAAAGGAGAAAGTTGTAGCCGCATTGCAAACTTTGCAAGTTGCAGCTGCATTCAACGTATTCCCATTCAACAATGGACAATGGAATAGTCTTCCAGAATAAAATGTATCCCTCATTTTTCCCCAAATTGAGTTTTACATGGAAAGGTTGTCAATGGTAGATCTCTTCGGAACTAAGGTCCAGTTGCAATGTAAACAAACCTGGCGAATGACTGCATTTTCATTGGTCGAATAATTATTTTACCTTTAAGCGTTTTAAGAAAATGTGGTTAGTTCACACTCGAAATAAAATAAATAAAATTATATATTATCTAGCACATGTATACATACGTTATATGGGAGAACCATAACATATATAATTACAATTTTAATGTCTTAAATCAAATGAGGGAAATTTTGAGGAAGTGGCTGAATTCAAATACCTAGGTACAATAATCACAAACAGGAATGAGATGCACAAAGAAATTAAACATAGGCTCAATTCTGGAAATGCGTGCTATTATGCATTGCAAAGACTCGATGTCCCAACTCCTTTCAAAAAACGTTAAACTGAAAATATATAAAACTATTATTCTACCAGTTATATTATATGGGTGCGAAACATGGACTCTTACTTTAAGGGAGGAAAGGAGATTACAGGTATTTGAGAATAAAGTACTTAGGAAAATTTTTGAACCAAAGAGAGATGAACAGACAGGTGAATGGAGAAGACTTCATAACAATGAACTTCATGGTCTTTATAGGAAGCCAGATATAATAAGAACAGTTAAGTCTCGTAGACTGCGATGGGCAGGACACTTGTTGCACGTATGGGAAATGAAAGACTTGCATGGAAGCTTCTTGTAGGAAAGCCAGAGGGAAAACGCCCAGTTGGTAGACCAAGAATAAGGTGGGAGAATAACATTAACTATGATTTGAGGGAAGTAGATTACACAGGAAATGATTGGAAAGCATTAGCTCAAGATAGGGATGTATGGAGAGCTTATGTCCGCGCGGCCATGAACCTACGGGTTCGATAGTGCCAGTGAGTAAGTAAGTAAGTAATGCGTTAAATAAGCATTGTGTTATTCTTAGGCATGTTTAATGCCGAATACGTTGTAATTTCAATTGCTTCAAAATAGCAAAATTTCTGTACAATTTTTTTTAACAATGGAAAGCAAAGCATTTGAAAATCGGAGAGAAACAAATTATTGTGACTATTTAACTCATGCCCCAAATGGGAGTCAATGACCAATCACGTTTCAATGATTTCTGTTTTACAACCAATCAGAGTCGTGTTTCACGAAATATTTATCAGTGTTATAATTACCATATATTAAACAAAGCTCCTCGTTTTTAATATTCTGAACAGGTCTGACCGTTATTTTGCAGTGACTGAGCCTATAAGAAATACGGCTACCAGATTGTATATATAGTGCATACATGTCAACATTTGTAGCAATTTATTATACCACCAAAAAAAGAAACCACTGTTTGACTTTCTTAAATGTATTTTTTCCCAGGTAATAATCCAGAAAAATATAATTGTAATATTTACATCATACGACATCAGAAATGAATTAATATACAGATTGATGTTTCATTTTTTCTCCACTAGAGAGCATTCTTACAATATTGCGTTCCTTTGGCAATAAATAGTATGATCTGGTTGCAGTGATAAACAAAAGAAGCAGTAGAAGCGTACCTATCGTTTCTCATTTGTTTTCAAACATCGCCGTTTGCATTAAATATATAAATATTTTGAAATAACTACAGTTAAATAATGATTTGTGAGTAAACAGCTTAATTTTATTCGTTAAATAGTCCTAACAAATGCCACTCTTGATTTCCAAATTCTCTAGATAAATTCACTCCTCACTTCGTGAGTCGTGAATTTATCGATAATTTGGAAATCACTCGTGGCATTACTTATGACTATTTAACTCATGCACCAAATGGCAGTAAATGACCAATCAGGTTTCAATGAATTTTGATTTATAACCAATCACAGTCTTTTTCACCTTGATTTTATCACTTTCATTTTATCGCCTTCATTTCATCAAGTGACTCCCAGATTGTATATATAGTGTAAAAATGTAACCAGATTCTGCTTGCGAGATATGATAGAAAAACATTCGTAGCAATTGATTATACCATAAAAAATAAACACTGTTTGCATTTTCTTAAACGTATTATATCCCAGGATTTAACGTTGCAGAAAAATATAATTGACACATTTACATCATAGGACATCAGAAATTAATCAATAACCTATAATGATGTGTTTCATTTTTTCTCCACTAGGGTGTATTCTTACAATATTGGGATTCTATTTGACAATAAATATGATTTGGTTGCAGTGATGAATAAATGAAACATAACATTTCTCATTTGTTTTCAAACATCGCCGTTTACGTTAAATACATAAATATTTTAAAATTACTATATTTAAATAATGATTTGTGAGTAAGCAGCTTAATTTTATTCGTTAAATAGTCCTAACAAATGTCACTCCTGATTTCCAAATTATCTAGATAAATTCTCTCCTCGGTTCGTGAGTCGTGAATTTACCGATAATTTGAAAATCACTTGTGGCATTACTTATGATTATTTTCAAACAGTTTAGTTAAAAATATCGGAATTCGTATAGGAGGGAGTTTTCTTCATTAAAAATCAATATTGGAAGAAACAAAATGGGTTACAATCTTGTTCTGGGCGCCTTATCAGTTGTCAACTATTTTCAAAGAAAATTCCTTTCAAAACTAAATATAGGGTCTTCATTTTAAGACGCAATCGTAGCGCCTGGCAACCGCTCGTGCACGGATCTCGTATGGTAATCTTACCAAAGAAATGTAAGTAGCTGTGAAAATGATCAAAGAATCCAATCGAATAAAATCGATTTTTGTGCTGTTTATTCCTTACCTTATGACAAAATATTTTCAAAATTATCTCCTTCAGCTTCAATACAACGTTCAAACCTGTGAAAAAGATTTTGAAACACGCTATCTAATTCCTTCCTTGAAATGTTGGAGTTCACAGTTCGAAAATTCTCTTTAAGCACCTCTAATGTTCGGGGATTTGAAATCGTGGCTTTATTTGGGACAGTTGCGTTAGAGAATTGACGGCAAAATTTACGGCGACAACTTCTGTAAGATTTCTTCTTTGCATTTGTCAAAAGTAAAAATACCCTCTGTTCAGTGATGTACACCATGTTAAACTGAAATCACCACAGTCACAGCTTCAGAATTAAACACAAATTCAAAAATCGGTTAAGAAAACTTGGGAAAACACGTCTGTATCTTACTGTTACACAAGTAACACTAAGTAGGGGTAGAAAGGATGTGAATGGAACATGCTATGCCGCCCGCTCGCCAGTTCAGTGACCGGGAAACGGGTGGCTTTGAGCGCTTGGCCTGCCGGTTGGTTGCCAGGCGCTTAGGGTTGCGACTTATACTGAAGGCACTGTACATCGTGTTTGGATAGCAACATGAAGTACACATATATTGTTTTTAAATTTCAGTTCGGAGACTCATGGTAAAGAAACCTATTCGACTGGAATCCGCAACCGTTTTTCTTGGTATAATGAGCCTGGTAAGTTGGAACATGTTTACATTAACTTCAATATATTCCTGACATCTTTAGAATATCCCATCAATTAAATCCCTGGGAAAATGGATTTTTTCTTTTTCTTTGTAGGTACCTACTTCTGTGTGTCCTATGCCCCCTGGTCTTAAATGGACAAAACCTATCACAAGAGATTTTCAACTTTGATCACATACATACTTTTATATTACACTAGGACATGGTAGGCCTTCCCGGATGGGCAGGACATGTGGCACGAATGGTGAATGAAAGACGTGTATGGAAGGTTCTTGTAGGCAAACCAGAGGGAAAACGACCAGTCGGTAGACCACGAATGAGGTGGGGGAACTATGATTTGAGGGAAGTAGATCATACAGGAAATTATTGTACAACGTTAGCTCAGAATAGGGATGTACGGTGATCTTATGTCCGCACGGCCATGATCCTACGGGTTCGATAGTGCCAGTGAGTTAGTTAGTTAGTTAATTGAAAGTTATGCGAATGGAGAAGACTACGTAACGTGATATACATGATCTTTACAGGAAACTAGATATAATAAGAGTTAAGTCTTGTATACTGAGATGGGGAGTACATGGGGCACGAATGGGGAATGAAAGAGAAGCATGGAAGCTTCTTGTAGGAAAACCAGAGGGAAAACGCCCACTTAGTAGACCGAGAATGAGGTGGGAAAATAACATCAACCATGATTTGAGGGAATCAGATTATACAGGGGATGACTGGAAACATTAGCTCAGGATAGTGATTTCTGGACAGCTTATGTCCATTAATATACGGGTTTGATAGTGCCAATGAGTTAGTTAGTTAGTTTAATTCCAAATTTATTGTATGTTTTGAATCAATAGCCATTTACAAGGATTGGATATATAGCTTTGCGGATGAGTTGAAATATTTCCAAATAAATTCGTAAAGCATTTTAAATTCTAGCAAGGTAAACAGTTTATTACAAACTATCTAATACCCGGCGTGCGCTGCTACGCCTAAATAAATGAAAATTAATGTGCTTTCATGATTAGTTGAAAAAGTAAGAGGAAAAAGAATTATAAATTTATATTTTTTATATACCCCGTACTGATTACCCGGCGTTGATCGGGAATCTACTTATCCCGATCTTCTTGGCATAAATTAGCTGAAAGACGAAAATTAATGTACTTCTTATGATTAGTTGAATAAGTAAAATGAAAAATAATTATAAATGTATACCGTAATTATTTTAAGATTCCCCGTGTTGATTACCCGGTGTTGCCCGGGAATCTACTTATCTCGATCTTCTTGGCATAAATGAGCTAAAAGACAAAATTCGTTATTGTGAGTTATCCGCAAAAGAATACCCGCCATATTTTGCTACGCTTGCACAGGAATCATCGTATTTGTCTCGATTTTCTTGGCATCAATGAAAGACAAAAATAGTTATTGAGAATTATCAATAAGACAAACATATGATGTCGCCGACTTTTTTGTAGAGCTTTTTGAGATATTCAATTCTATGTACATTAATTTTGTGTATTTGTTATCGTTTAGACAGCATAAGCCATTTAAGTGTCCAAAGATCTACCTTTTTCACGTTTTCCACTACAAAGGGTGATTTTTCAGGTTGTAGGAGTTGAGTATCACAACTCTCTTATAGCCTAAGTTCATCCCGGGAATCTCCTGAACATTTTGCAAAAAGCCCCATCACAATCGGATCAACCGTATGGCCGCGCATAGTACAAACAAACAAACAAACAAAAATTAATTTTTATGTATTAGATTATGTCGAATCATTATTTTCAAATACAAATATACAGTCATATAAACAGAAAACCAGTTGTTAAAGTTAATTCCCTCTTTGTGCAAGTTTGATGCAGCGGTAAACATATGCGAAGAGATTGTGAATATTTTCCTAATACTTGCTTCGACATTTAGTGTAATCTGTTTGTCGTACTTTTGAATATCAGGCGCACGCATGAATGGAACTTACAAGGCAACTTTCATGTAGAAACTTAACTGGAAATTTCTCCAAGAGAAGTGCTGTGATGTACCATGGTAGTGTCCAAAAAATGATCTGCCGTTTGCAACTGCAAGGCAGAATCCAGCAATGGCAACCCACTGTACGAAGAAGATGGACCTCCTGCTTCAATAAGAGCGGAGTGGAGTGATGCCCGTCGCGGCTCGGACGGCAGGTATTGTGGGTTATCCAATCTACCAATTCGGGTTTTATTTTACTTCCCTATAGTTTATAAGAGAGATTTAGGGCTGGATTTTAGTATCTTGCAAAAAAAACTGCAGATAATTGTTTTTAGACACGATCTTGATACATCACAACGCTTCTCTGATATAAATTTCAAAGTACGTTTCGGAAATCGTTGGTTCCCAGTTCTCTTGTTAGGAAATACTGCCCTAATCGTTCGAACTCCATGTCTAAGTTTCCACGTATTAATCAACATACATAAGAGGCAATTTTAAATTTCACGCCGAATAAACTGACACGAATGTAAGTTTTAACTTATTGATAATATTTAAAAATAAATTAGGAATCAAAAATTAAATAAATAAATAAATAAATATATATATATATATATATATATATATATATATATATATTGCTCAATGTCAAAGATTTAATTATAACATCGATAAAGCGTCACTGATATAAAGTAAAAATATTCTCTTTAATTTTTTTACTTGTTATAATAGCTAGCAACCAGGTGGCAGTGCAGACCGAGTTCTTGCTACATCTCGTAATAATGGAAAAAAAAAAATATATAAGAAAAATAAATGTTTGTATTAGATTTGCCCGGTGGTAAAATGGATAGCACGCTGAGTACCAATTCGAGGTCCGGGTTCATATCCCATCCAGGCATTTATTTTTCTTATGCCATATTAAGCTTGCATTGCTCAATGTCAAAAATTTAATTGTAACATCAATAAATCGTCTCTGCTATAAGGTAAAGATAGTATATTTAATTTGCTTACTTGTTAGCAGGTGGCAGTGAAGACCGAGTTCTCGCTACATATCTTAATAATGGAGAATATATATATATATATATATCCATCCATAGCATTTCTGCCCGAAGGCAGGTCCTTCACTGCAATCATATCATTTTCATGCTATGCTTGCTGCTTTACAAGTCAATTGTAGGTGTGGTAGCTTCCCGTTGCTTTCCACACTGGAGAAGGATGATGATGATGATGGTGATGATAAGGGTGATGATGATTATGATGGCCATATGATTTCGTTTGGGCCTTAACGTTTTCCTGACATTTGTCTTACAGGTGAGGAAAAACCCCGATAAAAACCTCACCCAGAAAAACTGCCCCGACTGGGTATCGAACCCGGGCCCCGCTGCGTGACATGGCAGCACGCTACCTCCAGATCACAGCGGTGGACTATATATATATAACTTTATATATATATATAAGAAAAATAAATTTTTGTATTAGATTTGCCGGGTGGTGTAATGGATAACACGCTGGAGTACCAGTCCAGAGTCCGGGTTCAAATCCCGTCCAGGCATTTATTTTTCTTATCATGTCATATTTATTTATTTATAGAGTAATAACCATTGTGTTAACTCCCTTATGAATGTTGTAGCAGGAATTAACAGGCCCACAACTAAAATGTACTGAAAACGATAAATAGCACTGACTGGGTAAAATCCCAACAAGTGAGGACATTTCATGTGGAAAGGGAACACATGGAGAATCCCAATACATTCAAGAATTCCAAACATTAGTTTCCATTGTTGTATTTAGAATCAAAGTTAGCTTGAGTGTACAATGGGTTGTTAATACAGAATATTTTGTGTAGTATGAAATAGCAAAAATATTATTTTGTATTACTAAAAGTAACTAAAATAAACATAACATAGATATTTATTAATCAATGTTTCACTAATATTATTCGTTCAGTCATTATTACATCCATCCATAGTAATTCTGCCCGAGGGCAGGCCTTTCACTGTAATCATAGCATTCTCATGCTATGCTTTGCAGCTTTACTAGGTGTGGTAGCTTCGCGTTGCTTTCCACACCGGTGAAGGATGATGAGTCATTCATAGTGTTCTGCTCAAGAGCAGGTCTTTCACTGCAAACTCAGCATTCTCCACTCTTTCCTTGACTCAGCTTTCCTTTTTGTATCTGCATACAAACCATTTATTTTAATATTGTCTACCGTCTGATGTATTTTCTGCCTCTAACTATCTTTCCGTTGACCATTCCTTCTAGAGCATCCTTCAGCAGGCAGTTTCTTCTTAGCCAGTGGCCAATCCAATTGCTTTTCCTCTTCTTTATGAGTTCCAGCATTGTTCTTCTTTCACCCATTCTGTCTAGCACATCTTCATTTCTTACTTTGTCTGTCCATTTTATACGTTCTATTCTTCTCCATATCCACATCTCAAAAGCTTCCAGTCGTTTTTCCTCATTCCGTCGTAATGTCCACGTCTCTGCACCATATAATGCTACACTCCATACAAAGCACTTCACTAGCCTCTTTCTTATTTCTCTTGCCATAGGTCTGCAGAAAATGCTTCTCTTCTTGTTGAAAGCTTCTTTTGCCGTTGCTATCCTCTGCTTTACTTCTTGACTGCAGTTCATGTTACTACTGATAGTACAACCCAAGTATTTGAAGCTCTCCACTTGCTCAATGGCCTCATCTTTAACCTTCATGTTTATCTTCCTTAGGATGATGATAATGATAAGGAATATGAAGATGGCCGGATGATTTTCGGGGACCGTTGGGCCCTAAGCTTCCTGACATTTGTCTTACAGGTGAGGAAAAATCCCGAGAAAACTTCACCCAGGAGCCTGTCTCAACCCGGAATCGAACCCGGGCCCGCTGCGTGACAAGGCAGCACGCTACCTCGAGACCACAGCGGTGGACTCATTAGTAGAGTTTATTTATTTTTTGTTATCAGTAAATAATACTATTTATTTATCCTCAACTCGTGCCCAACTCAGGATCGGGTCGAATGATGAGATGAGATGAAGCCCCTTATATAGAGGTCTGTAAATTCAAGTATGCCGCCGACCACGCCAGACGCACCATCACAGGGGCAGACGAACGAAATGAAACAAAATGGATGGGATGAGTATGGAGCAATGGTGGAATGAAATCGTGGCAGGAGAAAACGGGAAAAACCTCGAAGAAGAACACGCACAAGCTCCGTTTTGTCCACCACGAAATCCACATGGAGTGACCGATACTCGATCTCGAGACCTCAGCGAGCGTCTAACCGCTTGCTCTACGGAGCCGCCTTATTAACCAAAGTTTCACTAATACTATTCCTTTAGTCATTACCAAACAGTACTAATAGCCTATTCATCGGATTTCAAATAATTATTTTTTTAAATATTTTTTATTGATTTGCTAACAAAATTCTTCCAATTTGTATTAATTAGGAAGTAATATAGTTTTTATTGCATTCATTTTGTTTAGTTATTATTATTATTATTATTATTATTATTATTATTATTATTATTATTATTATTATTATTATTACACCTTCTCGTGGTACAACCTGTTTTCACAAACGAGGCTCTGAGGACCGAGTCACGGCGGTATAACCGTTCCATCGGGTACTGAGTAAATGCAGTATCCTAATGTCTGTCCAGAGACTAAAAGGTAGCAGCCCTACCACTGGACTACTTAGCGTCGGGCCAGTAACCTGTCCTAAGGAACTTCAAAATTACTTTCAAGTCTCAACATGAAAAAATCCAGAAGGAATTGCACAAAAAAAATGAAGACATCTTAGAAGAATTACACATGGAATCTTTAGAAAACAAACTTTCTGATTATAAGTCAAGATGGATGCAACATGTTCATCGAATGGAAGATCACAGAATACCCAAACAAATGTTAAGATATCAACCTGCAGGAAGAAGAAGACCAGGTCGTCCACTCAAAAGACTTTTGGATGGTGTTTCTCTTGAAGCCGAAACAGGTCAACAAATGGCCTAAATTCGTGAATGTACTATGATGATGATGATGGATTAATTATTTATTTTATTATTATTATTATTATTATTATTATTACAACTGGAAATTTCACGTAAAAAGAATGAGCAGAACAAGAATACCATGACAAATCTTAAATTACCAGATCATTGGGCAGATCCTTCAAACGTTGGAGACCGTAACAGACCGCTAGGTCTATTACATGAAAGGAAGAAGAAGAAGAAGATTATTATTACTATAAAGGGAAACTAAAGTTAAAAATTTTAAAACAATAGTTAGAGGTTTGGACTATAAATTATCAGATGAAAAGATAATTAATGGTAGCAGAAATGGACTAATGGAGAAGATCTGCTAGGATAACAAGGAGAGGGAACATTATAAATGGTGTTATAAAAGAGAACATGAAAGTACAAAACTCAATTTTAGAATTTATCCAAGAAAAACAACTAATATGGTACGGTCATATTAGGCGAATGGAGAATGAAAGATTACCAAAAATTTTATGGAATGGACACCATCAGGAACGAGAAGGAAAGAACGACCAAATCTCACGTGGATCCAAGGGATTAGAGAAACTTTGAAGGACTGGGAAATAGAGGAAGAAATGTGTTATAATAGAGACGAATGGAGGAAAATTACAAAGCGAAATTGAAGAAGAAAATCATTGGTGCCATAAAAATGTATCAACATTGTTAAAACCGTAAATATATAATATATCATTACTATTACTATTATTATTGCTATTATAGTCCACTGCTGTGGTCTCGAGGTAGCGTGCTGACTTGTCACGCAGCGGGCCCGGGTTTGATCCCCGGTCGGGACAGTTTTTCTGGGTGAGGTTTTTATCGAGGTTTTTGCTGAACTGTAAGACAAATGCCAGGAAAACTTTAAGGCCCAAACGGTTCCCGAAATCATATGGCCATCACCATCATCCTTATCATTATCATCATCATTCTCCATTGGTGTGGAAAGCAACGGGAAGCTACCACACCTATAATTCCCTAGTAAAGCTGCAAAGCATAGCATGAAAATTGCTATGATTGCAGTGAAAGACCTGCCCTCGGGCAGAATTACTATGGATGTATTGCTATTATTATTATTATTATCATTACCGGCCTCGGTGGACTAGTGGTTATGCTCCTTGTATCTGGTCCCGAGGGTCGCGGGTTCAAACCCGGCCGGGGTCGATGGATTTTTTAGGACGGAAAAATCCAAGGAGCAAGTCCTCCGGGAGGGACTTCCAGATTTTCAGGCTCGTAAAAAATCCTTAAGCCTGAATGAAAAGGCCTCTAAGCAAAATTTACCGAATTTTCCCGACCTATTACTACCTTGGTTTCCTAGATGTCAGTATGAGGCGGAACGCTGACCACGGACCACTCAAAATGACATCTATACGAAAACAAGTGTAACTAAATTAGCATGGTTCAAATTCTTCCCTGTAGGGGGAGAGCGCCTAAATCTCTGTAAAGGGAAAACATAGGCCTACAATACAATACAATACAATTATTATCATTATTATTATCATTATTATTACCTCTGGTGGCACTATGGCCCTGGGGTCGACTCAGTATCTAACGGAAATGAGTACCAGACGCTGTTCTGGGGGTAAAGGCTGCCGTTACGCAGGGCTGACCCCTGCTGATTGTCTAGAGAAAGTGGGAGCCTTAACCTCCTACTACCCCAAGGGCCTCCGGGCCTGTTGTGGGATCACTTTACTTTACATTATTATTATTATTATTATTATTATTATTATTATTATTATTATTATTATTATTATTATTATCATTATCATCATTATTAGTTTAACCTTTCGGCAGTCGTTTAACCAATTTTTCATTCACATGTTATCTTGTTTACATGTTACTGTCTAAATATGTTGATAAATTCATTGTTTAATTATATATATTTTATAACTCGTCATTTTATCTTGATATGACGTAATAAAATATATGTTGTACTTCTTTGAGTCGCTATAGATACTATAGTAAGCCTACATTTGTGGCAGTTGAGTGAAATATAAGCATTTAGGGGCTTAACTCATATTCTCTCTCTCTCTCTCTCTCTCTCTCTCTCTCTCTCTCTCTCTCTCTCTCTCGTCTGTCTGTCTCTCTCTCTCTCTCTCTCTCTATCTCTATCTCTCTCTCTTTCTCTGCTATATGTTAATATCTCCATTTGTTTTTTTATTCAATATCAACAGGTTGTCATTACATTTCCAGTATTCTCTCCTGGAATAGCTAATCAATAACCCTTTTCTGAGGTTGGGGCATCTGGAAGCCAGGGATGGCTACTAGAATGATATAAAAAATGACAATTGTGATAATGATGCGCCAGGATAGTCCTTAATCAAAATTTAATCTAATAGGCAAATATGATATTGATGATAACGGTGGCCAGATGGTGTTCGGGGATAGTTTGTTTGGGCCTTGAAATTTCCTTACATTTGTCTTACAGGTGATGAAAAATCCCGAAAAAAAACTAACCCAGGAAACTTGTCCTGACCGAGGATTTAAACCGGACCCACAGCGTGACAAGGTAGAACGCTACCTCGAGACCAGAACGGTTAATATTTCTCCCTTTGTAACTACTTTTATATCCCCCATGCTTCCCCGGTCTTTAACTCCAAACCACATACATCACTTTGTATTATCCAGAAGAACATGGAGGACCTCATCGTACGATTGATCTGCTCAATGCTATGGCTACCTCTGAGACAAAACAAACATTTTAGAAAATATATAGAAACTTCTTAAATGTTAAATTGAACAATGTGAATGTGATGTGAGTGATCACGAAATCCAGATAATTAATTTATAACTATTTGAACCATTTAAGTTATCTTACAGAAAAATAAAACTCACCCAGGAAACTTCTAACTGGGGATTGAATTGGTTTTATTTGAGAGATTAAAATTAAATTGACTCAGTTGCAAAAAATCGACTAAGAATTTTTTTTATTGTCATATAAAACTCTACTGTGACTTCTTTAATTTAAAATAACATAAACATTTCTAATTCAACGAAGCTAAATACTTATACTACAGCAGTTCTCACTAAACCTAGCAAAGAAAACAAAAATTACCACCATTAAGTTAACTTTACAGAAGAGGTTAGTGAAGTGTTTTGTATGGAGTGTGGCATTGTATGGTGCAGAGACTTGGACACTACGACGGAATGAGGAAAAACGACTGGAAGCTTTTGAGATGTGGATATGGAGAAGGGTGGAGCGTACAAAATAGATAAAATAAATATGTGCTATTCAGAGTGAATGAAGGAAGAACAATGCTGGAAATCATAAAGAAGAGGAAAATAAATTGGATTGGCCATTGGCTAAGAAGAAATTGCCTGCTGACGAATGCTCTAGAAGGAATGGTCAACGGAAAGAAGGTTAGAGGAAGAGAAAGACATCAGATGGTAAACCATATTAAAATAAATGGTTTGTATGCGGATACAAAAAAAGGAAGGCTGAATTAAGTAAAGAGTGGAGAATGCTGAGTTTGCAGTGAAAAGCTGCTTTTGGGCAGAATACTATGTATGTATGTAAGCGAAGCTCTAAATCTAAAAACATATTTATTACTTATTTATTAAGTTTAATATAAACATAGAATTGATAAAAAATGCCCCAAGGAGTTTTCAAGAAATATTATTAAAATTTTATAACAAGTGCTGGAAACAAAATACAATACCAGAAGAATGGAAAATTGGAAAAATAATCTCAATATTTAAAAAAAAGGCGATAAAACAAAGCCAGAAAACTATAGAGACATAAGCTTATTATATGCAGCATACAAAATATATGCAAAAATGATCAACCAAAGATTAACAACTACAGTAGACACAATAGTATCAGAAGAGCAGACGGGTTTTAGGAATGAAAGAAGCTGCACAGACAACATAATCACTTTAAAACAAATAATAGAGAAGGGAAAAGAATTCAACTTAGAAACGCACATCCTCTTTATAGATAATAAGAAGACCTTTGATAAAGTGCCTAGACCAAAATTATGGAATATATTAAGTGAAAAAAAGAATTTCACTACACTTGATAGCAATAATTAAGATAATGTATGAGAAACATAAATAAATCAAAGGGAACCAATACATATAATAGGAGGAGTTAGACAAGGTTGTCCACTATCAACCACTCTTTTTAACATTTATTTCGACGACATGATAAGATTGGAAGCAAATGTCGACTGGGGGAATTAACTTAGGAAATATAGTAATAAAAACAGTAGCATTTGCAGATGGCCAGATTTTAATAGTAAAAACAGAAGACGAACTACAAACTAAATGAAATATAAAAAAAAACATGGAAACATCATCAGAAAAATAAAAAAACAATGGCCTTCAAGGGCTCTCATCCAGTTCGGACAATTATCATATTAGCAAATCAACGCAATCTAATACGGGGGTTTAAATATAACTTCCTGGGTTGCGAAATATCATACACAGCGGAAACAGATATAAATAACAAACTAAATAAGTTTAATTATATAACAGGAACACTAAAAAGAACTTTGAAGAATAAAGCCAGGAAAGACTCTATAATGAAATTATACAAGACAATGGTTTGCCTATTATTACTTATGGATCCGAAACATGGACAGTGACAACACAACAATCTGCCAGAATACAAGCTGCTGAAATTACATTCCTCAGACCAATAGCAGGATATCAAAGAACAGACAAAAACATAACACATAAATAAGACAACAACAAAAAGTACAGGAATTAAACACAACAAAAGTGAAATACAGAACAAACTGGAAAGAACACTTGGCAAGGATGACTGAAAATAGAATACCAAAAGCAGCATACAGCTATTCACCACGAGGAAGAATCAGTTTTGGGAAGACCAAAGAAAAGATGGAAAGAGCAACAATTTGGAGTCGGAACAGGCTGAGTAAGGGAAGCCTAAGCCGTGTGAGAAGAATATGACAGTTAATAAAAAGTTTTTCCTCACCGGTAGGAGGCAAACGTCGGGAAACGTTAAGGCTCAAACGGTCCCCGACTATACTCTGGCCATTATAATAATCTTTAACATATGCACCATGTGTTGGTATGGTTTGTTTCGTCTTAATGGTTGTTTATGTCTGCGTAGATGGCCCTGACATTTAGCTGATCACTCATTCGGGGCGGTCATACATGTCCTTGTTTGGTTCAAAAAGTATTGTGTATGATCCATAGTTTAACACCGGCTCTCCCGATAGGTCGGTGCGTATCACGGGGTAAGGCTTGGATGGTTTGTTGACGTAAAAGCGGAAGTTCAAATGGAGTTGAATGGGCGATGGAATTAAAGTCAGTAACAAATGTAGCGGCTAGGAAATGCTGTTATAATTATTTGTAAGACAATTATATAACATACAATACAAATGAGCTATTAATAATTGAAGGTTAGTTAAGGACCGTAGCAATGTTCAAATAATTGATTAATAGAACCAGTCATTACAAACGTATGGGCTACATTTCTGTAATTTATGAATGACAAATAGAATGTATTGTTGTTCCTGTCTCTAACAAATTATTTCTAATATTCCATTTTCTAATATTACAGTAACTTGTAAACATGGCCACCGTAGTCAGCTCAACACGTCTCCGAAACACAAAACATAGGCTTGTGAATAGCAATTAAATTCTAACTTTGAAATTAAAAATAAATAAAATTACATTAAAATTCAACTAACGTTATAAACAAGTATTAGATGTAATTTATAAAATTATATATGGCCAAATAGCTCACGACATTACACATAATAGGCCTATTAATATAAATTATTCTGTAATGATCATTTTTGCTCGATATAAACTTTTCTTCAAATATAATATTATAAAACTTTTCTTCAAATATAATATTATAAAATATTATTTATTTTTTAATATATTATTTCACTGACTGAGAGGAAGATAAATCATTTGATCTTAATTCTTCCAGTTCGGAATTCCTAAAAAGTTAGTTAGACTTATACGGATGTGTCTAAATGGCTCAAAGAGTAGGGTGCGTGTAGGCAAACATTTTTCAGACACTTTTGAAATCCAGAATGGGTTGAAGCAAGGAGATGCACTATCTCCTCTACTATTTAATTTTGTACTAGAACATGCCATTAAATCTTTAGAGAATGAGGAAGGCTTACAACTCAATGGTATTAATAAGCTGTTAGTTTATGCTGAAGATGTAGTATTGTTGGCCGATAGCGAGGAGATACTAAAGGCCAACACGCACACACTATTGAGTAACACTAAGAAATTAGGACTGGAAGTAAATATCAGTAAAACTAAATATATGGTCACACGTAGAAATTCAGTATATAATGGAAATGGACAGCTAATGACAAATGAGGGATATTTTGAGGAGGAGTGGCTGAATTCAAATACCTAGGAACAATAATCACAAATAGGAATGAGATGCACAAAGAAATTAAACATAGGCTCAATTCTGGAAATGCATGCTATTATGCATTGCAGAGACTTTTGATGTCCCAACTCATTTCAAAAAACGTTAAACTGAAAATATATAAAACTATTATTCTACCAGTTATATTATATGGGTGCGAAACATGGACTCTTACTTTAAGGGAGGAAAGGAGATTACGAGTATTTGAGAATAAAGTTCTTAGGAAAATTTTTGGACCAAAGAGAGATGAACAGATATGTGAATGGAGAAGATTACATAACAATGAACTACATGGTCTTTATAGGAAGCCAGATATAATAAGAACAGTTAAGTCTCGTAGACTGCGATGGGCAGGACATGTTGAACGTATGGGGAATGAAAGACGTGCATGGAAGCTTCTTGTAGGAAAGCCAGAGGGAAAACGCCCCGTTGGTAGACCAAGAATGAGGTGGGAGAACATTAACTATGATTTGAGGGAAGTAGATTATACAGGAAATGATTGGAAAGCATTAGCTCAGGATAGGGATGTATGGAGAGCTTATGTCCGCGCGGCCATGAACCTTCGGGTTCGATAGTGCCAGTGAGTAAGTAAGTAAGTAAGTGAGTAAGTTAATTCTTCCAGTTTAGATAAAACTTAATGACTATTATTAAGCCTATCTAATAAGCAACTAAATTGAGTTTACCAATATAAAGGTCCTTTATATATAGGGCTAAGTGTGATTAAGAAAGTTTTCTTGGGTTTTCCTCGTCATGGATTCAAGGTCGGCCTCTGGCCACTGATTCCGATGTTTCGGCATGATCCCACATGCCATCATCAAGGAATGATAATGGGATGTGGGATCATCCGCGTCATGGATTCAAAAACCCACGAAAACTTTCTTAATCACACACACATATAAATATATATATATATATATATATATATATATATATGAAAAGAAAAATGAATGCTTGAGTCGGGATTTGAACGCGAGTCTCTAAACTCTGTACGTTTAGCGCTCTGCCCAACTGAGCTACTCAAGTATTCCAACACAAACATACATTTTTCTTATATATGTAGTATTCTCAATTCACACAAGAGGTAGCGGGAAGCCGTTCCAACTGACATCTAGTGGACACTATATATATATATAACCTATATATATATATATATATATATATATATATATATATATAACTAAATATATGGTCACACATAGAAATACATCATATAATGGAAATGAACAGATAATGGCAAATGAGGGAAATTTTGAAGAAGTGGCTGAATTCAAATACCTAGGAACAATAATCACAAATAGGAATGAAATGCATAAATAAATTAAACGTAGGCTCAATTCTGGAAAAACATGCTATTATGCATTGCAGGCACTTTTGTCCAACTCCTTTAAAACATCTTTAAACTAAAAATATAAAAAAGGTGTTATTCTACCAGTTATATCATATGGATGCGATACATGAACTAAACTTTTTGGGAGGAAATGATATTAGGAGTAGGCCTACTTGAAAACAAAGTTCTTAGAAAAATGTTTGGACCAAAGAGAGATGAACAAACAGATGAATGAAGAAGACTACATAACAGTGAACTACATGGTATTTATAAGAAGCCAGATATAATAAGTTTAGTTAAGTCTCGTAGACTGCGATGGGCAGGGCATGTGGCACGAATGGGGAATGAAAGACGTGTATGGAAGCTTCTTGTAGAAAAACCAGGGGGAAGAAACCCAGTTGGTAGACCAAGAATGATGTGGGAGAATAACATTAACCATGTTTTGAGGGAAGTAGATTATACAGGGAATGATTGCAAAACTGTAGCTTAGGATAGGGTTGTATGGAGAGCTTATGTCCGAGCGGCCATGAAGCTATGGCTTCAATAGTGCCAGTGAGTATTGAGGTGAATAGGATATCGCTAATTTATCTATAATGTATAATAAATAATAGGGAAATGCACTCAATGTGCAGAAATACTGATTATTATTAACTATTCTAGTCCAAATTTTATTATTGATTTTTTTTTTGCAGTTTCGAGCATATCTCTCACAATGTTTGTTACACAGTTCGCACACGCAAGCTTCATTCAGTTGGTAGAATCTCTTATTTTGGCATATTTGTGATGAAATCTGTGCGTTGCGTATCATGTTATACTATGTGTCGGAGCTCATACATTGCCTGCTTCCATTCCTTTTTTTTTTATTATGGCGTCTGTTGAGTAGACGACGGGTCAGATGGCGGCGTTGTTCTAGTTTAATAGTCGGGCCTTCTTCTCATAGGCATTGGTGTTTGGTAGGAAAAACTGTGCTCTGATCTCCTTGATGAAGAAGTTCTATTTTGTTAGTACGTACATTTGCCTCGATGGTAAGTTACTCTTTCCCCAAAACCTAAAGGATAACCGATCTTAAAGTGATCATCAGAACAAAATCATGTGAACTGGTCAATTTTTGTTGGTTATGTACACCGACATAATATGTAGAAACAATAAGAACACGAGAAATTAGTTCCCTATATTAAATTAAAAATATGTCCTCTGAATATAGTAGTTGTTCTTCGTGAATGAAAATAATACTATTCAAAACACAGAAAATATTATAAAACATGCCTAATCAATAATTAGAACTTAAAATAGTTTATTACATATGAATGATGCATTTGAATCAAGCTTCAGTTCATTCTGATACAACAAAATGGCTGAAGGTGTTGAGTCTTCTGTTTCTGTCGCCATCTAATTTTTTTGAAATATAAGTCTGGCAAACCTTTGAATAGTGGTCAAAAAACAGTTATCCATAAGTTCAGTGAAAATCTCACAAGCTTTCTTGTAATGTACTCCATTCAACGATCACATGTCTTATAGTCTATACTTCACATGTGCTCCCTGTTCAGTGCGACAGTAATTGTGGCACGAATGGCAGAGGGATACAATTGGCGTTTGTTTATGTTAGGATCACTCTAAAAGAGTAGATAAGGTAAGGTAGAATCCGTTTCAGGTAGCGGCCGTTGACTTTCTCAATTGTTATCAGGTCGCTGGTAATTATTAGCTTTTCCCAGGTAATGCTGATCCGGTAGGTTGCAATTGGTACTATGGCTGTCTTAAATAGTGTTATTACAGTTTCCATTGAGATGTGTCAGTAAAACTAAATACGTAGAAATACATTATATAATGGAAATGGACAGCTAATGACAAATGAGGGAAATTTTAAGGAATTGGCTGAATTCAAATACCTAGGAACAATAATCACAAATAGGAATGAGATGCACAAAGAAATTAAACATAGGCTCAATTCTGGAAATGCATGCTATTATGCATTGCAGAGACTTTTGATGTCCCAGCTCCTTTCAAAAAACGTTAAGCTGAAAATATATAAAACTATTATTCTACCAGTTATATTATATGGGTGCGAAACATGGACTCTCACTTTAAGGGAGGAAAAGAGATTACGAGTATTTGAGAATAAAGTTCTTAGGAAAATGTTTGGACCAAAGAGAGATGAAGAGACAGGTGAATGGAGAAGACTACATAACAATGAACTACATGGTCTTTAAAGGAAGCCAGATATAATAAGAACAGTTAAGTCCCGTAGACTGCGATGGGCAGGACATGTTGCGCGGATGGGGAATGAAAGACGTGCATGGAAACTTCTTGTAGGAAAGCCAGAAGGAAAACGCCCAGTTGGTAGACCAAGAATGAGGTGGGAGAACAACATTAACTATGATTTGAGGGAAGTAGATTATACAGGGAATGATTGGAAAGCATTAGCTCAGGATAGGGATGTATGGAGAGCTTATGTCCGTGCGGCCATGAACCTACGGGTTCGATAGTGCCAGTGAGTAAGTAAGTAAGTAAGTAAGTAAGTAAGTAAGTATTGAGATGTGTACTAGGGTTGCTGAATGTTATATACCGGTATGACTTTTATTGCTGCAGTTGCTCTCTCTGTGACATGTTTTTTTTAAAGAACTATTTAACTCATGCCCGAAATGACAGTCAATGACGAATCACATTTCAATGAATTTTGATATACAATCAATCACAGTCGTTTTTCACCTCGATTTATCACTTTCATTTTATCGCTTTCATTTTATCAAATGACTCCCAGATTTTATATATTTATATATAGTGCATGAATGTAACCAGATTCTGCTTGCGAGATATAATAGAAAAACATTCGTACCATAAAAAAGAAACCACTGTTTGCACTTTCTTAAACGTATTATTTCCCAGGAATTAACGTTGCACAAAAATATAATTGACATATTTACATCATAGGACATCAGAAATTAATTAATAACCTGTAATGACGTGTTTGATTTTTCTCCATTAGGGCGCATTCTTACAATATTGCGATTCTATTTGGCAATAAATATGATCTGGTTGCAGTGATGAACAAACGAAACATACCGTTTCTCATCTGTCTTCAAACATCGCCGTTTACATCATCATCATCAACAATCACGGATTAAGCTCATGTGGCTTGTTCCGGTCTCATAGATTCTCATTCAAAAGTTGGATCCATCTCTTCTTCGGTCTACCAACATTCCTGCGTCCTTTTGGTTTGTATTTAAGTATAATTTTGGGAATGCGATCATCTTCCATTCTTTGAACATGTTCTTTCCATTTTTTTCTAGATTATTTTATTATATCTAAGAGTTTAAAGATATTTAGCTCATTTCTAATATCTTCACTTCTTCTCTTATCTAGAAGTTTGCAACCAGCCACACTTCTCATAAATCTCATTTCAGCTGCTTCTATGATCTTCTCTTCTCTTTTAGTTAAAACCCAAAATTCACTTCCATACAATAGTAAGGGGACTGCCACTACTTTATAAAATTTTAGTTTTGTTTCTTTTCTTGTGCTTTTAAATATCCCTTTGATTGTTCCACATATATAATTAAATTTATTAAGTTTGTTATATAGATCTTAATTTTTAAAATAGGAGATTTCATAACCCAGGTATTTAAAATGGTTCCCGTTTACATCAAATATATAAATATTTTATAATAAATATATTTAAATAATGATTTGTGAGTAAACAGCTTAATTGTTTTCGTTAAACAGGCCTAACAAATGCCACTCTTTATTTCCAAATTTTCTAGATAAATTGGAAATCACTCGCGGCATTACTTATGACTATTTAACTCATGCCCCAAATGGGAGTCAATAGCCAATCACATTTCAATGAATTTTGATTTACAACCAATCACAGTCGTTTTTCACCTTGATTTTATCAATTTAATTTTATCACTTTAATATCAAGCTCCTCCTTTTTAACAATCTGAATAGGTCATAGCATTATTTTGCAGTAACTAACTAAAAAATACGTTGAATATAACAATTTATATATTAAGATGTAAGAATTCTAGAATGCATGTGGCTACCAGATTTTATATATACGTAGTGCACGAATGTAACCAGATAGTGCTTGCAGGAGATAACATAAAATAATTTGTTGCAATTGATTATACCACAAAAAAGAAACTACTGTTTGTACTTTCTTAAACGTATTATTTTCTAGGAATGCATGTTCCAGAAAAATATAATTGACGTACTTACATCAGAAATTAATTAATATGTTGGTTATAAACAGATTGATGTGTTTATTTTTTTCTCCACTAGGGTGCATTCTTACAGTATTACGATCCTTCGGCAATAAATAATATGATCTGGTTGCAGTGATGAATAAATTAAACATAATAAACGTTTCTGATTTGTTTTCAAACATCGCCGTTTACATTAAATATATAAATATTTTAAAATAAC
Source organism: Diploptera punctata (assembly GCA_030220185.1). Taxonomy (NCBI): domain Eukaryota; kingdom Metazoa; phylum Arthropoda; class Insecta; order Blattodea; family Blaberidae; genus Diploptera; species Diploptera punctata. Next base: position 316,142 of record JASPKZ010001983.1, read on the forward strand.
TATATTTAAATAATGATTTGTGAGTAAACAGCTTAATTTTATTCGTTAAATAGTCCAAACAAATGCCACTCTTGATTTCCAATTGATAATTTGGAAATCACTGGTGGCATTACTTATGACTATTTAACGCATGCCCCAAATGGGAGTCAATGACCAATCACGTTTCAATGATTTCTGTTTTACAACCAATCAGAGTCGTGCTTCACGAAATATTTGTCAGTGTTATAATTACCATATTAAAGAGAGCTCCTTCTTTTTAATATTCTGAACAGGTCTGACCATTATTTTGCAGTGACTGAACTACTAAGAAATACGGCTACCAGATTGTATATATAGTGCATGAATGTCAACACATGCCGCATGCGGGAGTTAATATAAAAACATTTGTAGCAATTTATTATACCACCAACAAAAGAAACCACTGTTTGCACTTTCTTAAATGTATTTGTCCCAGGTAACAATCCAGAAAAATATAATTGTCATATTTACATCTTACGACATCAGAAATGAATTAATATACAGTTTGATGTGTTTCATTTTTTCTCCACTAGAGAGCATTCTTACAATATTGCGTTCCTTTGGCAATAAATAGTATGAACTGGTTGCAGTGATAAACAAAAGAAGCAGTTGAAGCGTACCTATCGCTTCTCATTTGTTTTCAAACATCGCCGTTTACATTAAATATATAAATATTTTAAAATAACTATAGTTAAGTAATGATTTGTGAGTAAACAGTTTAATTTTATTCGTTAAATAGTCCTAACAAATGCCACTCTTGATTTCCAAATTCTCTAGATAAATTCACTCCTCACTTCGTGAGTCGTGAATTTATCGATAATTTGGAAATCACTGGTGGCATTACTTATGATAAAAGTGTTGTCTGAAGGGTAACATTACAATGCATGATGAGTGGCAAAGTTTTATGTTTCAGATAACGATCTTGATGACCACGATAACACTGGAAGCAGCGCCCCACACACCCGGATCTGGGATGACAAGTATGTTAACCTGTTCTACTGATGCTGGACGTTGCAAATGGGAAACTCATAAACCGCGCAAAGAGATAGGTGCACATTCTAATAAAAAAAATTGTATCTCATGTAGCTATGGTTAGTGTGTCTGACTAATCCCAGAAGTCTCAGGTGCGATTCCCGGATGTATTTTATAAAATTCCTTCCTACAGTCATACGTTTTGTGATTAAAAGCTGGGGCGAAAATTATGTTTTGTTCAGATGCCTCTACTTTTAGGCAATAATTTTGAAAACTTTAAGTTATAGTTATAAATTTAAAAAGACTTCATAGAATGTAGTTTAATAATAATAAAAAAGTAAAGTGATCCCACAACAGGCCTCAGGAGACCCTTGGGGTAGTAGGAGGTTAAGGCTCCCACTTTTTCTAGACAATCGGCACATAACGTCAGCCGGGTTGTCAGCCCTGCGTGACGGCCGCCTTTACCCCCAGAACAGGAGTCCGGTACTCATTTCCGTTAGAGGCTGAGTCGACCATAGTGCCGCCAGAGGGTTTGGATCAGTTTAAAAATCCTGACCCCAACAGGACTTGAACCCTCGACCATCCGGCTTGTAGCTCAGTGCCTTAACCACTACGCTACGGCGTGCCCCTTAATAATAATAATAATAATAATAATAATAATATAATAATAATAATAATAATAATAATAAAAGAATGCAAAAGAAGACCCTTGAATGGAAAGCTAATGGAGGAAGTGGAAGAGGCAGACCTAGAAAACGTTGGATAGATGGAGTGCTGTATTAGCATTAACTTAAATGAGAGATATGGGAGCTGGATTTTAGTGCCATGCAGTTAAAAACGGCTAATATATTTTTTGGACACGTCATTGTATGTCACAAAGCTACTCTGCAAGAAATTTCACGGTTAATTTCGACAGTTCCCATATTAGTTTAACCTCTCCCTTTATATGCTCAAACAACCCGGACCTTATAGAGACACGACTTGTTGGGAGAAACTTTATAACTCTGAATTACACACACTTTATTATCCACGCAAAGACATGGAGGGCCTCTCTGGATGAGTGATAAGTTCAATACCAGGGCTACCTCCAAGACAACCTGAAATTTAAGACAAAACACACACTTCATTCCGTCATTCTAACTAAACAATGCGAATAATATATGGATGATGATTATGATGATCAGCTAATGATCAGGGATCATTTGGGCATTAATGTTTTTCAATATTTGTCTTAAAGGTGAAGAAAATCCCCGAAAAATCCTCATTCAGGAAACTTGTCTCGACCGGGTATTGAATCCGGGCCCACTGCATACGAGGCGGTGACTTTACCTCGAGACCATAGAAGTGAACCAACATTTTTTTTTAATATCCCTAATAGGTCTACGTGAAAATTTATTTTAAAATCTGAAATAGTGCGTGTTAAAATGTAGTATAAATTCAGTATAACTGTGATATAAAATAATTATTTTAGTAGTAGTCTATACCCGTATATCCCCATGTGCAGATAAAGATACTTCCTGGCAGGCGATTTTTAACGAAGCGAATTTAGCTCCTCTTATTTCCTCATAGATGTCAGCGAGTGACTTGTAGTTAGCATATCGCCTCAAAGAATTATTTTATGTCTCCGTAAAAAAAAAAAAACATTTTCCGCACCATGTAATTACTAGCAAAAAGATAAAAGTAATTTACCTTCGAATCCTGGCCACAAATAAACAAAACGGGACCTAGAGATTTATCTGCCTTCTAAGAAGACACACTCATGACAAGTTCTTACGTTCTTAAAAATCTATCGGGTACGTTATAAATTTAACGATTGTGTTTAACCTATGGGTTCATAAGCGTTGCGATAATACCTATGGGCAGACATTTGCTTAGAGACGTCATTTTTTATGGCTGAATTTTTACGCTCCATAAATCTACGACACGGAACCCGGTATTAGGCTATTTCTCTTCTGAAGGATAAAAATCATACTAATAATATTTTTTTGCGCGATAGTGTGTTTTTTTCGTACTTACAGCAATGTCGACCATGATTGAAAGTTCAACTTCCTGCATTTCTCGAGTTGCCAACCTAAATAACTCCTATTGTAATAAAATAACTATACTGTAATATTACATATTACAAACGCGCGAATGAGAAGTGAAACCACTGCCCTCGATGTATACTACGTACAATGTATATACAAAATATATCCAGAATATAGTGTTAATATACATTATACAACACAAATCACTTCATCTTAAATGAACTAAACTTTATTTGAAACAATATAAAACTATAAATACGTTCTTGCCGCCATTATATCACTAAATTCATCTCACCGCCTCCTGTTGTTTCAACTAATAAGCATTGCCCACACTGTTAACGCCAGTCCATTGTTTATCATGAAAGCAAATATTTCCAACAAAGATATTATTATATTATCTACCTATCTTCGGGTTTTTACAGCTGCTGCCGTCTTCCCGTCCGAAACCTCCAAACCCTACGATCTTGGGAATATTCAATGTTTAGCCCTCTTCCTTGCATTATTATCTTCATGTTTTTCTTCCATGTTAACTTTGGTCTCCCTCTTTTCTTCTCTCTGGTCGGTTGCCTTGATGTAGGGCCTCGAAGTATTGGCCATCGCTCGTCTTCCATTCTTAAAACATGTCTAACCATTTTAATTCCTTCTCCTCAAGTCTTTCAAATATGCTTTCTTCTATATTTAATTAATGTTGGGAAGTAAACATTATGAGGTATAATCATTAAAATTCATCGGAGAACATATTGTTTAAACAACTCACCTCATAGGATTCATGCTTCCATGATATCGCGATTTCAAACATAGTCATGTTCATCGTCAGCCATAACTCCGATGAATTTTAATGCTTTCTTCTGTTTCCATTATTTTTCAAATTTCCTTATTTGTGACATGTTCTAATTTTGACTTTCTGGCACTTCTGCGTAAGTAATACTATTAGTCTATTCATGTAGTTCTTATTGATTTTCAATATCTCACTTCCATACATTGCAACAGATTCCACCAAAGTTTTACCAATATATTTTTTTGTGTTTCTCTAAATATCCTTATCCCACCCTATGGAATTTAACGATGATATTATTTCGCTACTCAATTCAATTCTATGCTTTATGTTCTCTTTGTCTATACCTTCAATGTTATCCATAATTACTCCCAAATATTTAGTTTGTTTCATTTGCTTTATTTGAATTCCTTCTTCCAATAATGAATTCTCTTTCATCGCTATTTATTGCCAAATATTCTACTTTTTGCAAATTTACCGTGAGACCTCATGATTCATGTTATTATTTTACTATTATTTATTATTTTAGTCCCGCGCCGTAGCCGAGCGGTTAAGGTAGGAAGCCTTGGCGCAGAGCTACGGGACTTGCGCTGGTTCGAGTCTCCATGGGGGAAGAAATTTTCTCATGGTATTTCGGCCAGTATGGACCGGTGCCCACCCAGCATCGTGAGGCAATTGGGTAGCTACAATAAGTAGCGGCTCCAGGTTGAGGAACCAGCTATAACGGCTGGGGGACTCGACATGCTAACCACATGTCACCCCTACACTGGCTGTTGATCATCTACCTCTGTGATTGACACATGTGGTTGTGAAGGGCCAGCAGCCGGCTGGTAAAAGGGCAACCGCTGAAAAGTGGAAAGACCCTCAATCGGAATTTATTATTTTGAAAACACCATCGCGCAAAAAAATGTACAACGCACGTTTGTGAAGTGTTTTACAGAATCACGGAATAAGATATCAACCTGCAGGAAGAAGAAGACCAGGACGTCCACTCAAAAGACTTCTGGATGGTGTTTCTCTTGAGGCCGAAACAGGTCAACAAATGGCCTAAATTCGTGAATGTACTATGATGATGATGACGGAAATTAAAAACCTCGCTATCGCTCGGTTTTTAAACATTTTCCTCGATTCTGTAAAAACCAGTTCCCAACCTCGCATCGTAATATACTATTGTGCTACACTAATTCCGAGCTAAGTTCCAATTGTATTGTAAACAAACATACATAAGATATTACCCCGCAGACTCCGTCTATTGCGGGTACCGTGGTGCTACTTTTATCCGCCGTTCACTGAATTTTGTAAGGAATTATCATCGATAGAAAACTTGTTCTTAACCAACATCGTATCTTGGGAAGATAAAACTAAATACTAAATAATTAGGAATTTCCGTGTCTAATTTATCCACGACAAAAAATATATATGGGCCTATCTAATCAGTTTACGCTTTTCCAATGACGTCGATAGATATCCTTTCTTTGCAAATTAATTACGACTAGAATTTATGTTCCCTGCCTACTCACCCATAAATTCAGCTGTTACTTTCATCACATTCTAAACTGCTAATGTAGTATACTTTTCACTAAACTGTTTGGAAAACATTCAAAATAATTTATTACTCTCCGCTTTTCAAATTATTTTCTTTCCAATGTTTTAAGAATTTCTGCAGAAAGCTGACCATTTTAAACAATTGAAATCCCGGAGTATTCAGTACTGCGCATGCTCAAGAATATAACAATGCTTATTTAATATATTAAAATTATAATTATAACAAACGTCACCGCTGTGGTCTCGGGGTAGCGTGCTGCCTTGTCACGCAGCGGGCCCGTGTTCGATCCCCGGTCGGGACAGTTTTTCTGGGTGAGGTTTTTATCGGGGTTTTTCCTCGCCTGTAAGACAAATGCCAGGAAAACTTTAAGGCCCAAACGGTCCGCGAAATCATATGGCCATCGCAATCATCATCATTCATATTCATCTTAGGTTAAGCTTAGGATTAGGGACTCTCCTGGCGCACGATTATCATCATCATCACCCATAATATCATCGGGGCAACGTAACCCCGCCTTCCAGGCGCCCCAACCTCAGAATGGGTTACAAGTACGCCATGCCAGGAGAGAAACCAGGAATGTCGAAAGTCAAACCTGGGGCATTAAAAAAAATAATTATAACAAACTAACACATTTAACTATCTCGGATACCAAGTTACATACGAAGAGGAAAAAGATTTTAGTCGAAAAATTATAAAATTTAACAGAGTAACAGGAATTATAAATAATATTTTCAAGTCAAACAAAGTTCAGCAACACACCCGAACTAGAATTTATAAAAACACTGGCCAGACCCATATTATGTTACGGCAGTGAGGCCTGGACAATTCTCAGTGTAGATGAACAAAGACTAACTGTGACAGAAATGAAATTTCTGAGACGTACTGCAGGTTACTCAAGAACAGACTATAAAAGGAATTCCGAGATTCTCAAAGAATTACAAACAGAATCAATCATGGAATGTGTGCAAAAATACAGAACCAACTGGAAATTTCAATTAAGAATGAGCAGAACAAGAATACCACGCCAAATCTCAAGAGATCATTGGGCAGACACTTCAAACGTTGTAGTGAGACTGTAACAGATCGCTAGGTCTATCATATGAAAGGAAGAAGAAGAAGAAAATTATAATTATATAACCCCCCCCCATTTTAAGATTCTCCCATATAGTTTACGTAGACATATGTTAGATAAAAACTTACTCATTGGCATAATCGAACCCATAGGTTAACGGCCGCGCGGACATAAGCTCTCCATACATCCCTATCCTGAGCTAATGTTTTCCAATCATTCCCTGTATAATCTACTTCCCTCAAATCATGGTTAATGCCATTTCTCACCTCATTCTTGGTCTACCAATTGGGGGTTTTCCCGCTGGTTTTCCTATAAGAAGCTTCCATTGCACGTATTGCATTCCCCATTCGTGCCACATGTCCTGCCCATCGCAGTCGACGAGACTTACCTGTTCTCATTATATCTGGCTTCTTATAAAGACCATATAGTTCATTGTTATGTAGTTTTCTCCATTCACCTGTCTGTTCATCTCTCTTTGGTCCAAAAATTTTCCTAAGAACTTTATTCTCAAATACTCGTAATATCCTGTCCTTCGTTAAAGTAAGAGTCCATTTTTCGCACCCATATACTATAACTGGTAGAATAACAGTTTTATATATTTTTCAGTTTAACATATAGGCCTACATATATTTATTGCTTTTATTGCACGCTTTATATTAGCTAGACCTGTATCTATGTAACGTAATCTTTCAATACGATTTTCACCCACTTGAAAACATTGGATCGACTTAAATATTTGTATATCCTACTTGTAAAGGACCAATGACAATACAATAATTTCATAATTTGTTTCTAATATCCTGGCCATTATCATCATGACATCAAAAAAATAAAGACCGGTATAATAGGTTGCGAACTTATCGACTTTTAGTTTGTTAGAAATTAATATTATATCCTCTAGTAGCTCAGTTGGTACAGCGATAGACTGTAGTGGTATATAATTTCAGTAATATATAGGTCGCTGGTTCAAATCCGGCCCGGAGAATTTTTTAGAAGAGTATTACTTTTAGCTCATACTACAATAGTATCGAATTTAAAGATGTTTACATTTTTATCTTATTCTGTAAAATATTAAAACTAAAAAATAAATAATAGTTTAAAAAACTAAAACAACAGACTTTATTAGAAGACCGAACTAAAAAATGAAAAATAATTTTAATTTCCAACACGCTTGGGATAAAATTAAAGTGGTCAACAAAAAAATCATCTAGAATAAAACTAGAGTTATCTACAAAAAAAATAATTTTACCATCAAAAGCGTTGGATGCTTTTTATGGTTTGTACGTTTTCTTTTTAGAGACTTTACTTTTACCAATATTTGTTTATTATCAAATACATTAATTGATATAGAGCACCCCACGCTTTTGATGGTAAAATTATTATTTTTGTAGATAACTCTAGTTTTATTCTAGATGTGTTGGAGATGATTTTTTTGTTGACCACTTTAATTTCATCCGAAGCGTGATGGAAATTAAAATTATTTTTCATTTTTTAGTTCGGTTTTCTAATAAAGCGTGTTGTTTTAGTTGGGCTGATGCATTATGAAGTCGGAACGGGCAATTGCCTAATCCCTGGAGTGATGATGATGATGATGTTTTAGTTTTTTAACTATTATTTATTTTCTTTATATAGAGTGTTGGCGAACTATATTGTCTTACACGCTTAAAGACAAATTCTTTATTGGACCAATAAAAACGCATTCATACATCTGGTTTGTTTATATTACAACTGGAACCTAGCACGGAAGAGGTATGGCGACCTGGTTTCTTCTTCTTCTTCTTCCTTCCAAGTATTAGGCCCAGGCCTGTTATGATCCTATAGGAAATTTTCCCTCCAGCGTTTCATAGGACGGCCCAGTGATCTTCGTCCTCTTGGTATATAATTATAAACAGCTTTGGGGATCCGATTTGAAGTAATTCTTTCAAGATGGTGTTTCCAATTTAGTTGGTACTGTTTAATATATTCCAAAATTGGCGTAGTCTTCAATTCTTTTAAGATATCGGTGTTCCTTTTCCGATCCCATCTGGTGTAACCCGCTGTTCTGCGCATGAATCTCATTTCACAAGCCGTTATTCTGCTTTCATGTTGTCTTTTTAGTGTCCATGCTTCACTACCATAGGTCAACACTGGTCTAGCCAAAGTGTTATATAAACGTAATCTGGTGTTTTTTTGTACAAGGGATGGTTTCATAACTTGATTAATAATTCCCAAACTTTTATTATAACTAGTAATTTTTTCAGGGATATCTTTTTCATCCCAGATAGAGAGATAATATCCAAGGTATTTAAATTGATTAGATCTCTCTAAAATTTTATTCTGGAGACAGATTTTACTTTGTGTGGGGTCCTTCCCATGAAATGCCATAATTTTAGTTTTGTTAATTGATATTTCCATATTAAATTTGGCAGCTATTTTTTTGTAAATTATAAATTGATCTTTGCAAATCATTTTCGGAAAGTGCCAGAAGAGCTAAATCGTCTGCAAAAAGAATAGCATCGAGTTTGAGGTTCCTATTGATGGGTATATATCCTCGTTCCCGGAAGAAGCGACCTGGTTTGAACCTCCCAATCAACACTTATTATTATTATTTGTGTATTCATTCCGTTTACACCTTTATTAGTTCCTCATTAATTAATTTTATTTTACGCAAATACTGAATTTAGAGGTGAACATGTTAGCCATTAGATCATCGTTAAATTAAAAAAAAACTTGGAAACAACTAATTTCTATTTCATATTTATTGCCTATATTTTTACTTCATCTTACATAAATTAAAGTGCATCAAATATACTGAAGGTGTGTTTGTAAATTATTCATAACACATTGTTTTAGTATTACGTAGGATAACTGATAGTAATAAAGGTTCTATCAATTCAATAGAAAACTTTACGTAAACAGAAATTCCTGTAAAGTAGCAAACTAGAGAAAAATATGTTTAACCTTGACTTATAGCATTTCCTGTTGTCAAGAAATGTTTTATCGGTATTTATGAAGTTTCATCCATCTTACCACGTTGCACAACTTGTAAACATTTTTATAAAACTGGTTCAAAATATTGTATTCAAAATGGAAATGTCATCATCATCTTCATAGTACATTCACGAATTTAGGCCATTTGTTGACCTGTTTCGGCCTCAAGAGAAACACCATCCAAAAGTCTTTTGAGTGGACGTCCTGGTCTTCTTCTTCCTGCAGGTTGATATCTTAACATTTGTTTGGGTATTCTGTGATCTTCCATTCGATGAACATGTGGCATCCATCTTGACTTATAATCAGAAATTTTGTTTTCTAAAGGTTCCATGTGTAATTCTTCTAAGATGTCTTCATTTCTTTTTGTGATCTAGTAGTGTGTATCCTGCAGTCCTCCGAAGGTATCTCATTTCAGCAGATCTAAGTCTCTGTATATCCTTCTGTTTCAACGTCCATACTTCGCTACCATACAAAAGAGTTGGAAGAACCAATGTTTTATACACTTTTAATCTTGAATGCTTTTGGACTAACTGTGGCTTGAAGATAGAATTTATTAACCCTATAATTCTTAAAAATTTATATATTTTTGCATTTACATCCTTTTCTTCTTCATATGAGATATTGCATCCTAGATATGTAAAATTATTCACCTGCTCCAAAATGTTATTGTCCAGTACAATTTTACTTCTGACAGGATCTACACCTTGAAATGCCATAATTTTTGTTTTTTCTGTAGATATCTTCAAACCGTATTCTTCTGTAATTTTGTTAAGTTCATACAGACCTTTCTGTAGATTATCTTCTGAATTTGCTATTATTATTTGGTCATCTGCAAACAATAGGGTGTTTAATGTTATTAACTTAAAAATGGTTATGGAACTTATACCATTTATCATGATTATAATATAGCCTCTATTTTAAATATAATGACAAGTTTTGATTATAAATAATTAACATAACCATTAAATATGAAGTTTTTAGTTCCACCGTATGTGTCAAATTCATTGGAGCCACATTGTGTCGGGTAGGGTTGGAGATGGAGTTTGACCATTTAGCGGTTTAGCCACTCTTTCGCCATATTTGTACTTAGCCGCAGGATAGGCCTACATCAATTTAGAGTTATATTCTTCAACGGGAGGTTATGCATTGTTTCATATTTATTTTGAATACCTCTTCTGATAAGTAGCGGAATGCGATTAAAAAAACCGAAATTAAGGTCGAGGGAATGAACCATGCTAACAATTGTTCCTTCATCTGCCTTCTGCTTGTAATGATAGTAACCAGCTCTTCGAAGCTGCCATGCCACATATTTAATTTTATAATTTACTAGCTCGTACCCGGCATTCACTGCTACACCTAAATAAAGATAGGCCCTAATGTGTTTTTGCATTTAGTTGAATAAGTAAAGGGAAAATTTTATATCGTTATTTTTAGATACCACGTGCTGATTACCCGGCGTTGCCCGGGAATCTACGCATCCCGATGTACTTGGCATAAATGAGCTGAAAGTAAAATTCGTTATTTTTTAGTTATTCATAGAAGTATACCCGCCGTGCGCTCTTATGCTTGTCCGGGAATCTACTTATCCCGATCTTCTTGGCATCAATGAAAGACAAAAATGGTTACTGTGAGTTATCCTTAAAAGAAAAACATTTGCTGTCAGGGGCTTTTCTGTTGAGGTTTTTGAGATATTCAATTCTGTGTGCAATAATGTTGTGTATTTGTTATGATTTAGGTAGCGTAAGTCATTTAAGCTTACAAAAAGCGACATTTTTTCACGTTTTTTCACTACAGAAGATTATTTTTAAGGGTGAAGGACTTGAACATTACAACTCTCTTATCACCTATAACCTTCCAGGGAAAATCCTGAACATTTTTGCAAAAAGCCCCATGACAATCAGATGAAATGTAGGCCTATAGCAGCACATGCTTGCCGGAGAATCTACTTATCCCGATCTCCTTGGCATCAATGAAAGACAAAAATGGTCATTGTATGTTATCCGTAAAAGATAAACATATGCCTCGCGGACTTCTTTTGTAGAGTTTTTAAGATATTCAATTATGTGTACATTAATTGTGTGTATTTGTTATGGTTTAGATAGCGTAAGCCATTTAATCGTCAAAAAAGGGACTTTTTCACGTTTTTCACTACAAAGTGTGTTTTTAAGGGAGTAGGAGTTGAGTATTTCCATTCTCTTATAGCCTATGTTCATTCCAGGAATCTCCTGAACATTTTGCAAAAAATCCCATCACAATCGAATCAACGGTATGGCCGCGCATAAAGTACGAACAAACAAACAAACCAACAAACAAAGAAACAAAAATTCATTTTTATATATTAGATTACGTCACAGTTTTTATATTAGAAAAATATAATTTATGAAGTTATTTATACATTAGTGTACATGAAGAAATGTTTTGAAGGTTAAATAATTGCAGAGATGCAAGATAATATGTTTTTAAATTTCAGGTTTGCGTGTGAAATTGGCCGCTGTTGATATTGTATCTGCATTCCTGGTATCCATATTGTTGATCATTGGAGAAGAAAAGGTAAGATTCACACGCATGATTCCAATTAATAAATCTATATTCAAGGAAAACTTGTTTTTTGTGACGCCATGTTCCATGTAGGTCGTGATGCTGGGACTCCCCGCCTAACCTAGTATTACTGGTTGTAAACTGATCATGAAACAAGCTCTTTAACTTTCTAGCATGAACTTGTAACTTTGCCAAGTCTCAGCCGAGGACTTGTATCTTCTCCAAATGTATTTTTCTCATGTCAAATCACTAGATGGTGAAGGATCTAATTCAGTATATTTGCGCCCTCTTCAGTTCTCAGAAAAAATGAACATAGATTAAAATAGCAATTTATTATAAAATTTAAAGATCTACTGACAAAAAAAATACATTCATATTTTTTTTCTTGAATTATAAATAATTGCCTAACTATATTTCGCTACGAGAAAATGCCCATAGTATATCTTACCGTTTAGATACCTGGTCAATATTTTGTTTCCGAACATTATAAATAGCCACACGTTATTTTACTTGTGGCTGTGTATATAATTTTTCTTGGAGATTAATAATTGCTCATATCCTCCCTTAAAGTAAGTTTAGCCTTATCATCATCATCATCATCTGCCTTTCAAGTATTAGGCCCAGTGGCCTATTACGGGCTCCCGCCATCTCCGAAAAGGTCGACCCACAGATCTTCTGCCTCGAGGAATGTAGTGAAGAATTTGTTTTGGTATTCTGTGACGATCCATGCGCTGAATATGGGCTAGCCAATTGTTTCTATATTCTTGGAGGTATTCAGATATAGGTACGATGTTTAACTCTCTGGCTATTGTTGAATTTCTTTGGTGTTCTAGAAGGCTATAACTTGCAGTTCGTCGCAGAAATTTCATCTCCGTGGTTGTAATATGACGGTCATCCTGAGTTCTGATGGTCCAAGCTTCACTGCCATAACAGATTATGGGTCTAGCGAGAACTTTATAGATTTTCATTCTTGTGTGTCTCTGCACTTTTGATGGTTTAAAAACTTGGTTGATAATTCTTAAAGCTTTATTATAGTTTTGTATTTTAAAGGATATATCACATTCCTCATTATAAGTTAGATTATATCCTAAGTATTTAAATGAATTTACTTGCTTTAATATTGAATTCTGAATACAAATTTTACTTCTTACTGGGAATTTCCCTTGAAAGGCCATAACTTCAGATTTTGTTGTTGATATTTCCATGTTAAATCGTTGGGCTATTATATTAAGACGATGAGTGGAATATTGTAATTCATCTTAATTATTGCCGAAAAGAGTCTGATCATCTGCATATAAGAGTGTGTCTAAAATTGTGTGTCTTGAGAGAGGAATATTACCATGAACTGTCAATCTCCAGTGTCTGATGATAGGTTTAGCCTTATATGGATGCGAAACAAGGTCTCTTACTTTAAGGGAGGAGAAAGAATTACAAGTATTTGAGAATAAAGTTCTTAGGAAAATTTTCGACAAAAGAGAGATGAACAGACAGGGGAGTGGAGAAGACTTCATAACAGTGAGCTGCACGATATTTATAGGAAACCAACTATAATATTTATTTAGCCTGGTGGAGTTAAAGCCAACTGGCCTTCTCTTCCACTCACTAGGACAAACATGTATTACATCAGAATATAACAATCATAATTAACTCAAAATATTAAATACTAAATGAAGGTTTTACCAATAAGATAATATATATTATATTACGATCTATAATACAACCAGTTAATGATAGTTAAGATTAAGATTAAAACTAATAATAAAATGTATTCTAGCAAGATAAATTAAATTGTTGGTAGATTGTCCCTGTCTAATGTAGGGACCTATATAAAAAACAAAAGAAACATAATGAGACTTTTTTTTTCCAAATGCCACAGGTTTGTCTTTCGACATTCCTGGTTTCTCTCCTGGCATGGCGTACTTGTAACCCACTTCTGAGGTTGGGGCGCCTGGAAGGCGGGGTTACGTTGCCCCGATGATATGATGGGTGATGATGATGATGATGATAATAATAATGGTGCGCCAGGAGAGTCCCTAATCCTAAGCTTAACCTAGGATGGATATGAATGATGATGATTGCGATGGCCATATGATTTCGGGGACCGTTTGGGCCTTAAAGTTTTCCTGACATTTGTCTTACAGGTGAGGAAAAACCCCGATAAAAACCTCACCCAGAAAAACTGTCCCGACCGGGGATCGAACCCGGGCCCGCTGCGTGACAAGGCAGCACGCTACCCCGAGACCACAGCGGTGGACACATAATGAGATATAGAAAACCAATTTTACTGCTATATAATATTTTAAAAAATTAAAATATTTGTTAATTTTAATATTATTTTCATAAATAATTCTATCAGTGAGATGTATAAGTCAGTTTGTTATTAAATAATTATTTAGTTTGTTTTTGAAGGATGTTATAGTTTGACAATCTCTGACAGTTATTTCTCATATTCTGCGATGGGCAGGAAACCTGACATGAACGAGGGACATGGAAGTTGCTTATAGGAAAACCAGATGGAAAATCCTCAGTTTGTAGACCATGAATGAGGTGGGAGAATAGCATTAATCATGACTTAATGAAATTAGATTATACAGGGGATGACTGGAAAATATCTCAGGATAGGGATGTATGGAGAGCTTATGTCCACGCGGCCATGAACTTACGGGTTCGATAGTACCAGTGAGTTAGTCATATTATAAAACGCTATGGAATCAGCATTGGTTGACAGTTTCCTTGTTAGTCGATTTTTAAAGTTTCAAAACTAACTGAATAAAAGTAGAGAGAGACATATTACAGCAACGCATGAATCGTGGATTTTTTATTAAATATATGTATTTGATTTTTTTATTGTTTCAGAAGAATCCTTACTGTTTCATGCCCTGGTTGATTATAGCAATTAGAGGTTTCCTGTTTTGCGAGATTCCATCTCTTCTCCGTATTGGCTACATCTTCATTCCTATCGATGGTTTAACAGCTGCTCTTCTCTTCTCAGCCTATACATGTTTGCTGGGTATGCACGTATGTTAATAAATTTAGCAGTCCATTTGGCTGATAGATTTAATTCTTCATAAAAATGTAATGTAGAATACTGGAACGATATATATATATATATATATATATATATATATATATATATATATACATACTATTAATACCCCGCGTGCATTGCTACGCCAAAATAAATGGAATATTAAAGGTTTATTAAATGCTATGGTATACAATGAGATGAGCCAAACATGGTGGTTGCTAGTCAGTTTGTAATTTCGGATTTCAGGTAAACCTCCACTTCTAATTGTCGATTTTCGCTTATTTTTGGATAATACTTACCTTGGTTTATTTTAATAGAATATACCGAGTTTCGTTGTGAATCATCGAAAATTGTGACCGCTAGAGCAATTTTTAAATTTTCACTTCAGGTGAAGTCCTACGTCAAGTGGTTTTAGAGGGTGCAATTATGAATCTAAACCATCCAGGGTCTTACTCAAACACAAAAAAAAATCATAAAAATCGATCCAGTCGTTTAGGAGGAGGAGTTCAGTGGTATATATATATATATATATATATATGGGTGTGAGACAAGGCTGCCCCCTATCCCCAACACTTTTTGCAATTTATATCAATGAAGTAATATGTTGCTGGAACAAAACATATAAATTTGGAATAAGAATATCAGAAAATAGAAAATTAAACACCCTATTGTTTGCAGATGACCAAATAATAATAGCAAATTCCGAAGATAATCTACAGAAAGGTCTGTATGAACTTAACAAAATTACAGAAGAATATGGATTAAAGATATCTACAGAAAAGACAAAAATTATGGCATTTCAAGGTGTAGATCCTGTCAGAAGTAAATTGTACTGTACAATAACATTTTGGAGCAGGTGAATAATTTTACATATCTAGGATGCAATATCTCATATGAAGAAGAAAAGGATGTAAATGCAAAAATATCTAAATTTTTAAGAATTTTAGGGTTAATAAATTCTATCTTCAAGCCACAGTTAGTCCAAAAGCATTCAAGACTGAAAGTGTATAAAACACTGGCTCTTCCAACTCTTTTGTATGGTAGCGAAGTATGGACGTTGAAACAGAAGGATATACAGAGACTTAGATCTGCTGAAATGAGATATCTTCGGAGGACTGCAGGATACACACTACTAGATCACAAAAAAAAGAAGACATCTTAGAAGAATTACACATGGAATCTTTAGAAAACAAAATTTCTGATTATAAGTCAAGATGGATGCAACATGTTCATCGAATGGAAGATCACAGAATACCCAAACAAATGTTAAGATATCAACCTGCAGGAAGAAGAAGACCAGGACGTCCACTCAAAAGACTTTTGGATGGTGTTTCTCTTGAGGCCGAAACAGGTCAACAAATGGCCTAAATTCGTGAATGTACTATGATGATGATGATGATATGTGTGTGTGTGTGTGTGTGTGTGTGTGTGTGTGTGTGTGTATTTTCGTGTGATGGGGGGGGGTAGAATAAGGACAATCATACAACATGTATTATCCCTAAGGTAATTAGCTCTTTAATCAATAATTATAATAGAACTTAATATACATTTGTTATTTAAAAACTTGCATTTAGGGGCATTTGACAGCTGATATAATTATAATATAATAATAAATGTCTTATTTATTCTGGCAGAGTTAATACCGTAAGGCTTTCTCTTCCACTCAACCAGCACAAATAAAAATAATAGTTGACAAATATAGATATACACTATACTAATTATAAACAGTTAAAGATATTAATTAAATAAAAATAAATATGGATTTTCATTAAGTAAACACCAACTCAATTGATTAGTTAAAGATATATTATATGTAGCTATGTAAATTTCATGTACAAACAACATTTTATACGATAATAACAATAATAATACTTACGATGATAATAATAATACTAATATAATAATAATAATAATAATAACAATAATAGTATAAATATGATAAATTATACGAGAAACACCAATTAATATATGCACCTTACACTGAGTAATGATGAAGTCGAGGTTAGAGCAAATATAAATTTATATTTCTTTTAAAAGATGCCTATATATTAAAAAACCTATTTTATTGCAATTATAATATGCCGATAGCTATATTAAACCTATTTTATTGCAATTATAAATTGTCTGAGGCTTATATATGGGAGGCCTTGAATTCAAACCGGCAAGGTCTACCAATCTTCTTCTTTTTCTTCTTCTTCTTCTTCTTCATGAAATTAGGCCTTTTGACTGTTTTAACATCAAGTGATATTTATTTAATCTTCCCATCTAGTAAATGGGTGTCCACACTTCTATGTCATATTAGTTTGTACTTCAGGAACAGCTGAGGGATTCTATCTGTAGGCATTCTTTTAACATGTTCATACCAGTTGTTTCTCATGTTGTCAATTTAAAATATTTAAGTCTTTCCTAATATCTTCATTCATTTTTCTGTCCGTAATTGTCACACTTGCTACTGAACGTAAGAATTTAATTTCTGCAGTTTCTATTTTTCTACTGTCTGAACGGTTTAGAGTCAATTTACTTTCACATGTTACAACAGGCACTGCCATAACTTTGTAAAATTTTAATTGTGTACTCCTCAAAGTTTTATTTTTCAGTCTACCAATCTAACTGATTATTTTAAATTTTGTCTTGTATTAAATTTTGTCATGGAAATTATTTACCACTATCCATTTCATAATGAATAATTTCATAGAATTAAAAATAAATCTGTGAACTTCCACAAGAAATACAGTAGGGCTATATTACTATGAAGTCGTCACGGTGGACAAGTCACTACCAAGCTCACCTCTGGTAGTTTCGAGGTTCGGGAGTTCACACTGGGCCGGAGTCGATTGATTTTTCAGGGCGTAAAAAATCTTGAGTATGGATTTCTTGGAAGATAACGAAAGCCGAGGGTCTCGTAACGTACATTTAAGGAAAGTAAAAGAACCTCAAGTCTCAAAAAAGATGCCTCTGAACAAAATTTGACGGCATTTGCACACCCATATTTGAATTGCGATTAACTGTAAAAGAGAGACGTTAAATAAAATAACATACACTACTACACAAGAATGGGAGACTATATGAGATACTATTAAATTGTCAGCATCAGAAAGGATTGCTTATTTAAAATGAGGCAAAACAAGAAATGATTTGATGAGGAATGTACCGACATTCTAAAGAAAAGAAAGCCAGCGAAAATGAAATGGTTACACGAGTCAAATGAGGCAAATTTAGAGCAATTGGATAGTATTAGATGGGAAACCACGAGGTTACTAAAGAGTAAAAAGAGGGAATATTTGAGACAGAATATCGTAGACTGCGATAGGCAGGACATGTGGCACGAATGGGGAACGAAAGACGTGCATGGAAGCTTCTTGTAGGAAAACCAGAGGGAAAACGCCCAGTTGGTAGACCAAGAATGAGGTGCGTGAATAACATTTAATATGATTTGAGGAAATTAGATTGTACGGGTGATGATTGGAAAACATTACCTGAGGGTAGCGATGTATGGAGAGCTTATGTCCGCGCGGCCATAACCTCCGGGTTCGATAGTGCCAGTGAGTTAGTTAGTTATGCTACTACAGAGAACAATATAATTACACAAGCTATTAGATATGCCCATTATCGCATAACAACGTGTCCGACTGTCACCGCAGGGGTCTCGGGTTCGATTTCCAGCAATACCACGGTTTTTTACGTAAATACGTACTTAAAATTTCGTCCAGAGTGGGAGGAAATTCAGAAAACAGATGATAACAAAATCGGGGGATACCGTTTGGTGTCGCAGCAACATATCTATCATCTGCACCCAAAATTTAATTACACCACTTGGTAGATAAAGGATCAAAGAATTCGTTACGTTGATTGTAGACTGTGACGCGGAAGGGGAAGCGCCGCAATTTTGAGGTGGTTTCATTGCGTCACATAATTTTCGTTTAGTAAAAAAAATTCATTCGGAGAAGTTACGACATTCGTTTGAGTTTCATTCCTCAGCTGTCGTCAAGATTTATCGATTACGTCAAGATGTATCGATTACCTTGTCGTTGTGGAGTGGTCTGCGTGCTTAAACTACCACGAGAGCTATGCCGGTGGTAGCATTGCTGCCGATAGGGTTACCCATGCCGCACTGATCGAAGGTGATAAACCAGACGAAAAAAGTACCTTGGTCGAATGATTGACGATCTTTTACTGTAAAAAATACAACCGTCAAGAAACGCGGACATGGGTTCCACTGGGGTAAAATTTTCCGGAGGTAAAATCGTCTCCCATTTGGTTCTCCGGGCGGGGACTATTTCAGGGAGTACATGCCAAAGGATTGGAAAACATTAGCTCAGGATAGGGATGTATCCTTATGACCGCACGGCCATGAACTTACGGGTTCGATAATGCTAGTGCGTTAGTTATATATGGTGTTAAAGTAAAAAATTAAAATACATAATGCAATGTCGGCCTATACTCGTCAAGAAAGCCAAATCAAAATATAGAGATCACATACGGTTGGAAAGGGCTTCTCAATAGCGATCCAGTGTTACCCATAAAACACCATATGACAGAGTGAACGTAAAAGAATGAAGGGATCCGAGCGGATTAAAGACATCAGTATATCTGCAGCTAAGTCGAGTCTATGAAAATGGATGATATAATCGCTTCTATATCAACGCTGAAGGACTTTTTAATGTTCAAAAATGATTATGACATCTATATCTATCTTCGGGCTTTTACAGCTGCTGCCGTCTTCCCGTGCCAAACCTCCAAAGCCTACGATCTTGGGCATCTTCAATGCTTAGCCCTCTAGCTTGCATTACTGTCTTCATGTTTTCCTTCCATGTTAACTTTGGTCTCCCTCTTTTCTTCTTACTGTTCGGATGTCATTGATATAGTTGTTACGGCCATCGCTCATCTTCCATTCTTAAAACATGTCCTAACCACTTTAATTCCTTCTTCTCAATTCTTTCAATTATGCTTTCTTCTGCTTCCATTATGATTCTAATTTCCTTATTTGTGACATGTTCTAATTTTGACTTGCTGGAACTTCTGCGTAAATAATCCATTTCTATAGCTATTAGTCTATTCTTGTAGTACTTATTGATTGTCCATACCTCACTTCCATACATTGCAACAGATTCCACCAATGTTTTACCAATATATTTTTTGTGTCTTTCCAAATATGCTTATCCCACCATATGGAATTTAACGATGATATTATTTTGCTATTCAATTCAATTCTATGTTTTATGTTCTCTTTGCCTATACCTTCAATGTTATCCACAATTATTCCCAAATATTTAGTTTGTTTCACTTGCTATATTTGGATTCCTTCTTCCAATATTAAATTTTCTCTTTCATTGATATTTATTGCCAGATATTCTGTTTTTTGTAAATTTACTATGAGACCCCATGATTCATATGTGTTTTTCGACCTTTTTATCATGAATTCCATATCAAACTTGTCTTACGCTAAAACCAGTTGATCATCGGCAAATTGTAATGTCAGCAAAAATCTGTTGCCTATTGGGATCCCCATATCTTTGCAGCTTTGTTTCCATTTCATTAATATAAATTCTACATAAATATTAAATAAAATTGGTGATAGACTTGCACCCTTGTTTCAATACCTTTGTGGTTTTTATAGGATTATACATCATCATCATCATGAACAAATTCGTTTTAGGCCATGTGGCCTGTACGGTAAACCTAGTGAAGATGGTCTTGATCTTTCCACCGATGTTTTGGTCTTCCTTGGTCCCTATGTCCAGTTGGGGTATATTGGAATGCCAATCTTGGAAGTCTATTTCTTGCCATTCTTCTCAGATGATTTTTCCATTCTTGTTGGTATCTTTGGATATCTTCATTTAAACTTGCTACTCCAAGTTTTTCTCTGATAGTAGTGTTCCTTTGGTGATCCAGTCTATTAACTCCTAACAATGATCGTAAGAAGCGCATTTGGCTTACTTGAAGTTTATGAGAGTTTCGATAAGAGGTAGTGATGTGCACTCTATAACCTCTCCTACCTAATTCTCAACCTCACCTGCACGTGGTACACCCTGCTTTTAACTAACGAGGTAATGGGGACCGAGTCAGCGGTGTAACCGTTCCATCGAATATGGAGGAAATTCCATATTTTGAACGCCTGACTAGAGGCTATAAGGTAGCAGCCCTACCACTAGTCTTGCTCTGCGGATGGTTGGTAACCAACCCAGGGGACTTCCTACTACTCGAAGAAACTTAAGCAAAGACTGGAATGATCACACTGATGACGACAAAGCCAAGAAATAGGTTAATGATTAAGGATCTCAAAGTTGCAACATGATTATACATTATATTTCCAATTTTAACATAAGCGGAGTTATCTTTATAGATTTGTTTAATAATTTCTATTAGGTTTCTATCAATATTGTATTTCGCCAATACTTCCCATAATTTGTTCCTCGGAATTGATTATGACGTACTAAGAAAATATTACCTATTACGTACACGTATTCACGTAAAAGACGCGGCCGTCTTCACGACTCAGCCACACTCCGATTTTATTTTAACATCTGGAACGAAGTTTACTTGGGCTCGTGAGAATAAAATCAAGACTACGATGAGAAAACATTATACGCCATTTATTGTCTTTTTTTCTTGCAAATGATAGAGATTTTAAGATCTGAAAGGTATCGTTATTCAATGTTTAATAAGATGTTATACAATTATTTAAAATCTAAGTTATTACATACGAGGATCCATCTATTCTAGAAACCGTCACAAATTATGTATTTCTTCTGGAAATATAATAAATTGACCAACTTCAATTAGGCTAAAGGAATGGGCACACATCCACCAACACTTAGAATTCACAAAGATGTTCAACTATGCGATCCACACTAATCCAAAACCCACGCTAATAATGTCTAGGACGAAAGGTTAGGAGAACAATAAGTTCAGACACTTCTTCATATGTGAAATCTTTCAGTTTTCTTAAGTGACAGAGTTTGATAAACGTACATATCAAATTTAGTATTACGAGGTGAATCATAAATATGGCTATATGTTTGATCGTGTTGTGTGATGAAAACATTATCATTACAGGAAATATGAAATTACCATTGGAAAGGGAATTATTCAAATTACAACAATGGAATAAAACAAAACAGTGTAGAACTTACGTCATTAGTCAAAATGGCATTGAATATGCAACAGCAAATTACAAATGCTGCATGGGCAATAAGGTATGCTAATGATCATGAGGACGCAAGACGGGCAAGACGTGAGTTTACGTAGCATTGCAGCCGTTGACTGTGGGGAAGTGGAGAAAACGATTGCTGGAAACGGGAAGGATGCAGAAAATCAATCCTCCTGGAAGGACTCGCATTAACACGGATGCAGAAACAACGAAGAGAATTGTGGAGACGTTCGACGCTTGCCCACAAAAATCAACCCGCCAAGCTGCACGTGAGCAGTGATTTGTTTTGTTTTGTTCTATTGTTGTAATTTGAAGGTTTTCCCTTTCCAATGATAACATCATATTTCCTTTAATAATAATATTTTCGTCACAAAATGCGATCTAACGTATAGTCATATTTCTGAATCACTCTGTATACGCAGAATGGATGAAATCCAAGATCCATCCATAGCATCAACAAACAGCAGCAGCTTGATGATCTTGAAGAAGATTTTCGGGCTGTAGGCCGTGGTCGTGAGGCTTGTAGTTCCCCGACGTTTCGCCAGAGACTGCGTCTAGCATCCTCAAGGGTTGTCTCAAGACAAGACAACCCTTGAGGATGCTAGACGCAGTCTCTGGTGAAACGTCGGGGAACTACAAGCCTCACAAGAAGATTTTCGGGCTGTAGGCCGTGGTCGTGAGGCTTGTAGTTCCCCGACGTTTCGCCAGAGACTGCGTCTAGCATCCTCAAGGGTTGTCTCAAGACAAGACAACCCTTGAGGATGCTAGACGCAGTCTCTGGTGAAACGTCGGGGAACTACAAGCCTCACAAGAAGATTTTCGGGCTGTAGGCCGTGGTCGTGAGGCTTGTAGTTCCCCGACGTTTCGCCAGAGACTGCGTCTAGCATCCTCAAGGGTTGTCTCAAGACAAGACAACCCTTGAGGATGCTAGACGCAGTCTCTGGTGAAACGTCGGGGAACTACAAGCCTCACAAGAAGATTTTCGGGCTGTAGGCCGTGGTCGTGAGGCTTGTAGTTCCCCGACGTTTCGCCAGAGACTGCGTCTAGCATCCTCAAGGGTTGTCTCAAGACAAGACAACCCTTGAGGATGCTAGACGCAGTCTCTGGTGAAACGTCGGGAACTACAAGCCTCACAAGAAGATTTTCGGGCTGTAGGCCGTGGTCGTGAGGCTTGTAGTTCCCCGACGTTTCGCCAGAGACTGCGTCTAGCATCCTCAAGGGTTGTCTCAAGACAAGACAACCTTGAGGATGCTAGACGCAGTCTCTGGTGAAACGTCGGGGAACTACAAGCCTCACAAGAAGATTTTCGGGCTGTAGGCCGTGGTCGTGAGGCTTGTAGTTCCCCGACGTTTCGCCAGAGACTGCGTCTAGCATCCTCAAGGGTTGTCTCAAGACAAGACAACCCTTGAGGATGCTAGACGCAGTCTCTGGTGAAACGTCGGGGAACTACAAGCCTCACAAGAAGATTTTCGGGCTGTAGGCGTGGTCGTGAGGCTTGTAGTTCCCCGACGTTTCGCCAGAGACTGCGTCTAGCATCCTCAAGGGTTGTCTCAAGACAAGACCACCCTTGAGGATGCTAGACGCAGTCTTTGGTGAAACGTCGGGGAACTACCAAGCCTCACAAGAAGATTTTCGGGCTGTAGGCCGTGGTCGTGAGGCTTGTAGTTCCCCGACGTTTCGCCAGAGACTGCGTCTAGCATCCTCAAGGGTTGTCTCAAGACAAGACAACCCTTGAGGATGCTAGACGCAGTCTCTGGTGAAACGTCGGGGAACTACAAGCTTCACAAGAAGATTTTCGGGCTGTAGGCCGTGGTCGTGAGGCTTGTAGTTCCCCGACGTTTCGCCAGAGACTGCGTCTAGCATCCTCAAGGGTTGTCTCAAGACAAGACAACCCTTGAGGATGCTAGACGCAGTCTCTGGTGAAACGTCGGGGAACTACAAGCCTCACAAGAAGATTTTCGGGCTGTAGGCCGTGGTCGTGAGGCTTGTAGTTCCCCGACGTTTCGCCAGAGACTGCGTCTAGCATCCTCAAGGGTTGTCTCAAGACAAGACAACCCTTGAGGATGCTAGACGCAGTCTCTGGTGAAACGTCGGGGAACTACAAGCCTCACAAGAAGATTTTCGGGCTGTAGGCCGTGGTCGTGAGGCTTGTAGTTCCCCGACGTTTCGCCAGAGACTGCGTCTAGCATCCTCAAGGGTTGTCTCAAGACAAGACAACCCTTGAGGATGCTAGACGCAGTCTCTGGTGAAACGTCGGGGAACTACAAGCCTCACAAGAAGATTTTCGGGCTGTAGGCCGTGGTCGTGAGGCTTGTAGTTCCCCGACGTTTCGCCAGAGACTGCGTCTAGCACCTCAAGGGTTGTCTCAAGACAAGACAACCCTTGAGGAAGCTAGACGCAGTCTCTGGTGAAACGTCGGGGAACTACAAGCCTCACAAGAAGATTTTCGGGCTGTAGGCCGTGGTCGTGAGGCTTGTAGTTCCCCGACGTTTCGCCAAAGACTGCGTCTAGCATCCTCAAGGGTTGTCTCAAGACAAGACCACCCTTGAGGATGCTAGACGCAGTCTCTGGTGAAACGTCGGGGAACTACAAGCCTCACAAGAAGATTTTCGGGCTGTAGGCCGTGGTCGTGAGGCTTGTAGTTCCCCGACGTTTCGCCAGAGACTGCGTCTAGCATCCTCAAGGGTTGTCTCAAGACAAGACAACCCTTGAGGATGCTAGACGCAGTCTCTGGTGAAACGTCGGAGAACTACAAGCCTCACAAGAAGATTTTCGGGCTGTAGGCCGTGGTTGTGAGGCTTGTAGTTCCCCGACGTTTCGCCAGAGACTGCGTCTAGCATCCTCAAGGGTTGTCTCAAGACAAGACCACCCTTGAGGATGCTAGACGCAGTCTCTGGTGAAACGTCGGGGAACTACAAGCCTCACAAGAAGATTTTCGGGCTGTAGGCCGTGGTCGTGAGGCTTGTAGTTCCCCGACGTTTCGCCAGAGACTGCGTCTAGCATCCTCAAGGGTTGTCTCAAGACAAGACCACCCTTGAGGATGCTAGACGCAGTCTCTGGTGAAACGTCGGGGAACTACAAGCCTCACAAGAAGATTTTCGGGCTGTAGGCCGTGGTCGTGAGGCTTGTAGTTCCCCGACGTTTCGCCAGAGACTGCGTCTAGCATCCTCAAGGGTTGTCTCAAGACAAGACCACCCTTGAGGATGCTAGACGCAGTCTCTGGTGAAACGTCGGGGAACTACAAGCCTCACAAGAAGATTTTCGGGCTGTAGGCCGTGATCTTGTCTTGAGACAACCCTTGAGGATGCTAGACGCAGTCTCTGGCGAAACGTCGGGGAACTACAAGCCTCAAGACCACGGCCTACAGCCCGAAAATCTTCTTCAAGATCATCATAGCAACTCCGGCCGTGAAAGTCTACGTGAGTACAACAGCAGCTTGGTTAATAATCCTTAAGATGGCAAATAATGATATGTTGACGTATCATATTTTGCATTCTATTCAAAATTACAAAAGTTATAAATCTGATTATCGCACTTAATTTAAAATAAGTCAACAAAATAATATCCAGCATACTCGTGAAATTATTTAAATAGTTCATTGGTAATTACTGGAGATGGAACATTAATTGCAAGTGTATATAAAATCCATAGCCTCTCGAAATGTCGAAAGAAAATTTTACCATTTGGATTAATTATATACGATTATAGAGGAAACCGTCAATAAAATAAATAATAGTTTAAAAAAACTAAAACAGCACGCTTTATTAGAAAACCGAACTCAAAAATGAAAAATAACTTTAATTTCCAACACGCTTGGGTCAACAAAAAATCATCTCCAACACATATAGAATAAAACTAGAATTATCAACGAAAAGAAAATAATTTTACCATCAAAAGCGTGGGGTGCTCTATATCAATTAATATATTTGATAATAAACAGATATTGGTAAAAGTAAAGTCTCTAAGAAGAACATGTAAAAATAATAAAAAGCACCCCACGCTTTTATTGGTAAAATTATTTTCTTTTCGTTGATAATTCTAGTTTTATTCTATATGTGTTGGAGATGATTTTTTTGTTGACCACTTTAAATTTATCCCAAGCGTGTTGGAAATTAAAATTATTTTTCATTTTTGAGTTCGGTTTTCTAATAAAGCGTGCTGTTTTAGTTTTTTAAAACCATTATTTATTTTTTAGTTTTAATATTTTACAGAATAAGACAAGAATGTAAATATATTTAAATTCCATACTATTGTTGTATGAGCTAAAAGTATTACTTCTTCTAAAAAGAATCCTCCCCAGCCAGCTTCGAACCAGCGACCTATGGATTACTGAAATTATATACTACTAGTTCACCGCTCTACCAATTGAGCTCTTACAACGATTGGTTAAAAAGCCGACAAGTCCGTAACCTATTATACCAGTTTCAATTTTTTTTTTTATTTTCTGATGATTCTGGCCAGGAATTTAGAAATAAAATATGTTATTATTGTAGTGCCACGGCTCCTTTACAAGTATACAAAGTTCCAAGTCGATCCAATGTTTCTAAGTGGGTGAAAATCGTGTTCAAAGATTCCGTTACATAAATACAAAGACACTTTGATTTTATGATGATTCTGGCCAGGATTTTAGAAAATAAATATTAAGTTATTATATTGTCACGGGTTCTTTACAAGTATACAAAGTTTCAAGTCTATCCTATGTTTCTAAGTGGGTGAAAATCGTGTTCAAAGATTCCGTTACATAAATACAAATACACTTTTTTTTATTTTCTGATGATTCTGGCCAGGAGTTTAGAAAATAAATATGAAATTATTGTTTTGTCACGGGTCCTTTATAAGTATAAAACATTTCAAGTCGATCCAAATATTTTAAGTGGGTGAAAAACGCGTTGAAAAATTCAGTTACATAGATAGATACAGGTCAAGCTAATATAAAGCGTGTAAAAATAAGAACTTTGAGGAGAGAAATTTTATTAAACCGTTTATTGACATGTGTCCAAAACAGGGAAGTTGCTACAGTATATGTGAAAATGTAGTCGGAAAATTTAGCTCCCCAGTCATTTCAATATTAACAAGTATAAGATAATTGATAAATACAAAGAATTTGAGAAAACAAATGAAAGGCGTGTATAATCTATGGTGTTTTACAAATAAGTATTTAAAGAGACCGGCTATAAATTTAAGCTCTAAATGTCTAAATATCCAAATTCTGTGATGTTTAAATGTATATAAAGGAAAATGTTTTCGAAGAAAAAGGTGAAAAAGATTTTGAAGATCACAATAAGATGGCTGATACTAAATATCAGAGAAAGGATGAAAATAAGAAAGGAACTAGGGAAGATGATTCGAAAAGAGTAGTTTTCTTGGACTTGCAGAACGTTTTGAATATTCTATCATTGTCAGAAAATTTAGGGTTGTACGAGATACGTTTCTGCAATACAACTTGAAAGAGTTTCACAATGAATAGTTTCTGTGGCATGAACCTTGAGAGCAAGAGGGTCTGATCAGGTAGCAAATAAAATCATAGAGACTATTTAACTAATGCCCCAAATAGGAGTTAATGACCAATCACGTTTCAATGAAATTAGTTTTACAGCCAATGACAATCGTGTTTCACCTCTTTACCAAATTCTATTAACCACCTCTTGCTTTTGTGATAAAGAAAAGCTCCTCTTTTTTTAATATTCTGAACAGGTCAACGCATTATTTGTCAGTGACTGATTCCCCAACAAAGCCGCCAGGTTTGAATATACAAATGGCAGACAAAGGAATTGGCTGCGTTTCAAATGAAGAAATAGACGAAATAATCCTGCTAAGCCTCAAAACACTCAAAGTAGTAGGAAATATATTTGGAACTAGTTTAAAAGATTTTGGCAACAATGAAATTATGTATTAACATAATTGTGTTTTTAAATAATGATTTTAATAAATTGTTTACTAAAAATAAATTAATAACCTATAAGTTTGGTTATAATACACAGTTTGATGTTTTTAATTTTTTCTCAGCTAGGGTGTATTCTTACAACATTGCGATCCTACTCCAAGCTGTCCATGCCAGTTGGCAATAAATAATAATATAAGATCAAGTTGCACTGGATAAAAAAATAAACATAACCATACAATTCTGATTTGTTTTCAAGCATCGCCGTTTACATTAAAATATAAATAATATATATATATATATATATATATATATATATATATAGATATATATAAATTCACTCGTCACATTACTTTTAAAACTTAAGAGACTTCCAGACAATATTAGCAATTTAATTGCCTGAAACCTGTGGCGGCCAAACCGTAATGAAAATATGTCAACCATGTTGTCATTAGTTTCTCTCATAGCTCTTATTTATAAATTATTCACCAGCAGTTTTTGTTACCCAGGCCACATTCACCTTGAGTGTGACAGTAACGATTCCTGGATTGAGAAATCTAAGAAATGAACTTCCATTGTATTATAGTACCAAGAAACTGGTTTCACTTTCTGAAAACTCTAAGAGGAAAAATCCATTTGACATTATTAAAATTAATCAAGATAAATTAATAATAATAATTATCATAATAATAAAATAAAATTTAGAACAATTGAACAGTTTTAAATGTCTAGGTTTCAATTTATCACATGTTAAAATTGAAGATATTAATGACAAAATAAATAAATTTAATCTAATGTGTGGCACTATTAAATGAACCCTTAAAACCACAAGAAAAGAAACAAAAATAAAATTTTATAATAAAGTAATGTCTGTTCCTGTATTGATGTATGGGTCAGAATGTTGGAGGATCACTAAAAGAGAAGAACAAAGATTGGAAGCAGCTGAGATGAGATTTTTAAGAAATATAACAGGATATACTCTGCTGGATAAGAAAAGAAATGAAAATATAAGAAAGGAACTAAATATTTTCAAACTTACAGACCGAATAATTAAATATAGGAACGACTGGAAAGAACATATTGATAGAATGCTAGAAGGAAGATTAAAAAAATTATTGCTAAATTATAAACCGCACGGAAGGAGAAATGTTGGACGCCCACACAGAAGATGAACTGAACAATTTTAACAAATCTAGCTTTCATGAAACCGGAACGAGCTAACAGGCTCAATCCCTGGTTGATGATGAAGATGATGATAAAATAATAATAACAAAATTAATAACATTATTTTAACTGGCAGAGTTAAGGCCTTGTCTAACAAATGTATGCTGTGATCAGTTGGCCTCAGCAATCAGCTGATACAAATGATACTGATGGCAACAAAAATCAGTGGTTAAAAATCGAGTGAATGAGATACGAAGAAAAGTTTGGTTTAATAAAATTGAAATACTTTAGATGATAGTGAAAAATTAAAGGCAATAGATCCCAGACGAAGGGTGAAAGACCGACTTCCACAATATTTCCCCTTTTTTTATGATTCTACTCTTTCCATAAATCCACTGAACAAAATGAACTTACTGAATAGCCAATGCATTATTCACGAGGATTGTCATGTCTACAGATCATTCTAAACTGCACTTATTGCTGCTGAACTTGATAGTGAAACATCAGAAGATAGTAACCAGTGAACAAATTAAATTTATTAATATCTGAACATCTGGGTCCATGCCTCCACCCCTTGGGATACCTCGGTCAAAGACCATACTCCCAAGTCCCAGTCAGTATCTTTTCCTCCCTATCTGTTCGCGTCCACATTCAAGGTTCTTGGCTTAAAACCAACACCTCAGAGAGAAGGTTTTGGAGTCGCAACTTCAGGGAAATTGCTGAGCTACATAGTACGTCAGGTCGTTCATTCCTGACGACCCCACAGTTGGTCCACGTGCTCCTCGAGCCTAGCCGGAGGACTGTTGTCGCAGATCCACCGACCGTTCCCCTGTTCTACCTCCTGCAGCCGTTGTGAGACAGGCTAGGGCTTGAATCCTCAAACGCCCAGCAGTGTGAGACTTTAGTACATCCAGGTGCTCATCTCCTGGCGATCCCACAGTTTGTCCACGAGCCCGTAGGCTTAGCCGAGAACCAGCACAGTTGCTCCCCTCTGCACTGGTCCGAGCCGTTCCCTGGTGTGCCCCCAGGGACGTGCCCTGTTGCAGTTGTGGTCCAGCACGGAGCTCGTAAGCTCCATCAGGTGAGCAGTAGTACGACAAGGCGCTCAACTCCTGCCGACCCCACTAATGGTTCACGAGTCCCTTGGCCTTAGCCGGGAGGAATGTCTAGCAGATCCACCGACCGTTCCCCCAGTGCACCAACTGGGGACGTGTTTTGTTGCTGAAGTGGGTCCAGCCTGAGCATTAGTACGTCACGTCGCTCAATTCCTGACGACCTCACAGATTGTCCTTGGGTCACTTGGTCTCGGAGTCGGCGCTAATCCCGCAACCCAAAAGACCGCGCTTCCTCCTTCTCCGAGTTTACTGACCTGGTGGTAATTCCCAGCATTACGCCCGGTATTGTCCCAACCAGCCCGTTCGCAAGACTGGGCCTGTCGTGCAGCTGCTGTGAGTCCAGCCCACTGAGCAAAGTAGGCATCCAGGGTGCTCATCGCCCATGGTGCCCCCTCAGAGGTCCTCGGGTTCATTGAACCAAGAGAAAAGAGCTTCTGATCTCCAGTCCCCCACCGCTTCGTCACGGTGGTCGCCGTTCCTGCTGTGGGTCCAGGATATGTGAGCTTTGACAACAGGTCGCTCATCTTCCCCCTGTTGACCCCACATATGGTCCGCGAGTCCATGACTTGGAAGGGAGGACTAACTAGCAGATCCACCGACCTTTTCCACACTACGCCACCGAGGGGACGCGATTGGCTGCTGAAGTGGGCACAGCACGAGCTATGTAGCCTTAGGCAGTTCATTTAACAGATTCTTTACAACATGTGATGCGATTTTTTTTTCTAAATTCCAATCAGACACCATGCGCATGCGCCAACAAACGCGAAGCGGTTTACACTATGTAATCACAGGATACAGCCAACATTTACACGATATTTAACGAACTTAAAAGCTAACCTAACGCAATTTAAGCACTCTAACCTGTGAAAGAATGCAACGCTCGAAAATATATGTTCTGAAATTTTGAAATATACGTGTACAGTTAATTAGGAAATACTCTATGTTGGTTGCACTGGATATTCCTTAAAATCAATATGGCTACCACGTCTTCATAATACGTATGTAGTAAAAAGTATCATAGAAAAATATTGAAATAACCGTTAAAAAATGTAAAAGTTATTGTAAATGGTGGGAAATAATTTGAAAAATGTAACCCTAAGAATAAAATTTGACAGGTGTTTATGAAGGAATTTAAAAAATCGCGTCCATGTTGTAAAGAACAGTCCTATTTTTCTTTATAATTAGACATTTTAATTAATTTAATGTCTTCTCAATAGTATTTTTTTTTATTGAGGGATATTGGGGTTGGTTCCGAGAGCCTCGTGGTCCAAGGATGGACCAAGTTTAAACATAATATTTCGGAAGAGTTTCATACAATATCTTGTGGCGCACTACACCGTACACATGTATGTATATATATATATATATATATATATATATATATGTGTTATATTGCAGATTTTCGCGGTTATAAGTATGAATATGAAAATTTTCTTGGGTTTTCCGCGTCTTGGATTCAAGTTCGACCTCTGGCCATTGATTCCGACGTTTCGACATGATTCCACATGCCATTATCAAGGAATGATAAGTTCGAGTCACAGGTTTACGTCTTATATAATAAAATACATAGAGTTTTCGCTGTGGTCCGTTTCTGAAGACGTACACCCATCCATTCTGTTGCAACATATGAAACATAAGGGTCACAAGATCGACCTCACAGGATCTAGAACGTTAGCCAAAATAGATCATGAAAAATTAAGAATCTACAGAAAAGCAATAGAGATTGAGAAATAGCCACATTCCATGAACACCCGAGATGATGCCCAAAGACTACCATCTAGATGGAAAACTGCTCTCACTATCATGAAAAATTAAGAATCTACAGAAAAGCAATAGAGATTGAGAAATAGCCACATTCCATGAACACCCGAGATGATGCCCAAAGACTACCATCTAGATGGAAAACTGCTCTCACTGCCCACCATGTCATCCACAGAACAACGAAGAAGATATGAAGAAAACCACGGTTGGGCAACATGGAGTGTGGTCGATGCTTGTATGCGTGTACGGCTTCCGAAACGGACCACATTGAAAACTGAAGATGTTTAACTATATAAGAACTAAACCTTGGATGGGTGTACGTCTTCGGAAACGGACCACAGCGAAAACTCTATGTATTTTATTATATAAGACCTAAACCTGTGACTCGAACTTATCATTCCTTGATAATGGCATGTGGGATCATGCCGAAACGTCGGAATCAGTGGCCAAAGGCCTAACATGAGTCCAAGACGCGGAAAATCCAAGAAAACTTTCATATATATATATGGCATGATAAAAATAAATGCCTGGACGGGATTCGAACCCGGAACTCAGGGTCTGTACCCCACCGTGTTATCCATTAAACCACCAGGCGAATTCAATTCAAACACTTATTTTTCTTATATATATATATTAGATTCTTAACCGTTCAGACAGAAGGAAAATAGAAACTGCAGAAATGAAGTTCCTACGTTCAGTAGCGGGTGTGACAATTTTGGACAAGAAAAGAAGTGAGGATATTAGGAAGGACTTACATATTTTTAATTTAACAAATAGAATTGACAACATGAGAAACAACTGGTATGAACATGTCAAGAGAATGCCTACAGATATAATCCCTCAGCTGTTACTAAAGTACAAACCTATAGGGCATAGAAATGTTGGACGCCCATTTACTAGATGGGAGGATTCATTAAATCCCACTTGATGTGAAAAAAGGTCAAAAAGCAGAAGAAGAAGAAGATATATATATATATATAATATTTCATATGAGTTATTTCTATGACTAATATTCATGTTTTGTCCATAATGTGCATAATCTCTCAATATTGTGCAGGTCAGTTATTACCAATGCACACCTTATTTGGTTCACACTTCATTTGGTTCTACGAGGAGGCCTACATTTTAAATATCTTTCCTGAAAACTTTTAAATGTCAAATAGAACCCTATGGGACTAACGACACGATTTTTTTTAAAAACCGTTTAAAAATGCAATTATCAATAAATAAAGAGCCCTAGGGCTGATATATATATATATATATATATATATATATATATATACGAGGGCGGATCGGAAAGTAACGCACAATAATTTTTTTTTTAAAAGTTTAATAGTAAAAAAAGGAAAAAAATCACAAATGAACTTACATCTTTTACCTACTTTTCGACATAGTCACGAACTTTCTCAACACATTTTTCCCATCGTGTTACCAGTTTCAATATGCCCTGTTCGTAGAAGTCCGTTTGGTTGGAGTGTAGCCATCTGCGCACTGCTGATTTCACTTCCACATCTGTCTCAAAGCGTTTGCCGGCCAGGAATTTCTTCATGGGACCAAACAGATGAAAGTCCGATGGTGCAAGATCCGGACTGTATGGTGGATGCTGGAGCACCTCCCAACCAAATTCGGCGATTTTCTGACGAACGACAGCAGCAACATGAGGGCGAGCATTGTCATGAAGAAGTTTAACGTTAATGTTGTGACGTTTGTCACGAATGGCACGACGCAACTTCACCAAAGTTTTAATGTAGGCCGCAGCATTCACAGCGGTCCCGTGTTCAGCAAAGTCCACCAATAAAACACCATGCATATCCCAGAACACTGTCACAAGCACTTTCCTGGCAGATTGAGTCACTTTGAATTTTTTCTTTACTGGGGAACCAGCATGTTTCCACTCCATTGATGCCTGCTTAGTTTCGGGCGTGTAGTGGCACGCCCACGACTCATCACCTGTGACGATTCCTTCCAGAAAGTCATGTCCTTGTGCGGTGTACCGCGTTAAGTGGTCCAAGCTTGCCATCATTCACTGGCCCTTGTGGTCGTCTGTCAGGTTCTTAGGCACTCAGCGAGTACTAACTTTACGGAATTTCAAATTTTCATGAACAATATCGTACACCGCACCATAGGAAATGTTGAACTTCTACGATAAGGCTCGCAGTTGCACACGCCGGTCGTTCAGAATTGCCGCCTCAATGCCTCTGACATTCTGCGGGATTGCTGCTGTTGTCGGCCGGCCGGAGCGTGGCGTATCACTAAAGTTCACGCGTCCCTCTTGGAAGAATGTGCACCACCTGGAGACATTGCTACGGTCCATACCATCATCCCCATACACGCCACGCATGTCCCTGTGAATTTCACTGGGTTTATGCCCTTTGGCCCACAAAAATCGAACAACACTTCTCTGTTCCTCACAGGTGGACGACTGTAGCATGCGCGCCATCTTTGTTGCATAGTTCAAGCTTCTCTCGCAAGAGGTGCACCTGAGATAAAAATACCATCTGTAGTGAAAACTTCAAACTATATCTCTGTGAAATGTCAACATTCTAGCTGCATTACCAAGGCAGAAGAAAATTATTGTGCGTTACTTTCCGATCCGCCCTCGTATATATATATATATATATATATATATATATATGAATAAGAAAGTTTTCTTGGGTTTTCCGCGTCTTGGATTCAAGTTCGGCCCCTGGCCACTGACTCCGACGTTTCGGCATGATTCCACATACCATTATCAAGGAGTGATAAGTTCGAGTCACAGGTTTATATATATATATATATATATATATATATATATACTTTTTTGGCGCACAAATGTTTATTGGTGTTTATTACATATATTGCATGCAATGAGATATTGAACAATATTATTCTGGACTAGTACACCACAAAACACACATATATATATATATAATATATATATATATATATATATATATAGTTCTTTAAATTTCAAGCATGTTTCAAAATAGTATTTCTATAAACAATGTGTGCCTTCTAAAAAATTGATAAAGGGAATTTATTTCTGTAAAACAATAAGTTTGTGAAATTCTGCCATTTTCTGAATAGGACATTTTAGTATATTAAAATCAAAGGCAAAAAGTAATACATAGTAAATTTTAAAATGTAAAACTTTCATTTGAAAATGTATAAAATGTTAATTAAAATGCCATATCTCGCGTAAAATTTGTTTTAAATAAAGCTTTCTTAGTTCTTAATACCAACTGCAAGTATTTTTTTTAATTAACGTTAGTAGTTTCAAATTCCTCTCCGGTAAAAAGTAAAAAAGTATTTATCACACTGTCATTGTATTCTAGAAATACGAGTAGCATTTGATATTTGAAACAACAACATTCGTTTAAGAAATCTGACATTAAAGTTTAGGGATTGTTCCCATCTTAACTAATGTACGCGAATTCTTTTAATATTTTCTGGTATCATGCGATAGTTGCCAATCCAGTTGGCCTTGGTTCTTTTCAGCTGTCATACCAAGTGGATAATAAATAAATAATAGTTTTAAAAAACTAAAACAACACGCTTTATTAGAAAACCGAACTAAAAAAATGAAAAAATAATTTTAATTTCCAACACGCTGGGATAAAATTAAAGTGGTCAACAAAAACATCATCTCCAACACATATAGAATAAAACTAGAGTTATCAACAAAAAGAAAATAATTTTACCATCAAAAGCGTTGGGTGCTTTTTTATGATTTTTACATTTTCTTCTTAGAGATTTTACTTTTACCAATATCTGTTTATTATAAAAAATATTGATATAGAGCACCCCACGCTTTTGATGGTAAAATTATTTTCTTTTTGTTGATAACTCTTGTTTTATTCTAAATGTGTTGGAGATTATTTTTTTGTTGACCACATTAATTTTATCCCAAGCGTGTTGGAAATTAAAATTGTTTTTCATTTTTTCGTTCGGTTTTCTAATAAAGCGTGTTATTTTAGTTTTTTAAAACTATTATTTATTTTTATTTTTTAGTTTGATCTTCTAATAAAGCGTGTTGTTTTAGTTTCTTAAACTATTATTTTTTCAAACTATTATTTATTTTTTAGTATTAATATTCTACAGAATAAGATAAAAATGAAAACATTTTAAAATTCGATACTATTGTAGTATGAGCTTAAAGTAATACTCTACTAACAAATCCTCCCAGCCGGATTTGAACCAGCGACCTATGGATTACTGAAATTATATACCACTACAGTCCACCGCTCTACCAACTGAGCTCTTACAACGTTAGAATAAGAAGTTGATAAGTCCGGAACCTATTATACTGGTTTTTATTATTTTGATTTTCTGCTGATTCTGGCCATGATTTTAGAAAAAAATATGAAATTAGTGTATTGTCATTGGTCCTTTACAACTATACAACGTTTCAAGTCGATCCAATGATTTTAAGTGGGTGAAAATCGCTTTGAAAGATTCCGATACATATATAGATACAGGTCAAGCTAATATAAAGCGTGTAAAAAACTTTAATCTGTAGATAAACGTTTATGTAATGAACTATTTTTTTATGTTTTACAGCTGGTGAACTCTGTGTAATGGCCCAGGTTTTTGGGACTTTTCGTTCTGGGTGGAAATTATACATGAGGCGTTTGATAAAGGAAAAAAGAAAATATACCTTACAACAAATGTGAGAGATCCTGATGTACTTGGTCACAAATTTTCAAGAACTACAAATTAATTATCAAAAAACACGTAAATCTACAGTATTTCAAGTCTCAAATAATTGAGGAATTCGATAAAATTTTGTAAATAGTATGGTTATGTGAGCAATTGTTTAGATTATTTAGGTATACTAAATGATTTGTAATTGTACACTATTTGTAGGCTTTCTTTTTCATTAAAGTTGTACTTTTTATTTTCTTACTAACATCTATTATTATAGAAACCAATTTTTCATTGACATAATGCAATGCGTTCGTAGCTCGGGCGAACCGATCCGTAGCGTCCTTGGACTGGGTGAATATTGACGCGCCTTCCGCCAGAGTTACACGTATACACGACCGATAAGTCATTGGTATGGAGCACTACCTACAAATTACTACTTTTATCTTCACGGTCACATTTTTACTCCAAAAATCCCCATATTATTCATGAAGCTCCTCATCATGCTGCAAAAGTTGGGGTTTGGTGCGCAGTGAGTACGCATAGAATTATCGGTATAGGCCCCTAATAGTTTTCGACACAATAGTTGATTCACACGTAATTTCGATAACTTTATATTTTTCCGCAACTAACAAGAAATGAACCAGCCGAGCTACAAACGCATGGGTATTTTTATTTATGGGAAACGTTAATGAATAAATATTACGCATCAAATCCGCACACGTTACAAGGATTGAAGGGCAACAAATACATGAACTTTTGCGTGTAAACTAGAATTGTTTTTGGAGATATAGGGAATATGTTCGCCTTCAAGGTCATCACTAGGGCTAGGATTTTTATGTACTAAAATGTAAGTTTGCAACATAGCATAATGAGATGTTAGACTCCTGACAGTATTTTGTTTTGGTTCCACATACAAATAGTTGAATGGTACAATAAGAAGTAAGGCTTTCGACCGTCTTTTATCTTGTTTCACACAAACAGTTGAATAATATATACTATCTGCATTGGTAATCTTATCTTTTATTACATAAAAACCCTAGCCCTAGTTATACCTAGGGCTTGCAATGCAGATAGGCCTAGTCTATATTATTCAAAACCAAAACAAAAGACAGTCAGAAGTCTAACTTCTCATTCTACTATTCAACTGTTTGTGTGTGAAACCAAAACAAAAGACGATCAGAAGTCTAACTTCTCATTATACTATGTTGCAATCTTAACTTTTAGTACATAAAAATCCTAGCCCTAGTGTGACTCATCACTTTCAACATCTGTTGTGATGCAGGTAAGCCTAATGTAAGTTAGTAAAGTAGTAATTTGTAATTTTAGCACAGTAAGTAGTGCTCCGTACCAATGACTTGTCGGCCGAAGGCGCGCCAATACTCACCCAGTTCAAGGCCGCCGCGGAACGGTCTGATCGATCTACAAACGCATTGTATTAGGTTATCTCATAAGCAGAGTGCGGGGAAATAGTACCGAGATGTGAAGTTACGATCAAACGAACTTATTTGTTTACAAAGTCAAGACAGACGGAAAGCTAGTAATACCTATTACTTTGTGTATATGGTATTGTCTGCTTACTCGGACAACAAACATATAGGCCTACCGCATAATCACAATTGTATTAATTCACCTGTTGTTCAGCATTGAAATGAATAGTTACGTTGTCTATGTTAACTTAAATAATATGGCCATGAAGTAATTGTCATACTCTGTTTAAGTCACACAGTACTTATAAGTAGGCCTATGTAAACATACTATTTCCCCGCACTCTGCTCACATTTTTTTTTTTTTTTTTTTTTTAGTTTGGTGTTTTATAAGTAGGGCCAGGATTTTTACATAATAAAAGGTAAGATTGCAACATATTAGTATAATAAGAAGTTAGACTTATGGATGTCTTTTGTTTTGATTTCACACACAAACAGTTGAATAGTACAATGAGAAGTAAGACTTTTGACTATCTTTTATCTTGTTACACACACACAAACAGATGAATAATTTATACTACCTGCATTGCAATCATATCTTTTATTACATAAAAATCCTAGCCCTATTTATAAGAGTACCTAATACCTAGCGTGCGCTGCTAAGCCAGAATAAATTGTGTTTTTATGTTTAGCTAAATAAGTAAAAAGAAAAATTATTATAAATTTATATCGTAATTATTTTCAGATACCCCTTGCTGATTACCCGGCGGTACCCGGGAATCTACTTATCCCAATCATCTTATCAATGATCTAAAAGGCAAAAATGGTTATTGTGAATTATCTGTAAAAGATATATATATGTATAGAAAATGTTGTAGAAACTTTTGAGATATTCAATTTTGTGTGTTTGTGATGGTTTAGGCAGCGTAAGCCTTTTAACTGTCCAAAAAGCTACTTTTTTAGTGCACCAATACCTTTTTGTTAAGCTTCAGGCCTACAGTATGTAGGTATATGCTATGTACGTTAATTGTCTCAGAACAAATCTCTAAATGATGGTGAAAACCGCATTAAAATCGGTCAAGTAGTTTTTGAGTCCATAAAGGACAAACAGACAGATTTGATAAGGAACCCATATCCGAAAACGTACCAT
Organism: Diploptera punctata; assembly: GCA_030220185.1. Lineage (NCBI taxonomy): Eukaryota > Metazoa > Arthropoda > Insecta > Blattodea > Blaberidae > Diploptera > Diploptera punctata. The sequence continues at coordinate 355,359 of JASPKZ010001983.1, forward strand.
TTCGATGTATAATAAGTTTGAAGATCGAAACACAATGTGCTGATATCGTGTGTCTTGTGTTTCAGAATAAGTAATACAGATATCTAGGGGTTGTACTACACCTATCGAGTCAGAGGAAGATCTTGCACGAATTCAGGCGGCAGCAGACATTTTTGAGCACACACCAATTCTTGTGGGGCGTGTGTATGTAAATATGCGTCGCAGGTACACTTTGTGCAACGAACAACAGGGTCGCCACTTGGAATCACACTTATTTAATTGTAATATTTTTATTGTGTTTTCTTTATGTAATTGTAATGTTATTGCTGGTTTTGTTTATTTTTCTTTACACTAGTACCAATTATTACTTTATTGTAACGGACTGTCAACAGCACGTACGGCTTACTGCCCGTGCGACCCATATTTGTAAATAATATTGTAAATATCTTACTTTTTTGTCTAATAAAGTCCTACTACTACTACTATAGTACAACCCCTAGAAGCCTGTAATGCTTATTCTGAAACGCACAACACAGATATCAGCCCATTGTGTTTCTATCTTCAAACTTATTTTTACATCAAAATGGTACATTTCCGGATATGGGTCCTTTATCAAAACTTTATCTACCAAGCCCCCTCTACAACCTTAGAAGTATGTAATATATGGGTTCTTTATCAAAACGTTATCTACTAAGTCTCCTCTACAACTCCTACTAGTCTGTAATACTTATTCTTCAGCAACCTGTATAAAGATAGACCTAATTGATTTTCTTTGATTCACCAATACTGCTTACAGTGTGCTATGACTAGTGTCAACATTTGTCAGTCATCATTTGTCAGTATACAATCATAAAATGAATGTAACAGATTTTGACATTAGAATCCTGCTAAAGATGTACTGGAATCGAGATTATAAAGCTGTTGCGCAGCTCGAAAAATATGTTAAATCAAGGAGGAGGAGTCGTTAGAGCGTATAATATAACGATTTTTCTAGATTATCAATATTGAGAAAAAGTCACTAAAAATATACTAGCCTATGTCCTGAAAGACGTAGGGAATAGGATATTGAGAATACACGCAGATTTTTGGAAGAAAACCGAAAGAATACCGGTACTCATAGGCTGTAAAATACTTAGCGCGTGAAAAAAATACCAAATATCGTCAGGTATACTCATGTAAGCCAATAAGTTAGAGATCTGTGGCACCAGAAGAGCTGGACGCAGATCGGATATCTGCGGTCGGTAATTCCATTAATGATATATTTACCAGTAGAATTGTCAACATGTGACAAAAAAAATGGTAGTCTATATCTTGCTAACTTGATACCACGAAAATCCCATCAGCCTGCCAAAGCCATTGTAAAACTAAATCGGTTCAGCATGAAGAAGATGCTAATGTGTATTGTCAACAATTAGAACGAATTCATGATGTTTTGAGAAACAGCTACCCATTATTAGTTAACCGAAATCGAGTTATCTTGCAGGACAATGCGAGACCTCAACCGCTCGAACCACCATGAAATAATTCTAGAAAAAGGAGGGATGGAATTGCTACTACATCAACATGTAACCCCGATCTTCCTCCTACTCATCACTACCTATTTAGATTTATAGCTTATTTATTACATGGAAGAAATTAAAAAAAAAAAAAAAACTTAAGTCGTGGAAATGAGTCTTAGTGAATTCTTCGCGTAAAAAACAGGTTTGATACCGTCATGAGATAAGAAACCTGGTTGAAAGGAAGCTCCAGAACATAGAATCTAATGACGTCTATTTTATTTTTTATTTATTTATTTATTTATTTTACCTGGTGGAGTTAAGACCGTAAGGTCTTCTTTTCCACTTCACCAGGGTTAAATTATACATACAATAAGAATTATGATAAATGATACACAATATAAAGTTGACAAGGGAAATAAAAAAAATAATTATAATAACAAAAATAATAACCTAAACAGAGTGTCCCAAATTGATGCATACACTCTTTGAAACGTTATTTCTTAGCAACGAAATGAAACAGAAATACAATTTTTGTTGTGTTTTTTCCACAGGGCACTGGAAAAGCATAGCAACACGTTCATCGATCTTCATGTCTTTATAAACAACAATGGCGGCGAGATTATCATTCGAAGAACATAAGTGGATACTGAAGTGTTATTGGAAAGTGGAGAATGTTGTTGAAGTGCAACGACGTTGGATGGTTAAATTTGGGACACCACCAACAAGGGTAACAATAACAAGAATCCGAGACAAGCTTGAAGACGACGGAACGGTGCAAGATGTGTTCAAAAGTCGGTGCGGAAGAAAGAGACGTTCGACTGATAACGAGAGAACTGTTGCATCGTCTTCAAACTTGTCTCGGATTCTTGTTATTGTTACCCTTGTTGGTGGTGTCCCAAATTCAAACATCCAACGTCGTTGCACTTCAACAACATTCTCCACTTTCCAATAACACTTCAGTATCCACTTACGTTCATCGAATGATAATCTCGCCGCCATTGTTGTTTATAAAGACGTGAAGATCGATGAACGTGTTACTATGCTTTTCCAGTGCCCTGTGGTAACAAAAATTGTATTTATGTCTCATTTCGTTGTGCCACTTGGTCTGCAAAATTACACATCCTGTTACCATTTCAGCACTGGCCTATAGAAAATTTACTCTCATGTTTAGTTACACTTACAGTAGCGTCCAGATCGTAACTGTGAGTGCTATTTATAATTCTTTGCCCGGGCCCATCAGAGTCAAAGATTGATTCATCTTTTCTATATAAATTCATTAACATATATTAATTAACAATAATTCCTGAAACACACTGCAGTAATTTATGATTCGTCTTTAAACTCAGTATATTATTTTCAACCATGAAAGCTAGACGGGAAAGGGGAGCTAATATAACCTTGAGAAAGCTCGTAGACAGTAAACGTACATGACAGTAGTAGCATGACTAGCAAATACAATAATTAGACATTCTTATTTACTTAAAATAAGATTTAATATATATATATATATATATACTTTAAGGGAGGAAAGGAGATTACAAGTATTTGAGAATAAAGTACTTAGGAAAATTTTTGGACCAAAGAGAGATGAACAGACAGGTGAATGGAGAAGACTACATAACAATGAACTACATGGTCTTTATAGGAAGCCAGATATAATAAGAACAGTTAAGTCTCGTAGACTGCGATGGGCAGGACATGTTGCACGTATGGGGAATGAAAGACTTGCATGGAAGCTTCTTGTAGGAAAGCCAGAGGGAAAACGCCCAGTTGGTAGACCAAGAATGAGGTGGGAGAATAACATTAACTATGATTTGAGGGAAGTAGATTATACAGGGAATGATTGGAAAGTATTAGCTCAGGATAGGGATGTATGGAGAGCGTATGTCCGCGCGGCCATGAACCTACGGGTTCGATAGTGCCAGTGAGTAAGTAAGTAAGTAAGTATATATATATATATATATATATATATATATATATATCGTAAGTCTGAAGTTGAAATATAAAAAATATTAAACATAAGTTACACTTGATCATTCTAAAGTTTAAAGAAAACAATAATAATAACAAAAGTAATAATTTTTACACACTCAAACGCCCATGCATACCTTTTCATTCCAGCCTAGGGTACCCTACCCTGGCTTACCGGACCAAACTGAAAACAACACAGCTCTCGTTGAGCTCACGTCCTTCAGACGATAACCAAACTAACTGAATGAATTGAATAAATGAATGATACAGTTTATCACTTGCTTGGCGTATTTGAGAGTTCCGAGGTAGAGGGCAAGTTGCGCACTACAAACAGAGCAAAAGGAGGGGAAGGAAGGAGAGTGGGAGTAGACACAAAGAGAAAGGAAATTGGCATAGTTCATTAATCTCACTGTAGAGGGAGGATAACAGTACAGATGTTTCGTACCGAAATAGCACTTTCGGTACATCATTGCTGAAAAATAACGTTTCAAAGAGTCTATACATCAATTTGGGGCATTCTGTAGTAAGATTAGATAAATGGCTTAGTGAGGAAAGTTTAAAATATAAATGAATAATAAAAGTACCGGTATACATGGAACACGGTTATATATTATATTGTCTAAGAAAATTTAATTTAATAAATAGGGTGAGTCTATGGCATCTTACCGCATAAAAGTTGAGCTTCTGTTAGGAAATGTTTCAAAACACTTCTGTTTTATCTACAGCTAGTATAGAATAAGCTGAAGATAAAACAGAAGTGTTTAGAAACATGTCCTAAAAGAACCCAACTTTTATGAGGTAAGATGCAACAGGCTCACCTTATTTATTAAGAAGAACTTATAATGTCACTTCCTATTTTAATTTTATAATTAGTTTAATTTCTAGCTATGACACATTTAAAATAAAATCTTGTTTAAAAACTGACGTCATTTATGAGACAGTGTCTATATTTACACTCATTTTAGTATTCGTAAAAATGTAATATTTTTAATTTAGATCATATGAATAAATCATGTGAGATGAGAAATGGGAATATTAGAGAGGAACTAAAAATACAACCACATCTTCAACAAATACAAGAACACAGGAACAACTGGATAGAGCATATGCATAGAATGACAGAGGATAGGATACCAAAGATGGCATGATGCATAATCCTTGAGGACGAAGATCTGTAGGAAGACCAAGAAAACGCTGAGCTGAACAAATGTGAGATCGGAAGAGGCAGAGACCTAATCCGTGAAAGAAGAAGAAGATTATGATAAATAAATATCCTGATAAAATAAAATAAAATAATCTAGGAAAAACTGGAAAGAACATGTTCAAAGATTTAAAGATGATCGGATTCCAAAAATTATACTTAATTACAAATCAAGAGGAGATAGGAATATTGGTAGACCGAAAAAGAGATGGATTCAACTTTTTGAATGAGAATCTATGAGACCGAAACAAGCCACATGGGCTTAATCCGTAATTGTTGATGATGATGATGAAAATCTTGCTCTTAAAAATGGAATAAAGCTTCTTCGTTTTATTATAATAAAATATTATTACGTTGTTAACGATTTATTTATATTCCGTTCTATCTTAGATTTTTTTTTTAGATTTATTTAGCCTGGTGGAGTTAAGGCCATGTGGCCTTCTCTTCCACTCACCAGGACAAACATATATTACATAAGAATATAACAATCTTAATTAACTCTAATATTAAACACTAAGTAAAAATTTGATCAAAAGATAATATCTAATATACATATTACGATCTATAATACAACCAGTTAATATTAGTTAAAATTAAGACTAAAACTAATAATAAAATGTATACAAGCAAGACATATTAAATTGTCCCTGTCTAGTGTATATAAAAAACAGGAAAATAATGAGATATAGAAAACTAATTTTACGATTATACAATATTTAAAACAAAACAAATAAAAATATTTGTTATTCTTAATATTATTTACATAAATAATTAAATATATTAATATTTCTAAAAGAATACTATCAGTGAGGTGTATAAGTTAGTTTGTTATTAAATAATTCTTTAGTTTGTTTTTGAAGGATGTTATAGTTTGACAGTCTCTGACATAGGGCGGAAGGGAATTCCATGTTTTGGTAGGTGACACCGTAAAAGATAATGAATAATATACAGTGTGATGAGGCGGGATATAAAGGACAATGTGCTGATGGGATCGAGTGTCAAGATTATGTGTGTCGGATAGTCTGATGAAGCGGCGTGATAAATAATTAGGCGATGATGTGTGAAGTATTTTATAGAGAAGGGATAGGGAATGGACAGTTCTACGATCTCTTAGACGAAACCACGATAATTGTTCCAGGGACGGTGTAACATGGTCAAATTTGCGAATACCACAAATAAAACGTGCGCAAGAATTATGAACACGTTGAAGTCTTTGAGTGGAAATAATATTTAAGTCTGTAAAAAGAGTGTCACAATAATCAAAATGGGGCATTGCAAGTGTTTCTGCTAACATTTTCCTAAGGGCGAATGGCAAACAATTTCGTCCTTTTTAAGATGCTACGGGTCAAACTTGGGCTTAATTGTAGTCAGGACAGTCAACAATTACTTTTGTGACCCGGAAAACTATCAATTCACCTCGATATCTGTCATTTTGACATATTATTTTCACACTTTTTCACCCCGTGCCTACAGCGCTGAACAGCAGATGTCTGTTTTCGTCTCAGCGACCGCTGAAAACTTTCTACTCGACACTAATATCAAACTTTTCAGCATTTTTACATATTAGGCCTCATACCCTAGGTGTGGTAGGGTTATAACTTGCGCATAAATGATTATTGGGACTGACACCAATCAAATTAGCGATCCCGAAAAGTATTAAGTTTTGTGAAAAACAAATTCACGATTACAGGGGGCAGGGGATTATAAAAGTGAAAAAAATCTGTTCTTGCACCTAAAGGTATGCCTAAGTAGCTCAAAGGTAGATTACCAGTGTGTAAAGTTGGAAAACTTAGGTTCAAATTCCACCTCAGGTATAAATGTTCCCTTTAGTCGTGTTTAATAAACAACAAAAGCACGCGTTCTACCTTATAATTCATTATTATTATTATTATTATTATTATTATTATTATTATTATTATTATTATTATTATTATTATTATTATTATTTATTATTATTATTATTATTAAAGTAAAAGTAAAGTAAAGTGATCCCACAACAGGCCCGGAGGCCCTTGGGGTAGTAGGAGGTTAAGGCTCCCACTTTTTCTAGACAATCGGCACTTTATGTCATCCGGGTTGACAGCCCTGCGTGACGGCCGCCTTTACCCCCAGAACAAGCGCCTGGTACTCATTTACGTTAGAGGCTGAGTCGACCCCAGGGCCATAGTGCCGCCAGAGGGTTTGGGTCAGTTTAAAAATCCTGACCCCAACGGGACTTGAACCCTGGACCCTCCGGCTTGTAGCTCAGTGCCTTAACCACTACGCTACGTATTATTATTATTATTATTATTAATTATCATTATTATTATTATTATTATTATTATTATTATTATTATTATTATTATTATTATTATTATTATTATTATATTACTGACTACTTTTTTCAATCACTGTTATATTTAAAAATGGTGACAGAACTGTCTATACCGTACCAGGATATGTTTTTACTAGCAAAAATGTACAGCACAACCAAAAATCGTTAACATTTTCGAATGACGTGACGAGTTAATTACGAAAGACATAGTAATACATATACAAGATTTGTGTAAAATTATTTGCAAACGTTATTAAACTAAACTTGATAACTTGTTTTTACCTACATTGTTCTAAATACTATAAAATCTATAATTTTTGTTTGGTTTCTCAGAGGTAAATTAACTCAATTTGTGATGAAATTTTAGTCTGTTATATGTACTCTGAAATGTTGCCCCTTGAAGTTTTGTTTCAGGTGAAATACTTAGTTAAATAAACGGGATTTCCCTCATCTGCTGAACTTCCTCATAGCCGGGAAGAGGACATGATAAGCAAATACATATATCCTTATCTCTAATACGTAATTCTTATATCCTCTTTTTCAATAAAATAAAATAATAATTGTAGGCCTACACACAATTCTCAGTTCCACTGATCTTATACCTAAGGCACTCGATTCTAGTTTACAGACACTGAGTTTACATACCAGGTTTGTAAATAAAATGGTGCTAACAACTACAGGTGTAGTATCAGTCAATTAAGCGAAAAAGCAAATATATTATTTTATGTAGCTTACCCATGAGGGGTTGCTGATCCCCCATCGGGAGCCTCCCCAGGTGGTGGATAGGGGAATGCCTCCTAAATATAGGTGGTACTGGGGAAATGAAATACCCGGGGTGAACCAAAATCAGCATAGCATCTGTTCCAGATTGGACGGCTATAATGGACAGGTAGAGCTCAGAGCCGAAGAGAAGGCAATCTACCTAAGGGAAAGCACCCTAAAAACAAAGCTGAAGTAAGTTGGGAGTCTGTAAGGTGGCAATCCCACCACCCAACTATATCTGCGCAGCCCTTGTAAGGCGGCCAGATGAATTTTATATTACTAAAAAGTGAAGGAGAAAGCCGGACGGAAACACTGATGATGGACCAGGCAAGATGGACTCCACTTTTAAATTCGCCGGAACAGGCTGCATAGCCTAAACCTTGTAGTAGAAGAAGAAGAAGAAGAAGCTTACATCTCTACAAAAAAAAACAAGTACCGAAATTGTTCAAAGTTAGCAAATTATCTCAAGCAGTAGTGTTCGAGATTATACTCTGAAGGTCCCGTATTCAAACCCCAGTTTCAACCAATCTGATTATTTTTTTTCGGGTACGGCGCAAAAAGTGGACATCCGAATTTGAAGATAATTTTGGTTTTAAAATGAAACTTAGGAACGTCGAAGATGAAAACATGAAAAAAAAAAAAATGTGGGGACCATCCAGAAACAAAAATGGAAAATAATTTATAAAGCACTATTTTCTATATTACCTGAAGGAAGTGGCTGCCATTTGTGGTCGTGACGTCAGATTCGATATTCAGATGTTATTCCAGGGTGAAAACATGTTTTCTTCCATAGAGATGCGAAAATACAATACATATTTTATTCCAATTAAAGTGCTCTGCTGTATTATTAAATGTTATATTTCCAAAATTACATAGCAAAGAGTTTGAAATTTAATAAAAATCACAACCTCACATAGAGTTTCTTAAGAAAAAATGATCTAACTGAATCGATTGTCGATAATAATCGATACGTCATCGTACGTATTTCACGAAAATGAACAACGGCAAATTAGCCCTTACAAAATATTCAATAAATAGATTTATAACATAATCTTCAAAATATGTAATACAATTTATTAGAATACATGTATAATAACCTAAAAGCTAACCTAACTTATTTAAATTACTGTAACCTGTAAAAGTAATAAATAGAATGGCAATTAGATAACATTGAATTACAGGTATGTAACTAAATTATATTATACGTGTTACAAACTAAAAGCTAACCTAACCTAATCATGTATAATAAACTATTACTCTAACTTAGTTTCTTTAGTGATGGTCCGCAAATTTTCTTCGTGTTTTCATCTTTGCTGATCCTAAGCTTCAGTTTAATACCAAATTTATATCGAATTGTGGATGTCTCGTACAGTAAACTAGTGAATTGTGTATTTTGTAGTGCTTATAAAATGCTATTTAAGAATGAGGTGGGAGAATAACATTAACTATGATTTGAAGGAAGTAGATTATACAGGGAACGAATGGAAAGCATTAGGTCAGGATAGGGATGTATGGAGAGCTTATGTCCGCGCGGCCATGAACCTATGGGTTCGATAGTGCCAGTGAGTAAGAAAGTATAAAATGTTATTTTACTGCTTTGTTTCTGGATGGTCCGCAATTTTTTTTTTTTTGTGTTTTTATGTTTAGTGGTCCTAAGGTTTATTTTAAAACCAAAATTATCTCGAAATTCGGATGTCCAGTTTTTGCGCCGTAATTTTTTTCCTTTCAACCATGTACAGTGGTTAACTGACTTACGCAGCACCCTGTTTATCCTGTTTATTGTATATTTTTTATTGTAATCATAATTTAAAATCTATTGCGTCCCTTTAATATATTGTCCAGCCGAGTTTTGGACATTCTGCCAAGTACAAATATGGTGAAAGTATAAAACGTTCGGCAAGGTGATAGAAATGCCTACATGAAACTAATGTCTGTGAGAGGTTATATCATCCGCTAAAGAGATCGTAACCGAACATGGTCAACGACCATCGTTGTATTCGCTCACGTTGTTTTTTAATGCAACGTTGAACGCTGACGTCAGTGCGTATCGCTGACGATCTTCGTCTGATATTTGAACTTCTTGAACTGCAGATGAACATCGTCGTCGATTCTAAAGAATATAGAAGTTAGTATTGTACTCATTGGCACGCTACATCGGCAGAGTTCTTCGATTAAGAACTGAAGAAGATGGCAGAAGAAGAATGATCCACCATTAACATTTCCATGTTCATAATCACACACACACATACACACACACACACACATGAACACAAACAAACAGCAAACACATATTATACACACACATACACTAACACAAACACAATTAATCTCACATCACGTATCATCAAAACAAGTATCATTACTTTAAGTTATGTATATTTATTTTATGTATCACTAAATACAAACTCACAGACACAAACAAACACACAATACTTTTTACTTTATATAACATCTACACTTCACATACCCGAAATCTGTATGTATTATGTTTATTTACTCAATAAAGATTAGATAGTAGTTAGGGACATAGAGCAGACCCGAGGATAAGGGCATTATGCCCGAGGTAACCCGGGGGGTGGTGGTGGGGCTATAAATAAATATAAATAAAATTGGTTGAATTGCTAGTGACAGCATTATATCAAACATCAGTTATTATTTCCAAATTGTGTAGATTCGAAAAATCAAAAATTAAATTGCAATACTTACAAAATATAGTTGATATACTGTACGAACAGCTGTTCAAGATTTGATAAAATAAAAAAATTAGTAGATAAAATAATAATAATAATAATAATAATAATAATAATAATAATAATAATAATAATAATAATAATAATGTTTTATCTATTCTGGCAGAGTTAAGGCCATAAGGCCTTCTCTTCCACTCAACCAGCACAAATACAAATAAATATTTGACAAATATAGATATACACTATACTAATTATAAACAGTTGAAGATACATTAAATGTAGCAATGTAAATTTCATGTACAAACAACATTTTATACGATAATAACAATAATAATATAATAATGATAATATAATAATGATGATAATAATATAATAATAATAATAATAGTATAAATATGATAAATTATACGAGAAACGCCAAATAATATATGTACCTTGCACTGGGTAATGATGAAGTCGAGGTTAGAGCAAATATAAATTTAGATTTCTTTTAAAAATTGTGAACAAAAATCATCATGCATTTAAAAAAGATATTCCAAAATGTCTGCTATACAAACTGTAGAATTAAAAAAATATATTTACGTAAAGAAGTTAAATCTTGCACCATAAGGAGAGTACGTCACAGAAGTATATCATGCAAAAGTGACAACACGAAAGTCTTATCAATATATTGTACATGCAAAGTGAATATGAAGAAATCAGTTCGATTTCTCAATGAATTTGAAACCAAGGATTTATGTAATTAATAACAGGTATTTAAAACAAAGAACGTATTATCTATACAATATAGAGTACGATTTTTAGAAAATATACAATCTACAATTAAAAATAGTAGTTAAAGATCACAATTGGAGATATATAGCAGCATCTGAATTAGGTGAACCTATGTTTATTGATAGTAAAATGGGTAATTTGTTGAAGAAGATATTCTGGAACCACAATAAAAGGTAGGTATATGCCGTAAATATAGCCCTGATACAAGAATTATATTTCCAACAGAAATTCACTGACTATTTAACTCATACCACAAATGCTAGTCAATGACCAATCACGTTTCAATGAATGTTGTTTTACAACCAATGACAGTCGTGTTTTACCTCGCTCTTTATCGATTTCTCTTTATCAGCTCCTGATTTTGTGATAAAGAAAGCTCCTCCTTTTTAATGTTCTGAACAGGTCAAAGCATTATTTTTCTCCAACAAATACATTGAATATAGCAAATAATGAAAATATTCCTTGATTTTACTGAGTTGTTTACCAAAAAAATTAATGAATAACCCATAATGTTAATTATGATATATAGTTTGATGTGTTTCATTGTTTCTCCATTTGGGTGCACTCTTACAATATTGCGATCTTATTTGGCAATAAATAATATGATCAAGCAGCAGTGAATGAACATAACCTCATATTTCTGATTTGTTTTCAAACATCACCGTTTACATTAAATATATAAATATTTTAAAATAACTATAGTTAAACAATGATTTCTGAGTAAACAGCTTAATTTTATTCGTTAAATAGTCCTAACAAATGCCACTCTTGACTTCCAAATTCTCTAGATAAATTCACTCCTCACTTCGTGAGTTGTGAATTTTTCGATAATTTGGAAATCACTTGTGGCATTACTTATGAGAATTTCGTTATTCTGTGGAATGTCCCCTTTCATACACTAACACCAGATAATAATACCTTTGAACATTTATGTGAAGAAATGAGTGGAAAAGTGCGACATCACATAAATAACAAAGAAGAGTTGAAACATATTCTTCTGAAAAAGTAGCATGAAATAAGGCAGACGATCACTGAAAATTTGGCGAATTCAATAAAAAAAAACTTAACGACACTCGGTAGTAAATGTCCTTTGTTCGGTAAGCTTTTTCTTACTTGAAAGTAAATTAAGTTTCTCCAAAACTATAATAAATAACAAAAAATGTTCACCAATTATTAAACAAACTTTGCTGAGTTGATTTATATCCAAATTAAGTAATTCTTAATATGTTCGGTCACTTGGCAATAATTAAAATATTAAAGTGAAAATTACTAAAAATTTACATTTTGTGTTCATCTATTTTCTCAGAAACTGTTTCTAAGAACTGGGTATATTTTTATTCACACTGTTTACAAGTAGTTTGACATTTGAGGTTAAGAGGTTTTGGAAGAAAAGTTTCAATTGAGTTTCTAAAAATTTCTTTAAAAAGTTTATAATTTTTATGAAAAAAATTACTTTATATATAATCTGGTAGCCGTATTTCTTATAGGCTGAGTCACTGCAAAATAATGTTCAGACCTGTTCAGATTATTAAAAAGGAGGAGCTTTCTTTAATATGGTAAATATAACACTGATAAATATTTCGTGAAACACGACTCTGATTCGTTGTAAAACAGAAATCACTGAAACGTGATTGGTCATTGACTCCCATTTGGGGCATGAGTTAAATAGTCAATATCATTCTTAACCTCCCTTATGTATAAATGTGAGATATAAATCCTCAGGAAAAAAATAATTTTCTATCTACAGTAGATTCTGAGAAAAGTGTACCTAAAATCTGAAAAATCAAAGTTACGGAAAATTTTCAATTTAGTGTTTTAATGATTGCCAAGTAATAGAAAATACTACTAATTATTTAATTTGGGTATCAATAAACGCAGCATGATCTGCTTAATAACACTAAGCAACAAAAAATACATTTTTTTTGTCTCAGAAAGAAAAATATGTGATTCTGATAGTATTTTTTTCTCCTGAATTCAAATATGATATCGGTTTTTCTCCATCACGCAAGGTTTCCACCACGCAGGAATTTATAATTTCATCACTTTTAATACTACATTCGTAACTACCCAATATTCGAACATTCAGAATCACCTAGAAAGTAAGATCTGAGAATTTTCTGCTATATTTCGCCTGTGGAGCATCCGTCTTGATGGTCCAACAATAATCTGCCAGCATATTAGGATTCCATTTGCCTTGATATCGCTTTTCCATAGCTGAAATCTCCTGAGTTAGCTCATTTGGTTTTATTTTACAATGGACAAATGGACGAAAAAAGTTTATTAAAAATATTATTTAAATCCATTAATTGAAATTAAAATAAAAAAAACTGTGGGTGATGGAGATATTCCGAATACATATTTGAAAATACGATAAAAACTGCATTAAGTACAACTACCGGTACTCATGAGAAAAAAATCATGTTGGCCAGTGTAAGTGGTGAAAATGTTGTTTAGTTATGTATTATAGAGACTATTTAACTCATGCCCCAAATGGGAGTCAATGACCAATCACGTTTCAATGATTTCTGTTTTACAACCAATCACAGTCGTGTTTCACCAAATATTTATCAATGTTAAATTTACCATATTAAAGAAAGCTCCTCCTTTTTAATATTCTGAACAGGTCTGACCATTATTTTGACAGGCAGTGCGAAAGTGACCGCTGGAGAAGTAATACGGGGCTACCAGAGATTGTGATTTTAGAGTGCATGGAATGTCAACACATGCCACATGCGAGAGTTAATATAAAAACATTTGTAGCAATTGATTATACCACCAAAAAAAGAAACCACTGTTTGCACTTTCTTAAATTTATTTTTTCCCAGGTAACAATCCAGAAAAATATAATTGTCATATTTACATCATACGACATCAGAAATGAATTAATATACAGTTTGATGTGTTTCATTTTTTCTCCACTAGAGAGCATTCTTATAATATTGCGGTCCTTTGGCAAATAAATAGTATGATCTGGTTACAGTGATAAACAAAAGAAGCAGATGAAGCGTACCTATCGTTTCTTTTTTGTTTTCAAACATCGCCGTTTACATTAAATATACAAATATTTTAAAATAACTTCTTCTTCTTCTTCCTACCAAGTATTAGGCCAAGGCCTGTTACGATCCTATAGAAAATTTTCCCTCCAGCTTCTTCCGGAAAATTCTCGTATAAGACTTGAAAGCATAATAATAGTCCCTTCGATTGGTTGCTGGCCAAAGGAAGGCAAGACCAGTGATGGACCTGCCATCTTATAGCCTCTGGTCAGGCTTTTCTGGAGAAGAAAAGAAAATAATGGAAAGAAGAAATGGAAGAAAGGAAAGACTCCCTAGCCCTCGGATGCCCTAATAGCGTCGGGGTCGAAAAAACAAGAGTTAACCAAGAGAGGTTAGATAGTAAAGTTAAAAGAGTGCAAAACACAAGTAAGTGGAAGAAATGTTTTGCTCAGCTTGGGCACCTTGTGGTCGCCATCCACATATCCCCTAGATGAGGACCCCTGAGGGGTTTTAAAATAACTATAGTTAAATAATGATTTGTGAGTAAACAGCTTAATTTTATTCGTTAAATAGTCCTAACAAATGCCACTCTTGATTTCCAAATTCTCTAGATAAATTCACTCCTCACGTTTTTACAGAACAGAAAAGCTAAAAAAAATGACAAAATTACATTAATTTTTTGAAACAGAAATATAATTAACGTTACTGAGCTAGTATAGATGTTAAATATGTATAATTAGATTAGATTAGTAAAGAGGAGTTCGGGTTTTAAGACCCTAACATAGTAAGCTTATTTTTTGTTCATTATATTATCCATCTTTACTTTCTGGAATGAATCATATGAAATCTACTCGACGGTATATGTAGTCTGTTGAGGTGTTCCTTGTTCGACATACATCAAGCATTCACACTCACTCAAGCCTCCATTTATTTGGGCTGGGCCCAAGGTCGCGATGAGAGGCTAAAACTCTCATTTTCTTCCTATTCTGCTCTACGATGGCACACAGTCTCGGAGTCCATGAGTGTCACTCCATTGGATCACCACAACCACATATTTTAACATCTGTGGTTTGCTAAACCAGACTATTTTTACCTAACATGAGATGAGGTGAGGCAAGAGGAGTGGAAAGTGTTGTGAGATTAAATTCGGGAAACGGAAGATAACCAAGAAAACCCCGAAAAATCCCAGTGTGACCCTTCATCAATACCCCTCCGGAACCGCTAGGTTTCGAATTTCAGATTCAGAGGAACTTCAAGCCTCAAGACCATGGCCAACAGCCCGAAAATCTTCTACAAGGTCAAAATACGAACTCCGGTCGTGAAAGCCTAAATCAATAAACGAGCTGATGTTCATCTAACCGATAAACGTAGATCAGACGGTAAAATTTCATATGGAACTTGTAATGGGATTTGAGATTTGTATTCGGAAAAAAATATAAGTCGAAATCTCAGTGGTAACTAAAACTGACTGAGGTTTTTTCATCAGCAATCATTACAAGTACAGATTTGGAATTTAATTTCTGGGATCAATTTCATCATTAATCACAATTATCTTACTTATTTCTTAGTACAGAGCGATCAGTATAGCACTGGACTGCAGACGTGGAGATTTCACTATACACTGCTGACGCACTCGCGGCGGGGCACGGACAGCGTAGGATCGCGGTGATACAACCACACACATTTTCGTAACTATTTTACAAATTATCGCATTTACAAACTTTATTAACTGGAACTGTCCACTTTCGTTCTTCATACATTTTTAATACCTCTTTATAAAATTTCCCATAACTCGTTATAGTTCTTTTCTACTGATGGTGTTAATTTCGTCACGGATATTACGTTTCAGTTCTTCCAGAGTGCGCAGGATTTTCTTGTACGCAGCATTTTTCAATCTGCCCCATAGATAGAAATCGCAGGGGGTTGTATCGGGAGAACGAGCAGGTCATAAATTCCTACTAATAATTCCGTCATGGAACACAGTGAATTTCGCGCACTGAAATATCAGCTGTATAAGCTGAAGCTGAGTCTCATTAGAAGAATACGAAATCACGCTCCCTGTCTGTTAATTCCCTGAAGAAGGGTGTCAGAATGTCATTCACATATGTACGAGAATCGACTGTACACTATTCCGGAAAAAAAATTGGGCCTATGATTCTTTCGCCATTAATGGCGCACCATACACCAATTTTCGTTTCATGGAGGGGCACTTCATGTACGATATTAGGGTTCTCAGGACCCCAATGACGATTGTTTTGTGAACTCACGTAACCATAGAGATGGTAATATAATGTAACATTAAAAACTATAAAAATAGTCACCTTGTAGGTCCGTCTCCTCAACTTAAGTTGTTTTAAAACTCTGTAGGCTTTCAGGATTAATCCCATCACCAGCAGAATGCGTTAGGTCTGTTCTGTTGACCCTTGTTGAAGCAGCGACTTGGTTGTGAGTATTTTGTATAGAGGACTGTATGGACTGGGTGTGTTCTCGTTAAGAATCAGGTTGTTGTCATTTCTCTTAGGATTGTGATTTCCTCCAGTATATTGATTCTCGTTGGAATGTTTTCTCTATGTAATAGTGTGAGGGTGTTATCGATGTTATGCATATGGTATCCAGCCTGAATTACATGTTTTGCGTAACTTGATTTTCCTCCATTATAAACAATATCTCTAAAATGTTCTTTGAATATAATGTTGAAGTTTCTATTAGTTTTCCCAATGCATACAGAATTGGTAATAAATTACATGTTTTGCGTAACTTGATTTTCCTCCATTATAAACAAAAACTCTAAAATGTTCTTTGAATCTAATGTTGAAGTTTCTGTTAGTTTTCGCAATGCATACAGAACCGGTAATAAATTACACAATTTAATAAATAATAAAATCGAACAAAATAATTTCAACAATAAAGGCATATACAAATTAACATGTACAGACTGCAATAAATTTAACATTGGGAAAACTAACAGAAACTTCAACATTATATTCAAAGAACATTTTAGAGATTTTGTTTATAATGGAGGAAAATCAAGTTACGCAAAACATGTAATTCAGGTTGGACACCATATGCATAACATCGATAACACCCTCACAA
The DNA here is from genome assembly GCA_030220185.1 of Diploptera punctata. Lineage (NCBI taxonomy): Eukaryota > Metazoa > Arthropoda > Insecta > Blattodea > Blaberidae > Diploptera > Diploptera punctata. Next base: position 372,635 of record JASPKZ010001983.1, read on the forward strand.
AATTACATAGAGAAAATATTTCAACGAGGATAAATAAACTGGAGAAAATCGCAATCCTAAGAGAAATCGACAACAACCTGATTCTTAATGAGAACATATCCAGTCCACACAATCCTCTATACAAAATATTCACAAACAAGTCAGTGCTTCAACAAGGGTCAACAAGAACGGACCTAATGCATTCTGCTGATGATGGGACTAATCCCGAAAGGCCTACAGAGTTTTAAAACAACTTAAGTTGAGGAGATGGACCTAGAAGGTGACTATTTTTATAGTTTTTAATTTTACATTATATTACTGTGAATTAACACCTCAACGGAAACTTACCATGAATTTTACTAGTATCCATGGAGATTGAACCACTACTCATCCGAAAAATATATTAAATGTGAGTCTATTAGACCATTATGAATATTATTTAGCATCCACTCACAAAATACGCGCATATGAATATGTCACCCTGTTGAAGATCATGTGCCTTGGTTATTTTATATGAATGCAACTTTAACAATTTAGTAGCTTTTTTGTACAGAGCCATAAGAAATTCCTACTTGTTGCGAAAAGCGCCTAAGTGATTTTCTAGGAGACTGTTCCAATTGATAACCGATGTCGTCTATTGTTTCTTCTGTGAGAACGTTACGCGGCTTGTGTGGCTTCTTACGCTGCACAATTCCCGTAGCGTGAAATTTGTTGTACAGGTTATGAACTGTTGAACGTGGTCGAATTTTTACACCCAGGAATCGTGTTTCAAGGAATCTTCATACTTGGCTGTCAGACTGAGTTAACAAATTTTGATCATAAATAAATATACGTTTTTCAGTAGAAAAAATTATTAGTCGTTATACAGTTTACACTTACACACATGTCATTCAGTTGACATTATACACACGTCATTCTGTTCACAAGAAAGAGCGAGCACGTTATCCACTCGAGGCACACAATCTGACTGCGATCATGAATGTGTGGGATTTATTCGTGTACTGCTGAATCAGCGCACATTTAAAGTCCCGTGTCTGCATGTGTAATCCTTCGCTATCGCACAGCACAAAGCCGCGTCAGCTGTCCAATACTATACTGATCGCTCTGCATAAGATTCCGATTGCTCGATTTCTCCTGTACACCTCCTTTGCCAGTTCCCACAGCGATTTCTTGACTTAAGACTCTCTTCAGAGTCTGCTCGCAGCCAATCATCGAAATCAAAACCTAGCTTTAAGGGTACTGGAAATACGAGCAAAATCTGCTCAACCGTCTCATCAGCCTGTTTTCTTAGCCGGGCATTTGCGTTCATCGCTTAGTCCAAAGCAGTGAAATTAATCTTTTGTACAATGTTGTCAATTCTGGCACATGAAGCAAATATATTCACTGCAGGATAGAAGATTTTGTTTTGCTGCCGTCCCGCACCTTCCATATTTTGACCCAAATATGCAGATATACAGATTTTGTAATTGATAGGCTGCTACTCTGGGATCTTCTTCTCTACCCGGACAAGTCAAGTCGCTTGCAGACCTGACAAACACTATCTATTTCATCATTCCCTAGTATGTTACCCAAAGAAACATCAATGTTTCGTCTTTGAGAAATTACAGTAATTCTAAGACTGTTTTTTTTTCCTCAATCCGTAATCAGTAGGCTGTATAGTCCTCATGACTTTGAGAACAAATTTGAAGCCTATCAAGATGCATGATTTTGAGTGTGGTAACGACAAAGCCCTCATCAGCAATTCTGTGTCCAGACTGTAAGCCGGGTAATATATGGATGTAATATCTGTCTCCAAACTATCCTCATAGCATCACATCTGTTTTCAAGTCAGCCCTACATTAAATATTGTTAATAGAATATTTTTAAGCCTTAGGCCTTGTGTAGGCGCCTATATTACCGAAAACATTAAACAAAATTATATTTTTTCTTATATCTTGCTTTGTAAATATGACTCTTTTCTTGTGTAAATAGGCCTACTGAATTATACTTAAGGTCTAACAACCTATTAGACTCAAGTTTCTTTAAATTGAGTGAATCTCAAAAGAAAGTATAAATTGTGTACGAAAATCAAGATTTTTTCTAAGGAAAGTAAAAAATAAAAGTCCGAAAAGGTAAAGTGATTATCTCGTAAAAGAGTGAGCATGGTGCATAGTATGTGAATAAAATCGGATTAAGCGAGATTACCGTACATATAAATAAATGAACAATACTCGAACAAAAAAATTGCTCCATTACATATTTCACAACTTTATTGGGCGCACAAAGAAAAAAATTGTTTTTTTTTTATTCTTTTTTAGACAATATGCTGTTGAAACCTATTTATCTTAACTATAATTAATTTCTAAATTATCTTAACTATAATTAATTTCTAAAATATAATTAATTTCCAATTAGTGCAAGTCACTGTGCTAAAATATTTAAGTTGGTAATTTTTGTTTCACAATTGTTGTGTGTTTCGTAACTTGGTTTTATGGAGCAACGCTGTCTTTAATATTCAGTCCACAATTACTTGAAATAATCAACTTAAAACATAATATTAAAACATGTTATACATATAAATTAACTAAATGATTTACAATGTCATAATTTATTTTTAAATAGTGAAGTTCACAACCTTGCCCTTCATGGAAGAAGCGAGACAACATTACAAATTATTTCTCATTTCCTAATGTAACTCTACTATTATTTATAACTGATTTCATTACCATGACACTAATTTATAAGATGCATTAAGCAAATCAAGGGATTCTAAGTATTGGGGCTTAGTGATTGTTTAGGCTAAATTTTCTAAATTTATGAACTTTGGGGGACATGCTTTTAAAAGTTTTAGATTTCATAATGATTGAATCGATAATAAAAAATTCATAATCCCAGTCAACGATATGTTTATTCAGGAATTCGTCGACGTTTCGATCCCCTTATTTGAGATCATTCTCAAGATTTAGGCCTACTTTTAGTTATCAACTGTAATAGAAAATGATTCGTCAAATATAATTAAAATCAATCCTTTAAAAACCATGTTTGATACATGGTAAACGATACTTACTTACTCACTGGCATTATGGAACCCGTAGGTTCATGGCCGCGCGGGCATAAGCTCTCCATACATCCCTATCCTGAGCTAATGCTTTCCAATCATTCTCTGTATAATCTACTTCCCTCAAATCATAGTTAATGTTATTCTCCCACCTCATTCTTGGTCTACCAACTGGGCGTTTTCCCTCTGGTTTTCCTACAAGAAGCTTCCATGCGCGTCTTTCATTCCCCATACGTGCAACATGTCCTGCCCATCGCAGTCTACGAGACTTAACTGTTCGTATTATATCTGGCTTCCTATAAAGACCATGTAGTTCATTGTTATGTAGTCTTCTCCATTCACCTTTTTGTTCATCTTTCTTTGGTCCAAAATTTTTCCTGAGAACTTTATTCTCAAATACTTGTAATCTCCTTTCTTGCCTTAAAGTAAGAGTCCATGTTTCGCACCCATATAACATAACTGGTGGAATAATAGTTTTATATATTTTCAGTTTAACGTTTTTTGAAAGGAGTTGGGATGTCAAAAAGTCTCTGCAATGCATAACAGCACGCGTTTCGAGAATTGAGCATATGTTTAATGTAAACGATATAGTTCATAATTGAATAGTTGCCCCAAAAAGAGATCTAACCAACAAAATTCGAAAGTTGAGTTTTCAGTACTCTATCTGGAGAATATCACGCCATGGTGGAAGCAAAAACTACCCCAATTCTCTTTGAGACCTGTATTATTTAATATTTAAATTTGGCTTTTAAGCAAATAGTGATCTATCTGTAACAAAATGGCGGAAGCATTCAAGTCATGACTAGCAGTGTTGAAAACCAGTTATTTCACATGTGGAAATTCATTCCACCACAGTTCCGTGAATTATATCAGAATCTTGGAGAAATTCGAAAATAAGAATCGGTGCTTAATATATATTTTCTCTTTCGTATTGTAACATTTTTAGTTAAACATGGGTTAGATAATATTTTCCACTCTATAAAGATAGATCACTTTTGCAATGAATTCTGTATTACATTTTTTAATATTTAGTTAGTAGCATGTTATTTTGCATTCAAATTGGCTGTACATCTTTCCAACATGATGAAAGATTAAAGTAGGGCCTACATGTGATAGCCTCGAAATAAACATTTTGCGTTTTTTTTTTTATTTTCTTTTTTCCGTTTTGCCAACAAATTTTTAATTTAATAAAAAGCCCAACCCAGCAAACCCTAAAGATAAAATACTTGTTATTAATTCCAACTATCTTAAGGTAGAAAGGCCAATAATTTTCTTTTATGGGTTAGATCTGTTTTCGAGTTAACTGTTCAATTACATTTTTTTTTCAAATAATTTTTCTATTGCGTTTGATGACTTTTCATTTCTAACTTTGACTGGAAAAACAAATTTATTATTATCAATTGAACTATATACTACTCCCAGGGAACAACATAAAGGAATACTCAATATTTCATAATGAAGTTGATTTTGTTGCACACAAAAAAGTGCAATATGGAGAGGAAGTAAAATAACTGAGATAGATAAAAGTATCTACACACAGTATAAGTAATGTTCGAGGCTTAAATATACTAAACTATTCAATTGAAATACTTACATACTTACTTACTCGCTGGCACTATCAAACCTGCAGGTTCATGGCCGCGCGGACACAAACTCTCCATACATCCATATCCTGAGCTAATACTTTCCTATCATTCCCTGTATAATCTACTACTCTCAAATCAAAGTTAATGTTATTCTCACACCTCATTCTTGGTCTACCAACTGCGCATTTTCCCTCTGGTTTTACTACAAGAAGCTTCCATGCACGTCTTTCATTCCCCATTCGTGCCACATGTCTTGCCCATCGCAGTCTACAAGACTTATTTGTTCCTATTATATCTGGCTTCCTATAAAGACCGTGTAGTTCACTGTTAGGTAGTCTTCCCCATTCACCTGTCTGTTCATCTCTCTTTGGTCCAAAATGTTTCCTAAAAATTTAATCTCAAATACTTGTAATCTCCTTTCCTCCTTTAAAATACGAGTCGATGTTTGGATCCATGTAATATAACTGATAGAGTAATAGTTTTATATATTTTCAGTTTAACTTTTTTTAAAAGGAGTTGGGACATCAAGAGTCCCTGTAATGCATAATAGCACGCATTTCCAGAATTGAGCCTATGTTTAATTCCTTTGTGCATCTCATTCCTTTTTGTGATTATGTTCCTAGGTATTTGAATTCAGCCACTTCATGAAAATTTCCCTCATTTGTCATTAGCTGTCCATTTCCATTACATAATGTATTTCTACGTGTGACCATATATTTTGTTACTTTGGTATTTACTTCCAGTCCCAATTTCTTAGTGTTACTCAATAGTGTGCGCGTGTTGGCCTTTAGTATATCTCGCTATCACCCAATAGTACTATATCATCAGCATGAACTAACAGCTTATTAATACCATTGAGTTGTAAGCTTTCGTCATCCTCTAAAGATTTGATGGCATGCTCTAGTACAAAATTAAATTGTAGAAGAGATAGTATATATCCTTTCTTCAACCCATTGTGGATTTCAAAAGTACCCGAAAACTGTTTGCCTACACGCATCCTACTCTTTGTGCCATTTAGACACATTCGTATAACTCTAACTAAATTTTTTAGGAATTCCGAACTCCAGAATTATACTATATAACTTTTCCCTCTTAATTGAATAGTATGCATAGTAAATAAAATTATATATTCAAAATGTAGATAATACTGAAAGCAAATTATATAAAAGAATCCACTGAAATACGAATAAATAGAAGATTAGTATGCTGAATGATGTTAAAAAACAATTTCGCGAACATCTAAAAATACTGAAATAGGAATGAATGCACAATATACGATGTCATAGACAGGCCTAAAGCTGAAGAAAAAATCAAATAGAACACACAATGTATTTCCCAATGCAAACATAAGTTTGTCCAATATCTATTCAAACATATCATCTAATGTCTAACCGAAGAGGGTGTCAGTTTTAAAAGAGCAATAAAAAGAAAAAAATAATTTAAATGTTAGAAATGACACTATGGAAGAGGATGCAATGAATATAAACATGCGGTGTGGACCTTGATTATATGTTTAAATCATGGTGACCTTGATTACATGATTGGGTCACGACTCAATATTTTCCTTGTTCCACAGATGCTGTAACACTTATGTTATTTCCGACCAAATAATCACACGCCTATTTTTAGATGTTCCAAAAAGATTACTCAAATTATAATATATTATGTATTACATTCCATAGTAATTCTGCCCGAGGGCAGGTCTATCGCTGCATGCTATGCATTGCAGCTTTACTAGGGAATTATAGGTGTGGTAACTTCCCGTTACTTTCCACACCGGTGAAGGAAGATGATGATAATGGTGATGATGATTATGATAATGAAATGATAAGGATCATGATGATGGCCGGATGATTTTCGGGGACCATTGGGTCCTACGCTTCTCCTGACAATTTGTCTTACAGGTGAGGAAAAACCTTGAAAAAAAACCTCACCCAGGAACCTGTCCCGACCGGGAATCGAACCCGGGCCCGCTGCGTGATAAGGCAGCACGCTACCTCGAGACCACAGCGGTGGACATATTATGTATACCAGCCCAAAATTAAAGAAACTCCCAGGACATTCATATGAAATCAGATGATTCATCTAACAACAACAAAATCGTCGAATTTGGCAGCGTCAAATTAGTTCTTAAATAAAAAAATATATATATCACTGTATTTGTTCCAAAGAACCAAGTCGACTAAAGTGGTATATTTCCTCAGCTGAAATAACTATTCAATTATATTATTAACAATAATAATACACCTCTATTTTGGTTTCACCTATCACTGGCTAGCATATGGCAGAAAGGCAATGATTTAATCGATGTGACGCAGTATCTTTGAACTTTATTTACCTACTTTTAAATCCAGTTGCCTATTTAGTCCTCATAAAAATGAGTCGATCCTGTTTCTGACTCTTGGGCCGGTATTCAAGAAGCAAGCTTTCCGGGAAGAGCTACTCTCAGCCCATCTCTCCGTGGTTAGTTATGTGGGTCATGCAGAACCTACTCTAACTGGCTCACTCTATTCAACATTTTGTGCCAACAAGATATTTATTTAACAAAAAGTTTCCGGGAACACTTTGAAAGATGAGAGCCTCAGCTTACATGGCCTAGAGAGCTTGGTTCTTAAATACCGGCCTAAATTTCCATTGTATAGCCGGGCATCGAATCCAATCCTAGTCAGGCACACTGTAAAGTCTTGAATGGGAAATGATTTAATTTTATAACAAGAAAAACATGCAATGTAAAGGTCCCAAAATAATAATGAATATAAAATTATATACTCATAAAACACTGAGTAAATTCCGAAATGAAATAAAGGGAGATTTTTGGAATGCATGTAATAAAGATATGGAGAATGATTCGGAAAAAAAAACAATATTATCTAAAATTAAAGAAAAAACGTCGATGTATTTAACAAATTTCTATTCTTCTGAACTTGGGGGAAAATTATAATTATACAGACAATTTCAGAAAAATAGTTGAAGCTACTGATAAATAAAAAATACACACTTTAATAAAATCAGAAAATAGAAAATCTCCCGGAGAGAAACAATGAAATGTTAAAGTATGGCGGAAATATATTACATATAGAAATATGTAAGTTTATAAAACAAATATTTAATAAATCAAAGATTACCAAGGAGTGGAAAACGGGTATTGTTTTCGTAGTAGCTGTACTTTAAAAAAAAAGAGAAAAGTTAGAATCTGAAAAAACAGAGGTATCGTATAAACTTACTTCTGAAAGTAACTATAAAAATCATAGCAAAGACGCTATACCTTAATCGCTCTTAGAGTGATCCTAACATCGACAAACGCCAATTGTATCCTTCCGCAATTCGCGCCACAATTGCTGTCACTTTTGACAGGGAGATGACGACACAGCAGCAGAAGGCTCGACAGTTTCAGCCATTTTGTTTCATGAAAATCGACTGAAGCATGACTCAAATGCATCACCCATATATAATAAACTATTTTAAGTTGTAATTATTGATTAGGTATATTTTAGAACATTTTCCATGTTTTGAATATTATTATTTTCATTCACGAAGAATAACAAATATTTCAGAAAACATATTTTTAATTTAATGAAGAGAACTAATTTTTCACGTACTTATCTCTTCTACAACATACGTCGGTGTCCATAACCAATGAAAAACGAGAGGTCACATGATTTTGTTTTGAGAGCGGATAGCCTTTAGATGGCATTATATAAGCCTACATAGTAAGTGTGTGTGTGTGTGTGTGTGTGTGTGTGTGTGTGTGTGTGTGTGTGGTGTGTGTGTGTGTGTGTGTGAATGGTGTGTTTCGTTCTTATGTTGTCTCGGAAGATGCTCTGACTTCCTTGTGTGGTCAAAAAAGTATATATGTGATCCACGGTTTGAAATCCCTCTCCCGACAGGTCGTGCCACTTGAAGAAGTAAATTGATATATTTTTTTTTTGTGAATGACAATATGGTTTTAGGAAAGGGCGTTCAAGCACAGCACTGTTTATATTTTTAAAAATCATTTCAATGTAATGAACCAGCTATTATTTGTTTTATCGATTTGGAGAAGGCTTTTGACACGCTTTGACAGTTATAGGGATTTTAGAAGAATGGAATGGTCTTCATCTTTAATTAATTATATATATTCCAATAACTGAACAACTATAAAATACGAAGACCAACTTTTAGAAAAGATTAAAGTATAATAGGCGTACGAGAAGGAGATTCTTTAACATCCTCTGGATGGGATAATTAAAAATGTTGCAGATATGAAATAATATGTTACATTCCATTACAGCAGTTCAACCTCTCACCTTATATGTGACACACGCCACAAAGAGTTAAGTCGTAGACTGCGATGAGTAGGACATGTAGCAAGAATAGGGATATAAACTAAATTAAGTTAAAATATACCTTCTTAGGTAAAATCCGTCGTCCTCAACTTATAAAATATGTAATCTTTATGGCTGTAGGCCTTTCAGAACACTCGTTCCATCTTCAGCAGGCCACTCTTCGCTACAACATCCAGTTGATGCTGCTGGTCCTAATGTGGCGTTATCGTGACACCAGTGAAGGGTGATGATGATGGCCATATGATTTCGGGGACCGTTTGGGCCTTAAAGTTTTCCTGACATTTGTCTTACAGGTGAGGAAAAACCCCGATAAAAACCTCACCCAGAAAAACTGCCCCGACCGGGAATCGAACCCGTGCCCGCTGCGTGACAAGGCAGCACGCTACCTCGAGACCACAGAGGTGGACTTATATATGTACATATTAATCATTCTCATACTGATCACATCCTGACCCGAACCTTCTGGTGGCACCATGGTCCACTCAGTCTCTAACAGTAATGAGTACCAGACGCTTGTTCTGGGGATAAAGGCGGCCGTCACGCAGGGCTGACAACCAGACTGACATCAAATGCCGATTGTCTAGAAAAAGTGGGAGCCTTAACCTCCTACTATCCCAAGGGTCTCTTATGGTCTGTAGTGGGATCACTTTACCTTTTACCATTACTCAGACAGTATCACAGCAATCTGCTAACAAACAAACTAAACTAATCTGGTGTACTAACTAGCCTATTTTCTCATCCTAACTTGTCCAAACTAACACATTTACTCATTCTAAATTGCCCACTAATGTAGGAGGAATCCTGGGGTAGAATCCCCTTATATATATATATGAGTAAACATGTTGGCAATTGGCTCTACCGGAAACGTGTGTTATCACATTGGGCAAAATGTCACTATCGGTCACTTGTTCTCCGAACAAATATTCAAGGGTGGCACGGTGGCATATAATAGCACAATTTAATCCATTACGTATTCATGATAAAAAAAAATGTGAAATATAAAGGAGTATATTTAATTTTTCGGATACATTTCAATTCTTCATGCAGCGTCCTGGTCAATCCGGTGTAATTTCTACATCTCAGAATATCAGATTTACTTCCTTTTCGAAGGAACTTACTGAGTACATTTATACCCAGAAAATTTCTCGCCAAACAAATTTGAACTTGATAATGTCTAATCGGAAGGCACTGCACTGTAATCATGAGGTGAGTCGTAAAAACTAACGGTTCGTTTATTGAAGTAAGCCTCATAGTGTCACTTCCTTTAAATACTAATAAACATTTTGACTACTCAAGTCATAGGAAAATAAAAAAAAACAACAAAAGTTGTTAATAACTTTTGAATAACGGTTAACAAAATGGCGTTGTCAAATATACTTAACCCAATACATGAATTTAACAACAACTTTTTGGGAAATGAAAGAAGAAATTAAAATATATTTAAGACTAAATTGAAAAAAGAACAAAAGAACTGCTGATATTAAATTTATTAATTAGTGTCTAAAACTAGAAATGGAATATAATGAGAAATAAAGGTGTTCCACAACATTTGATCACGTCTAATCAAATTTTATATGTAAATGATAAAATTGTAGCAGTAGTAGGACTTTATTAGACAAAAAGTAAGATATTTACAATATTATTTACAAATATGGGTCGCACGGACAGTAAGCCGTACGTGCTGTTGACAGTCCGTTACAATAAAGTAATAATTGCTACTAGTGTGAAGAAAAATAAAAAAAGCAATAACATTACAATTACACAAAGAAAACGCAATAATACTACAATTAAATAATAATCCATATTTATTTAATTGATAAATATGGATTTTCATCAAGTAAACACCAACTCAATTGATTATTATGTTAAATTGTCAGATTAATTTAAATAAACATTTTTTAAATAAATAGTAAATTGATTGATACAATATTATTTGCTATAAACAAAAATGGCATGAACATATTTTAAGAATGGACTCTTCTAAGCTAACAAAACAAGCACTGTTGTAACAACACTGAGGTTATAGAGTTGTGGGACGTTCTAGAAGACGATGGGAAGATGAATTCTGAGAGGGGAACAGGCCGACGGCCTATCATGAAGTTGATGATGATGATGAATATTATTTGCCGATGATCAAGCAGTGATTTGCAGTTCAGAAGATGATCTACAAAGAACTATTTTTAATTTGGAAAATAGAAGTGCCAACTATAATTTAAAAATTTCAAAGAATAAAACTAAAATTTTAGCATTTAAAGAGCACAATACTTTAAGAGAAAATAGTAATTGATGATGAAATTTTAGAGCAAGCGAATAGTTTTAAATATCTAGGTTTCAATTTATCATATGCTAAAATTGAAGATACGAATGATAAAATAAATAAATTTAATCTAATGTGTGGCACTATTAAAAGAAGCTTTAAAATACAAGAAAAGAAACAAAAATGAAATTTTATAAAGTATTGGTTGTTCCTGTATTGATGTATGGATCAGAATTTTGGACGATCACTAAAAGACAAGAACAAATATTGGAAGCAATTAAGATGAGATTTTTTAAGAAATATAGCAGGATATACTCTGAAGGATAAGAAAAAAAATGAAGATATAAGAAAGGAACTAATCATTTTCAAAATTACTCAAATAGTTAAATATAGGAACGCCTGGATAGAACATGTTGATAGGATTCCAGAAGTAAAATGCCCAAAATTATTGCTGAGTTATAAGCCACCCGGAAGGAGAAATGTTGGACGCCCACACAGAAGATGATCTAAACTATTTTAAAGGGAGAAGGTACATTGTATCTCCGCCATGTTAAATGTTCTAATTTTAATGTTCCTTTCCAGAAGAACTGTTAACAGTAGAACATTTTTTTCTCACACACATATATATATATATACACTATTTGGCAATAAAATTACTTCCCCCCCCCCAGAACACAGCATGAAAAATGAAGCAGTAAGAATTTCTTTAAAACAATGCAATGTTTTGGTACATTTTGAAAAGAAAATAATTTTGATGTCCTTAATAATAGCATTAAAATGTTGAAAATATGCAAGATTGTGCCTAAGTACCAGACAAATAGCCTGTGAAAATTTCATTTCTATGGGATGAATAGTTTCAGAGAAATGGAACATAAGGCTCGCAAAAACAAAAATAGCGATAAATTGAGTTTAAAGTTTTACACTGCTTTACAGTCCTACCCGGCAAGCATTTCCTTTAAACTCACATAATGAGCCAACAGGTTTCATCTTTGGATAATAAAGAAGAAGAAGAACTAGAAATAGTACAAAAACTACAATTATGAAGCGAGTCGTAAAAACTATTTATTTAATAGACCATCTGCTCACATATAAAATGTGATCAACTCAAGATATAGAAGGAGATCATCCACATGTGTTGGACAATTAAAAGAAATATCTCCGGGGCATTTTCAAACATAATCACAGCAGGTTTCAGCCGTGCGTCATAGCCGGGATAGGAAATACAGCCGACTTGAGGAAAATAAGTGTAGGGTATTCAACCTCGACCAACCAGAGAAACTTCAATGAAGGAGGGAATCCCAGAATGTCCCACCACAACTCGCCCAGAATCTATAAAAGCGCCGCTCACTTTAAGACACAACTTCAGATATTTCCAAACAATAGAGGCATTAAAGTCTCATTGATAATATATTACGCTTCCATAAAAAACAAGTTCATACAGACTTGAGTGCACAGTGATAAAACAGGTAGGAGACATTGAAGGTTAGAGGTAATATTCGTTTAAACATACGTTCTCTTTCGTTAACTAGTGATAAAAGGAATATAGTGCAAAATTTAAAGCGTACGAACATTCAGTGTTGGACATTCAACTGTGTAGTATCTGTGCTTCTAGAATTCTTCTTATTTAGGTGAGTAACAAACAATTTATTACAACCATAAAATCGCAAGTAAATTCTGATTTGTAATTTTTAGACGTACGTGCTTTTAGCAAGGAATCCATTTTGCCGAACAATTTTTGTCCTTAAAAAATCCTCATTTATCAGTTCTTAACAAAACCAGAATTTAAATTAAATATTTAGTACAATATTTTATTTATTTTTATTTATTTATTTTACCTGATGGAGTTAAGAACGCAAGGTTTTCTCTTCCACTTCACCAGGATTAAATTATGTATTAATATAAAATTATGGAACATTCACTTAGTTGAGGAGACGGACCTTTCAGGTGAATATTCCATAATTTTATATTAATTTTGAATAATACCTCAACGGAACACTCATGAATATTATAAAAGTTGATAAATTATGTATATAATAAAAATTATGAATTATCCACATGTTGATTAATAATGTATAATAGACATAGGCTACATAATATAGAGTTGACAAGGAAAAATTAATAATAATAATAATAATAATAATAATAACAACAATAATAATAACAATAATAATAATAACAAAGATAAAAAGCTGTACGATCTTTATAGGAAACAAGATATATTAAGAGGAATTAAATCTCGGACATTGAGATGAGCAGGATATATGGCAGGAATGGGAAATGGTAGAGGGGCATTGAAACTTCTTGTAGGAAAAAAAAACTCCTGGCGCGACAGGCCTACAAGGCCCTTAGCCTATCAGCCGGCTGCTGGCCTCACATCCACATGTGTCAATCACAGAGGTAGATGATAATCAGCCAGTGTAGGGGTGACACTTGGTCAGCATGTCGAGTCCCCCAGCCGTTATAGCTGGTTTTCTCAACCTGGAGCCGCTACTTATTGTAGCTACCCAAATGCATCACGATGCTGGGTGGGCACCGGTCCCATACTGGCCGAAAACCCTTGAGAAAATTTCTTCCCCCATGGAGACTCGAACCAGCGCAAGTCCCGTAGCTCTGCGCCAAGGCTTCCTGCCTTAACCACTCGGCTACGGCGCGGGACTCTTGTAGGAAAACCAGATGCAAAACGCCCAGTTGGTAGACCAAGAATGAGATAGGAGAATAACATTAATCATGAATTGGGGAGAGTAGATTATACAGGGGATGATTGGAAAACAGTAGCTCAGAATAGGGATGTATGGAAAGCTTATGTCCGCGCAGCTATGAACTTTCGGGCTCGATAGTGCCAGTGAGTTAGTTATTTAGTTATTAAATAGATAATTGATGGAGATACGGTATCCAGTGTTTAACATCATCAGTTATTATAAATTATATACCATGGTATATAAACCACTCGTTCATATATGGACCCCATTCTTCGAAAAGGAACCAAGCCACAAGACAACCGAATGAGAAAAATGTAATTAAAGTTAAATGTCAATAAAAAAATTAACAAATAAAAATAAAGATATACTTATTACTTCAACTAACAGAATATACTGAGCAACAAAACAGATTTTTTTTTCTTGTCTCAGAAAGAAAAATATGTGATTCTGATAGTATTTTTTCTCCTGAATTCAAATATGATATCGATTTTTCTCCATCACGCAAGGTTTCCAAGAGACAGGAATTTATAATTTCAAACACTTTAATATATTCTACATTCGTAACAATATTCGAACATTCGACTCACCTAGCAAGTAAGAAAAGACGATTTTCTGCTATATTTCGCCTGTGGAGCATCCCTCTTGATGGTCCAACAATAATCGGCCAGCATATTAGGATTTCATTTGCCTTGATATATCTTTTCCATAGCTGAAATCTCCTGAGTTAGGTCATTTGGTTTCATTTTACAATGGACAAATGGACGAAAAAACATTTATTAAAAAAATAATTATTTAAATCCATTAATTGAAATTGAAATAAAAAAACTGTTGGAGATGGAAAAATTCCGAATACATATTTGAACACACGATACAAAACTGCATTAAGTACAACTATTGGTACTCATGAAACAAAAATCAGTTGACCAGTGATATCAAAGCGCTTCTATTTTATGGAAAGATGGGAACTCAAACAATTTTTAATTCTGAGATTTTATACATTTTTTGTTTGTTTTTTTTTTTATAAATAGCAATGTGACATTTTCTGTTAGTGTTTCCTTCTTTGTTCATAGTATGGGCATAAAAATGCGGGTGGGGGTTGGATCTCTTTTTACAGGACATAGATCGTTATTTGAGGACCAATAATATAACAATAACTCATTACTAGGGCAAGGCATTTAATGACCTATAAATTGGTAAAAAATGCATTTATGACCTAAAAATGCAAAAAATGACCGATAAAATAAAAAAATGACGAATAAAAAGTTAAGAATTACCAATAAAAATACTATTTATTAGATTAAGTACTCACTTGATTACTGAATTACATAAAATTTAACTTAGCATCAAAATATTAAAAGAAAAGTATTTAAAAAATACATATTACAGTACCTTTTATTGCAGAAAATCCATTTCATTTACACAGTGCACTTTTACAGCAATTTTTAATTACAGTTAACAATCAGAATAAGGGTAGAAGCTAGCATAAGCTCTAAGAAATTGAATAAAATTCCTAGAAGTGGGCAAGTTCATTATGCACATACCTTGAAAAATAGGGGTAGTAGTTAGCAAAACTACTTAATTCCAAGAAATTGTATTGAAATCTTAAATCAAATACAAATAATGTCACAGCCTTCTGGAAAAGTGTAAAAAATGCTCAAAATGACCTAAAAATTGCCAAAAAATGACCTATTCCTAAAGAGGTTAAGAAAATGCAAAAATATGTCCTAACGAATTGCTTTTATTTAATCCATTTTTAATGCCATACATTTTCATATATGTAAGCAATGTTTCAACCTTCATAAGAAAAAGATGCAAAATCATTAATTGCCTTGCCCTACTCATTACTAACTAACTAACTCAATGACACTATCGAACCCGCGGGCTCATGGCCGCGAGCACATAATCTCTCCACACATCCCTATCCTGAGTTAATGTTTTACAATCATCCCTTGTATAATATACATCCCTCAAATCACGGTTAACCCTTAAATTGGCAAAACACAAATTTCTCTGTTATTTGAATGAGGCGGACCGCAGTGAAAACGGATTCTTGTATAACAGTTTTTATTAGGTACATTGTATAATTAACACACATTTAAGTGGTTTCTTTTTTTGTTTATTTTCGTCTGATTTATTTAAAATTTTACATTAATTGAACCAATTGATGTATCCAAAAGGATACATTACGAATTTAAGGGTTAAGTTATTCTCCCACTTCGTTCTTGGTCTATCAACTGGGCGTTTTCTTTTTGGCTTTCCTATAAGAAGCTTCTATGCTCCTCTTTCATTCCCCATTCGTGCCATATGTCCTGCTCATCGCATTATACGAGACTTAACTGTTCTTAGTATAACTGGTTTTTCCTATAAAGATCATGAAACTCACTGTTTAGTAGTCTTCTCTATTCACCTGTCTGTTGATCTCTCTTTGGTCCAAAAACTTTCTTAAAAACTTTATTCTCAAATACTCCTAATCTTTTCTCTTCCCATTAACACATATATTTCAAATTTGAGTGATGGTTTCTTTTTAAACAATATAGTCTAAATATTCTCTGTCATATGGGAGGCTACTGAATAGCACTTCACAATTATTTCTAGTTTTATTATATTTTATGCATTTAAATAAATATTATAGGTTATTTATGAAGATATATACATATGCGCTTTTTTTTAATATCGTAAACAACTGAACACATATTGACGGAAGAGTAATAATTCTTAGTTCCACAAAACGTGGAAACAGTGAGTTCTGAAACTAGTTCCGTTTATCTCAAATAATCATTAATTAAAAATAATTAATTCCTGATAAAAAAGTTTCATAAAATGGAAATCGACTGAAACGGTTACTGTCACTGGCAGACAGATAGAATGAATAATGTGGTTAGCATTGTCCATTCCTTTAACTTCGTTTTCTTAATATAATTTCGCTACTGATATAAAATAGATACTCAGTTATTCCCACGAGACTGAGTGGGCCAAGTTCAGACCCTGTTAACTAAAAAAACATTTTTTTGGTATAACCCGGAATCAAATCCAGGACGCTCTTATCTGCAAATCAGACATATTACAAGTAGATCTTATAGAGAACTTAGGTTTAATTGTTCCAATAAAATTTTGTCACAATCATTAAACATATGGGTAATAATGTTTTAAAATTTCTAAAATTCATTGCAAATCGCCATTGAAGTTATGTAGTAAAATGTTTATTATTATTATTATTATTATTATTATTATTATTATTATTATTATTATTATTATTATTATTATTATTTCAGGATTGTTTCTGTTATTTACACAGTATCCTCAACCAAAATACACAATTTTTTTTCTTCCACACTTCCCGGTCCTGCGTTTCTGCTTCTGTCATATTTCTCTTCTTCATTTTGTCTTGAATCCCCTTTATCCACGTTGGCTTTGGTCTACCACGTCTCCCTTTTCCAGGAGGTATCCATTTCAATACTTCTTTGTTTTGTGCCTCTTCTTTTCATTGTCTGTCCATACAATCTTAGTTGGATTTCTTCAATCTGTTGTTCAGAATCCTTTTCTACATTCATTATTTCTCTTATTGTATTATTTTTTATAAAAAAAGTAAAAATTTTAAAATAAGTACCTGATATACCGGTCGTCCTCAACTAAAATGGATTTCTGTTTAAAAATTTAGTCAAGTAGTTAAAAGCATGTAGGCCATGGTTTCAACTACTTGAATTTTTTAAACAGAAGTTCAATTTAGTTGATATATCAGGTACATGTTTCAATACTTTATCTTTTTTTTCAATAAAAAGTATTTTAATTCTCACGTTTTAATTACTGAATTTCGAATTCATGTCTATATTTATGAAGAAATTATTTTTAAAAATATGTAGATACAATGTTCGTAAAATGTAATACGGTACCACCAGGAAGACTTTAATTGTGCCTAAATACCTGTGTGGATTGATTAACCCGTTCGTCCCGCCAGACAGATTTTTAACCAGACTAACTTATTTAACGCATATTACCCTATAGATGTCAGCGAGTGACATGTGGTTAGTACATCGCCTTGAAGTTGCATAGTTTATTATTTTCTCTGTATATATTTTCTCATTTATGGGTGTAAAATATTTCCTGTACAATGAATGGGTGAACCTTTACTTAAAACCATTAAAAAAAGGCCTTCATTTCACTGAGCTTCAAGAAAAGGTCTCCCCCAAATATATTTATATTTCGATATTTAATATTAATTTGGGGGTGACCTTGTCTTGAAGCTCAGTGAAATGAAGGCCTTTTTCAATGGTTTTAAGCAAATGTTCACCCATTAATTGCACAGGAAATATTTTATTTCACAAAAGTCCAAAAGTTATAACCCTAGTATACATTATTTCATTAGTTTAATTTCATTGTATTTAATTTTATTGTATTATTAGACATTATTTTTCATTATTGTTCAGTTTGACAGATAATTAATTGTTTAGTATGTATTATTGTTGTTAACATTTGTATTTAAATGTAACATATGTTTGTCCTGGTGAATGGAAGAGAAGGCCACGTGGCTTTAACTCGACCAGGCTAAATAAATATATTTTAAATCTATTCTATAGTAGGAAACAATGGATGGAGGAAGATCGGTCAAACTTTCCTCAGAGGCCTTTTTATTTAGGCTTCAGGATCTTTTACGAACATGAAAATCTTCAAATTCGAGACCCATAGCTTAAAGTCTCTTCCGGAGGACTTGCTCTTTGACTTTTCCATCCTAAAAATTCATGCGTTGATTCGCGATCCTCAGTGCCAGACGTAAGGAACATATCCACTAGACCAATGCGGCCGAAAAAAAAAAAAAAAACTATATTACCATCAGCATTTATTTTCTGTTTTCGAACTTCAATTGTCATAAGTAATGCCACGAGTAATTTATCTAGAGAATTTGGAAATCAAGAGTGGTATTTGTTAGGATTATTTAACGAATAAAGTTAAGCTGTTTACTCACAAATCATTATATAAATATAGCTATTTTAAAATATGTATATATTTAATGTAAACGGTGATGTTTAAAAACAAATGAGAAATGTTTATTATATTTCTTTTGTTCATAACTGCAACCAGATCATATTATTTATTGCCAAAGGATCGCAATATTGTAAGAATACAAAAAATTATACACACCGAACTGTTTGTAACCAACATTATAGATTATTAATTAATTTCTGATGTCCTATGATGTAAAGATTTCAATTATATTTTTCTGGAATGTAAAAGCCTGGGAAATAATACGTTTAAGAAAGTCAAAACAGTAGTTTCTTTCTTTTTTTGTGGTATAATCAATTGCTACAAATGTTTTTTTTCTATTATATCCCGCAAGCAGTATCTGTTTATATTCGTGCACTCTAAATTGCTATATTTAACTTATTTTTAGAGAGTCAGTCTCTGGAAAATAATGCTCTGAATTAGTCAGAATGTTAAAAAGGAGTAACTTGATTTTAAAAATTAAATTAAATTGATAAAATCGAGGTGAAAAACGACTGTGATTGGTGTAAATCAAAATTCATTGAAATGTGATTGGTCATTGACTCCCAATTGGGGCTGGAGTTAAATAGTATTTTAAATTTAATTTAATTTCATTTAATTTAAATTTTGAAATATTAAACGAGTAAACTTACCTGTTCACCGAAAATTTCCGGAGATCATCGAAATAATGAAATAAACATAAAACATTTTACTCTATATTAATTTCATAATTCTTACATCCTTTTTCCTGTTTAATATTATTAAATAGACCAGCCTCATGGGCTAGTGGTCAGCGTTTCTGACTACTGTTCATAAGGTCCAGGGTTTGATTCCCGGTCAAACCATAGGAATTTTTCTTTAAAGAGAATTATTCTTGTGGTTGCCCATGGTCTGGAATTTAGGTTAAGAACTCTCCTGGCGCTTCATTATCATTTATCACCCATCATATCATCGGGGTAACGTAACTCCGCCTTCTAGGCGCCCCAACTTCAGAAGTGGGTTACAATTACGCCAATGCCAAGGGAGAAAACCAGAAATTTCATAAAAAAGACAATCCGGTGGCATTAGACAAAAAGAAAAAAAATATTATCAAATATTACACATGTTCATAAACTGTCTTATAGTTTATAAAACATTTTAGGTACCTAAATCGACAGCTTTGGAGCCTAAAAAAAAATTTGAATTTATATTAATGACAAAAGATGGAACAAAACAAAATATTTCACCAATTATAAATCACATATTTTTAAGAACGAGTTGGCTCAGACGGTAGCGTTTGAGACTCTTATTTGGGACGACCCGTTTTCAAATCGCGGACTTACGAACCAGACGAGGTTTTTTTTTTTTTTTCACCTCTGTCGACAAGTAAACTAGTGTTTGGAATTTCATTGCCATATATTATTTATAATTAATATAATGTCGGTAATTCCAATGTCGATAAACTTGTCGTCTCCGATACCGGAATTAAATTAAAAAAACTGAATAGAGTTTTCCGCTAAGCATAAAGTAAGAACATGTTTGCATGGCATATGTACCACTATCATATACTAACACGTAACATCAAATTTGTGTGGTTGTGTGCGTGTTTTTTGTATTATTATTTACTGGCGCAAATTCGAAAAAAAAGATAAGAGTTTATTTAGGCTATTAGTTTAGATGGACTGGAAGTAAATATCAGTAAAACTAAATATATGGTCACACGTAGAAATACATTATATAATGGAAATGGACAGCTAATGACAAATGAGGGAAATTTTGAGGAATTGGCTGAATTCAAATACCTAGGAACAATAATCACAAATAGGAATGAGATGCACAAAGAAATTAAACATAGGCTCAATTCTGGAAATGCATGCTATTATGCATTGCAGAGACTTTTGATGTCCCAACTCCTTTCAAAAAACGTTAAGCTGAAAATATATAAAACTATTATTCTACCAGTTATATTATATGGGTGCGAAACATGGACTCTTACTTTAAGGGAGGAAAGGAGATTACGAGTATTTGAGAATAAAGTTCTTAGAAAAATTTTTGGACCAAAGAGAGATGAACAGACAGGTGAATGGAGAAGACTACATAACAATGAACTACATGGTCTTTAAAGGAAGCCAGATATAAGTCCCGTAGACTGCGATGGGCAGGACATGTTGCGCGTATGGGGAATGAAAGACGTGCATGGAAACTTCTTGTAGGAAAGCCAGAAGGAAAACGCCCAGTTGGTAGACCAAGAATGAGGTGGGAGAACAACATTAACTATGATTTGAGGGAAGTAGATTATACAGGAAATGATTGGAAAGCATTAGCTCAGGATAGGGATGTATGGAGAGCTTATGTCCGCGCGGCCATGAACCACCGGTTCGATAGTGCCAGTGAGTAAGTAAGTAAGAAACCAAACGATAGAAAAAGTAAAACACCCAACAACATAAGCATGAAATTATTTTCTGGTTGACCACCGCTGTGGTCTCGAGGTAGCGTGCGCCTTGTCACGCAGCGGGCCCGGGTTCGATCCCCGGTCGGGACAGTTTTTCTGGGTGAGGTTTTTATCGGGGTTTTTCCTCACCTGTAAGACAAATGTCAGGAAAACTTTAAGGCCCAAACGGTCCCCGAAATAATATGGCCATCATCATCATGCTTATCATTATCATCATCATCCTTCACTGGTGTGGAAAGCAACGGGAAGCTACCACACCTACAATTCCCTAGTAAAGCTGCAAGCATAGCATGAAAATGCTATGATTGCAGTGAAGGACCTGCCTTCGGGCAGAATTACTATGGATGGATGGAATAAATTGTTTATTTCTATTATGTGCTATATATTTCACGTCGTCATGCTCCAACACCTGTATCGGGTGTCAACATTACCGGTTACGTACCTGAAGACCCTGGATTCGATTCCCGACTTATTACTTGTGGATTTTTCATAAAATAAATATATTATCTACATTCATCTACACTATTGGTATGTGTGCGTGTGCTTGTGTGTGTGTGTGTGTGTGTGTGTTGTGAATGTGGATGTCTTTGTTTGTTGTGGATGTGATAAAAAAGAACAAAACACTAAAATCAATAAGATAAATTCAAAATAAGAAAGAGAAATCCAACATTAATTGCTGAAATTTTTATCGCAGATACTTAAAATTATTGATAATACCATGAATAGTTAAAAAATTAATATCACTTTAATTTATTTTGATTTTTTATCATTTTAAGGTTATGATTTTTCTTGGAAGCCAGATAAAATAAGATCAATCAAATATCGTAGACTGCAATGGACACGCCATATGGCACGAATCAGGAAAAAGGAGAGGCATGGAATCTTCTTGTAGGAAAAACCAAAGGAAAACGCCCAGTTGTTAGGCCAAGAATAAGGTGGGAGAACAACATGAACCATGATTTAAGGGAAGTAGATTATACAGGGTCCCGCGCCGTAGCCGAGCGGTTAAGGTAGGAAGCCTTGGCGCAGAGCTACGGGACTTGCGCTGTTTCGAGTCTCCATGGGGGAAGAAATTTTCTCATGGTATTTCGGCCAGTATGGGACCGGTGCCCACCCAGCATCGTGAGGCAATTGGGTAGCTACAATAAGTAGCGGCTCCAGGTTGAGGAACCAGCTATAACGGCTGGGGGACTCGACATGCTAACCACATGTCACCCCTACACTGGCTGTTGATCATCTACCTCTGTGATTGACACATGTGGATGTGAAGGGCCAGCAGTCGGCTGGTAAAAGGGCAACCGCTGAAAAATGGAAAGACCCTCAATCGGATTATACAGGAAGTTACTGAAAAACATTAACTCAGGATAGGGATGTATGGAGAGGTTGTTTCCGCGCGGCCGTAAACCTATGGGTCCAGTGTGTTAATTAGTTAAGTCCAAAGAACAATCATTTGTTTTAAATTATATTCAAAATTTGGGGAAAATTCCTTAATAATATGATAGATGAAACAAAAACAAAAATACATTTGCAGTCTGTGAGAAACTGTTAGTTCTCTGAGTAAGAAATATCAGGAATAATTTTCCCAATGTGTATGAAAATAAAATAATTTATGCACGAGTTACATTTACACGTGATTATCGAAAAAGGAATTAACATTTTTCCTTGTAAAAACTATTAAAATCTGAAGCATTTCCTCACCGTTCCAAGAATAGGCATACTTTCCTTATAGATTCTACTATTACGAGGTGTAACATTTAAAGCAATTCTAGAAAGCGTTTTGTCATTAAGAGACGGATTTCTATAACCTAAAATATAAGGAAGTATACATGCGTTTATGATTTTAAAAAGCGTTTAAATTTGACGAAAAAAGGCAAACAAATACGACCTTATAATTTAATGAATCTATTAAATATTTTACACAAATTGTTCATTTCGCCTACATTTTCGCGCCATAATGCGTTTTGTCGTATTTGCTGTAATGGCGACCATGATTGAAAGTTCAACTTCCTACATTTCGAGGTTGCCAACCTAAAAACTATACTGTAATAAAATAACTATACTGTAATATTACATATTACAATCTGCGTGTGGGAAGTAAAACCACTACAATGTATATATAAAAAAATATCCAAAAGGTAGTGTTAATATACATTATGCGAAACAAATCACTGCATTTTAAATGAACTGAACTTATTTGAAACAATATAAAACAATAAATACGTATTTGCCGCCATTTTATAACTGAATTGGTGTCACAGCCTCCTGTAATTTCAAGTTTTATACATTGCCCACATTATTAACGATAGTCAGCTGTTTATAATGAACGCAAATATTTCCAACAAATATATTATTTTACTATTATTTATTATTTTGAAAACACCATCGCGCAAAATGTAATGTAAAACGCGCGTTTGTGAAATGTTTAACAGAATCTCGGAAATTTTCCTCGATTCTGTAAAAACTACTTCCCAACCTCGCATCGTAATATACTATTGTCAATTTTTCACCACACAGTAAACGCGGGGGTCATAACGCTCCGGTCTTTAGAAGGAATTTCCAAGAATAACAAAGCAACCTTCGAACAAGTGACCACACAACTTGCGAGTTATCTGTATAAACATTATGTTGGTTATTTAAACATGGACGACTTACAAAAATCCTCCAAATATTATTAAAATATTAATTTATTTTACAAATTAGAACAAATGTGACCGAAAACATAAAACAAAATCATAAATGTGACTTTCAAGACATTTATTTACTTCTTCTTCTTCTTCATCGCGGTTTAGGCTTATTTACTAGCCTGTTCCGGCTCCAAATCACTGCTGTTTCCATCTTTTCTTTGGTCTTCCCAAACTTCTTCTTCCTCGTGGTGAATAGCTATATGCTGCTTTTGGTATTCCATTCTCAATCATTCTTGCCAAGTGTTCTTTCCAGTTTGTTCTGTGTTTCACTATTGTTATATTTAATTCCTCTAGTTTTAGTTGTGTCTTATTTCTGTGTTATGCTTTTTGTCTGTTCTTTGATTTCCTGCTATTGGTCTGAGGAATTTGGTAGGGCGTGGTAGGGAGACTTAGTACCAATAACCCAGACGATCATAACCGGGAAGCCTTGGCTTGCGGTTAGATAAGAGGAGAGGGAACTAAGAATAATGCGCAACGTGGGAGCAAAGGCCATACTGGAAGCTGCAAACACGGAAGACCACATCGGCAGACACGGCGAAGATAGAAATATTGGAACGGCGAAAATGACGGAAGTGGCAACCCAATCTCTGGGGATGAAATAAGAGACCCAGCTCGGGGAAACAAGAGTGAAGTCCTCAACGGCAGAAGGTGGAAGAGGAAATCCTCCTTGTGGGGATAAAACACAAGGAAACAAGTCCAAAGGCTTTAAGGAGGCAGCCCCTCCAAAGGCCTAACCCTGCATAACGTTAGTAGCGTACTCAGGGGACACTTCAAAATACTTACAAGCTCCAAAGAGATAGCCGGACTGTTCAACGGATAACGACAAACGCAAAGCATAAGGATAAACGTTTTGAAATTTATTTACCTGAAACTCGAAATATAGATTTATAAAAATATGGAGTCTAGGGAATCATTTCCCTAGTTTTAATGTATTCAGTAGAAAAAACTTCAATCAACGAGAGAAGATATTTTAGAACTTTCTTTATTGAAATATTGTTATAGAAACTTAAGTTTGTTTAAAGTAAAGTATACTCTACCAGAATATTACCACTCATTCTTGTTTGTATATTAATATATCTTCTTCTTCTTCTTCTGCTTCGTGAAATTAGGTCTTTTGACCTGTTTTCACAACAAGTGGGATTTAATAAATCCTCCCATCTAGTAAATGGGCGTCCAACATTTCTATGTCCTACTGGTTTGTACTTTAGTAACAGCTGAGGGATTCTATCTGTAGGCATTCTCTTGACATGTTCATACCAGTTGTTTCTCATGTTGTCAATTCTATTTGTTAAATTAAAAATATTTAAGTCCTTCCTAATATCCTCACTTCTTTTCTTGTCCAAAATTGTCACACCTGCTACTGAACGTAGGAACTTCATTTCTGCAGTTTCTATTTTCCTTCTGTCTGAACGGTTAAGAGTATATTAATATCTCATATAGGCTAATAATAGCAGACTAATAATATTAATAATAGTAAGGGGAGAAGGTACCTTGTATATCCGCCATGTTAAATGTTCTAATTTTAATGTCCCTTTTCAGAAGAACTGTTAACAGTAGAACATTGATTTTTTCTCACATATATATACACTATTTGGCAATAAAATGACATTTTTTCAGAATACAGCATTAAAAATGAAACAGTAAGATTTTTTAAAAAACAATGTTATTTTTTGGTGCACTTTGAAAAGGAAAATAATTTTTGGTGCTCTTAATAATAACGTTAAAAATGTTGAAAAATGCTAGATTATGCCTAAGAACCAGACAAATATCCTGTGAAAATTTCATTTCTATGGGATGAATAGTTTCAGAGAAAAGGAACATAAGGCTCAGAAAAACGAAATTAAGTTTAAAGTTTTACACTACTCACAGTGCTACCCTGCAGCATGTCCTTTAAACCCACACTTAGGACCTTTAAATAAGTTTGTGGTGCAAAACCAATTTATATTCATACAGAACACACTTCAAGGTATGAATATGAGCGAAGAAACAAAAATTCAAATTTTGCCCATTTATAAGGTACCTTCTACCCTTAATAATAATAATATTAATAATAATAATAATAATAATAATAATAATAATAATAATAATAATAATAATAATAATAATAATAATAATATAATAATAACCTAGAATTTGATTAATTTGTTGATTTTATAATAAAAGTACAAAACATAAAGCAATAATAAATATATCCCTACAACTTTGTTATAATTATATCATCTAAGGAAGCGTTTGGTAAACTTATATTTTTATAGTTTTTGAGTCAGGTATTCCTTGACATAAGAGGGAACTGCAGAGAAGAGAATGAGGATAGTTA
Organism: Diploptera punctata; assembly: GCA_030220185.1. NCBI lineage: Eukaryota > Metazoa > Arthropoda > Insecta > Blattodea > Blaberidae > Diploptera > Diploptera punctata. The sequence continues at coordinate 398,927 of JASPKZ010001983.1, forward strand.
AATATTCGATGAAGGGGTACAGCTAGAGTTACAGTTTCTTTCGATGATAAGTTGAAGTTATTGTGTGAAGTCAGTAAATGGAAGTGAGTTGGAACGAAAAAGGGTGAAGAAGCGACAAAGTGTAGTTCAACTGACAATAGCAACCTTTTGCATATCGGAGTCAAGATATTTCAAATGCTGGAGTTATGCTACTTGATTTACTGACATTGCATGGATTGTTGGGGTGAGGGTATCAACATATGTATAACTAACTAACTAACTCACTGGCACTATCGAACCCGTAGGTTCATGACCGCGCGGACATAAGCTCTCCATACATCCCTATCCTGAGCTTATGTTTTCCAATCATTCCCTCAACCCATATTTAATGTTATTCTCCCATCTCATTTTTGGTCTACCAACTGCGCGTTTTCCCTCTGGTTTTCCTACAAGACGCTTCCATGCACATCTTTTATTCCCCATTCTGCCATGTGTCCTACCCATCGCAGTCTACGAGGCTTAATTGTTCTTAGTATATACGGCTTCTTATAGAGACTATGTAGTTCATTGTTATACAGTTTTCTCCATTCACCTATTTCTTCATCTCTCTTTGATCCAAAAATTGTCCTAAGAACTTTATTCTCAAATAATCTCCTTTCCTGCCTTAAAGTAAAAGTCCATGTTTCACACCCATATAATATAACTGGTAGAATAATAGTTTTATATATTTTCAGTTGAACGTTTTTTGGAAGGAGTTCGGACGTCATGAGTCTCTGTAATGCATAATAGCATGCATTTCCGGAATTGAGCCCTTGTTTAATTTCTTTGTGCATCCCATTCCTATTTGTGACTATTGTTCCTAGGTATTTTAATTCAGCCACTTCCTCAAAATTTCCCTTATTTGTCATTAGCTGTTCATTTTCATTACATTATGTATTTCTATGTGTGACCATACATTCAGTTTTATTGGTATTTAATTCCAGTTCCAATTTCTTAGTGTTTGAACACATGTATAATCATAAGTAATGCCACGAGTGATTTCCAAATTATCGATAAATTCACGACTCACGAAGTGAGGAGTGAATTTATCTAGAG